>CM059445.1:5059018-5624018 GCA_030390025.1 Squalus acanthias | reverse complement strand
GTGTGGGGGGGTGTGTGGGGGTGTGTGGGGTGTGTGGGGGGGGGTGTGGGGGTGTGGGGGGTGGGTGTGGGGTGTGTGTGGGGGTGTGTGTGTGGGGGGGTTGGGTGTGTGTGGGGGTGTGTGTGTGGGGGGTGTGTGTGTGGGGGTGTGGGGGGGTGGGGGTGTGTGTGTGGGGGTGTGTGTGTGTGGGGGTGTGTGTGGGGGTGGGTTGAGTGTGTGTGGGTGGGTGTGGGGGTGTGTGTGTGTGGGGGGGTTGTGTGTGTGTGGGGGGAGTTTGTGGGGGGGTGTGTGTGGAGGTGTGTGTGTGGGGGGTGTGGTGTGTGGGGGTGTGTGTGTGGGTGGGTTGGGTGTGTGTGGGGGTGTTGTGTGTGGGGGGGTTGGGGGTGTGTGGGGGGTGTGTGGGGGGTGTGTGTGGTGGGGGGGTGGGGTGTGTGTGGGGGTGTGTGTGGGGGGGTTGGGTGTGTGTGGGGGTGTGTGTGGGGGGGGGTGGGTGTTGTGGGGGTGTGTGTGGGGGGTGTGGGGGGTGGGGTGGGGTGGGGTGTGGGTGGGGTGGGTGTATGGGGGTGTGTGGGGGTGTGTGTGGGGGTGTGTGGGGGGTGTGTGGGGTGGGTGTGTGGGGGGGGTGTGGGTGGGGTGGGTGTATGGGGGTGTGTGGGGGTGTGTGGGGGGTGTGTGTGGGGGTGTGTGTGTGGGGGGGGGTGGGTGTGTGTGTGGGGGTGGGTGTGTGGGTGTGTGGGGGTGTGTGTGTGGGGGGGTGGGTGTGTGTGGGGGGGTGGGTGTGTGGGGGTGTGTGTGTGGGGGTGGGTGTGTGGGGGGGGTGGGTGGGGCTGGGTGTGTGTTGGGGGGGGGTGTGTGGGGGTGTGTGTGTGGGGGGGTGGGGGGGGGGGGTGTAGGGGGGTGGGTGTGTGGGGGGTGGGTGTGTGGGGGGGGTGGGTGTGTGTGGGGGTGTGTGGGGCGGGTTGGTTTTATTTTGGGGGGGGGATGTATTTCTTCTCCTTCCAATGCCGTTGGGGTCACCAACACTGGCTTGACATATTCTGGGAGGTTTCACCACATGACCTCCCACCCACAGGCCCCGCCCCCACCCTGCTGTCATTGGTTGTCGGACATGTCCACCCCCAATGCCAACTGGCAATGAACTGACTCTTTGATCTCGATCAGACGACACTGGGCTGCCCGTCAAACAGCCTTGTTCCCATTGCCAATCTCTTTTATAACTTATCAATGAAAGCTGCTCGCAGGTGTGTCCGGGAGATTATCTGGAGACGTGCAGCTCAACCCCGTTAGTTAATTGCGACGTGCCTCCGCCTCCTCGCCTTGCAGCCCCACAGCAGCTGACTAGCTGCACGGTTGCAGTGTTGGCTCGGGATTCTGTTGCCCGCAGGCCACCTGCTGATACTGCGGAACAAATGATTCATTGTTAGGCCAACGTACGTAGACCATACTCCCCCAGATAACGAGCCACAGCAACAACAGCTTGTATTTATATAGCGCCTTTAACGTAGTAAAACGTCCCAGGGCGCTTCACAGGAGCGTAAATCAGACAAAATGTGATACCGAGCCACATAAGGAGCTATTAGGATCGGGCTTGATCAGAGAGAGATATTTTAAGGAGCGTCTTAAAGCAGAAGAAAGAGGTAGAGAGGCGGAGAGGTTTAGGGAGGGAATTCCAGAGCTCAGGGGCCCAGGCAGCTGAAGGCACGGCCGCCAATGGTGGAGCGATTAAAATCGGGGATGCGCAAGAGGCCAGAAATGGAGGAGCGCAGAGATCTCGGAGGGGTTGCAGGACATGGAGATTACAGAGATCGGGAGGGGTCGGGGCCATGGAGGGATTTGAAAACAAGGATGGGTCAGCGAGCGCAGAGGTGATGGGTGAACGGGACTTGGTGCAAGTTAGGACACGGGGCAGCAGAGTTTGGAATGAGCTGAGGTCCCTGGAGGTTGGAAGGTGGGAGGCTGGCCAGGTGAGTGTTGGAATAATCCACTTCGGATTGACGTATCGACGATATTCTTTGCTCCACCATTCAGCTGCCTGGGGCCCTAAGCTCTGGAATTCCCCTCTCTAAACCTCTCCTCCTCTCTCCCTCTCTCCTCCTGTAAGTCAATCCTTAAAGCCTCTTCGACCAAGCTTTTGGTCGCCCCTCCCGACATCTCCTTCCGTGGCCCGCTGTCAAATTTTGTTTTTGATAAGGCTCCTGTGAAGCACCTTGGGACGTTTGACTACGTTAATAAAGGCGCTGTATAAATGCAATTTGTTGTTGTTGTTGGCAATCCGCAAGACGTTTGCGCCTGTCCGGAGCGAGACGAGGAGCAGGAGCTCTAAAAAGCAGGCAGTTCCTCTGTTCTCGTTCCATGCCTGTCCTGGCTGCTGCTAGTTATACATGCGCTGGTTCCCTCATTCAGTAAAATCAATGAAGAGGCGTTAAGCTACAGGCGCACCAGTATATGAACTGAGTCCATCAAAACAGAAAGTGAAGTTAATTTGCTTCACTCCCAATCCCCACACAGTACACGGTTAATTGATATTTTTTTTCCTCCTTCATCCCCACACTCGCCAGCAGATGCTGAACTGCACCACCAGGGGCTGTTGACCATTCTCCATTCTTGGGCCAAGAGGGGGAGCGCTATTCCACCACAGGGTGCACCACAGCAGCAGCCGATCTCGTACTCACCTGATAACGAACACCAACCGGCGGGGGGCGGGGGGGGGTGTAGGGATTCACCAGATAAGGAGCAGGAAACCCGGCTAATTTTCCCTCCCTCTTCCCACCAACCCCCCCCCCCCCCCCAGCTCCCCCGCCCCCCACCTAAGCCCAGGGGCGATGAGGAAAATGACTTGCCAGGCTCACTCAGCACAGACTGGGGTTGGGACCGGGTGGGATCTTCCGGCCTAGATGGTGATCTGCCGAACAAGTCCTTGCCACATCTCTATCTGACTCACTAGCCGATCTGTGGTGTGGCGTACTGAGAGTCAAGACCAGGAGTTGTGTTCAGGTGAGGCGGGGCTCGATGGGTGGGCCTGTTTAGACCCAACCATGAAGATGTAACTCAGCCTCCATTTTAAAGTCATACATTTATGCCCTTTCTCTGGGGTTTCTATGAGGCCTCCGCCAGATCCCAGCGATGAGAGGCTTTAGTTGTGAAGAGATACAAGACAGAAAGGAAAGAAAGAAAGACTTTAATTTCTCTATCGCCTTTCATGTACTCAACTAAAGCTGTTCACAGTGAATTAAGTAGTTTTGAAGTGAAGTCACTGTTGCAATGTAGGAAACACGGCAGCCAATTTGAGCACAGCAAGCTCCCACAAACAGCAATAAAGTGAGAGACCAGATCATCTGTTGGTAGAGAGATAAATATCAGCCCGGACACAGGGAGAATTCTTTGAATAGTGCCATGGGAGCTTTTACATTTATGGGACTGACTGGATTGCTCTACAGAGAGCTGGCACGGACTCGATGGGCCGAATGGCCTCCTTCTGTGCCATTATGACTCCATGGGGGAAAAATTCAGTATCGCCCCATTTGGGGTGCAATTATCGGCCGGGCGCAAAGATTAGTGCCTGGCGCTAATTATCGCCACCGACTGCAAACTTGACTTTTATCGCCCCTGGAGGTGATTGGAGCGCTAAATCAGGCGCTTCACACCTGTCTTAAGGCACAAAGACCGAGGAGCGAGGCGCTACCTCAGAGCGCTGGCGAAGCTCATGTAATGTCAGTCAGCAATGGAACACACACACAATGGCACGGGCCAGTTCTTGAAGGGGATGGTTAATCTTGCTTTCCATCCACATCCTGCTCATTGCAGCCTTGAATCTCGGCCTGGAGAGACCTGCACATCAAATCTGCTGGAAAGAACAATGGAGAGTACCAGGGAAAGAGCTCAGAGTGCAGCCCCCACATTCTCTTCTACATCGATACAAGGAATGGCAAATCAAAATGAACCTGCAAAGTGCTGCTCAGTACCCAAAACTCCTTCACACAGCGTTGAATCTCTCCAGAAGTCTCTCTTCGTCTCTCTCAGAATGCGTGGTTCAAAAATGGCACCAACAATAAAAGGCAGGAAGCGGTCGCCTTTAAATAGCGCTCGCACAGTCCCTTCATGACTGCAGAACGCTCCCCTCAACCTGTCGTTGCTAGCGTCAGACGGTAAGGCAAGGGGGCGCCACTCAATATCCGCTCCGGGGCGATACCGGGGCGTTGCGCACTCGACTGACGTCACGATCTGCTGGCGCAGGAGATCGTGGCGGTAGTGTTTAGCGCCGCTGCAAAATGTCTAGTTAATTTCGCGAGCGGCGCAAACATCACCGCGCCTGGGCGCTAGATGATTTGCGTCCCATTAGCGCCCTCTTAAGGCGCTAACGGGAGGCGCAACCAACTGAATTTTTATGAATAAAAGGATATGCCGATAGGGTGAGATGAAGTAGGGTGGGAGGAGGCTCGTGTGGAGCATAAACACCAGCATCGACCGGTTAGGCTGAATGGCCTGTTTCTGTGATGCAAAATTCTATATCATGCTATGTAAAGATCTTGGGGGAAAAATTCAGTTGGTTGCGCCTCCCGTTAGCGCCTTAAGAGGGCGCTAATGGGGCGCAAAGCATCTAGCGCCCAGGCGCGGCGATGTTTGCGCCGCTCGCGAAATAAACTAGACATTTTGCGGCAGCACTAAACACTACCGCCACGATCTCCTGCGCCGGCAGATCGTGACGTCAGTCGAGTGCGCAACGCCCCGGTATCGTCCCGGAGCAGATATTGAGTGGCGCCCCCTGCCTTACCGCCTGACGCTAGCAACGACAGGTTGAAGGGAGCGTTTTGCAGTCATGAAGGGACTGGGGGAGCGCTATTTAAAGGCGACCGCTTCCTGCCTTTTTTTGTTGGTGACATTTTTGAACCACGCATTCTGAGAGAGAGAGAGAGAGACTACTGGAGAGATTCAGCGCTGTGTGAAGGAGTTTTGGGTACTGAGCAGCACTTTGCAGGTTCATTTTGATTTGCCCTTCCTTGTATCGATTTAGAAGAGATTGTGGGGGCTGCACTCTGAGCTCTTTCCCTGGTACTCTCCATTATTCTTTCCAGCAGATTTGATGTGCAGGTCTCTCCAGGCCGAGATTCAAGGCTGCAATGAGCAGGATGTGGATGGAAAGCAAGATCAACCATCCCCTTTAAGAACTGGCCGGTGCCATTGTGTGTGTGTTCCATTGCTGACTGACATTACATGAGCTTCGCCAGCGCTCTGAGGTAGCGCCTCGCTCCTCGGCCTTTGCGCCTTAAGACAGGTGTGAAGCGCCTGATTTAGCGCTCCAATCACCTCCAGGGGCGATAAAAGTCAAGTTTGCAATCGGTGGCGATAATTAGCGGCAGGCGCTAATCTTTGCGCCCGGCCGATAATTGCGCCCCAAATGGGGCGATACTGAATTTCTCCCCCCTTAAATTAAAAAAAAAATTAAAAGGATACGGGGAAAGGGCAGGAGAGTGGGACTAAGTGGATAACCCTATCAGGGAGCCGGCACACCTTCTAGTGCTGTACAACAGGGGAATCTCCGTGGGGGATGTCCCAGAATCATCCGCTGTAAGGTTGACAGAAAACGTCAGAAAACCAGCGCAAGTTCCGTTGACGCCGTTCTTCCAGGATTTCCACGGCTCGTCCGCCAAATTCACGAGTGGGAAGATCCCAGGTGAATTTCACCCGCCCCCCAGATTCTGTCCTTCAGGTGTCAGCCGTAGCTCAGTGGGTAGCACTCTCGCAGATTGTGGGTTCAAGCCCCGCTCCAGAGACTCGAGCACATAATCCGGGCTGACACTCCCAGTGCGGTGCCGAGGGAGTGCCGCACTGTCGGAGGTGCCGTCTTTCGGATGAGACATAAAACCGTGGACCCCGTCTGCTCTCTCAGGTGGACGTAAAAGATCCCATGGCCACTATTTCGAACAAGAGCAGGGGAGTTCGCCCCAGTGTCCTGGGGCCAATATTTATCCCTCATCAAAGATCACTAAAATAGAGTATCAGGTCATTATGGCATTGCTGTTTGTGGGAGCTTGCTGTGTACATATTGGCTGCCGTGTTTTCTTACATTGCAGCAGTAACTACACTTCAAAAAGTACTTCATTGGCTGTAAAGCGCTTTGGGACATCCTGAGGTTGTGAAAGGTGCCCTATCAATGCCAGTTCCTTCCTCTCCTTTTCAGACTCGCAATCTAAATCCTCACAGCAGAGGTTACATTTGGTTAGTTGTTGTATGATGCGTTAAGCGTCTTATGAGCTTAGCTGCCTTTAACAGCCAGTATCTATGGGATGCATCGTAAATCTCCCTCCTTTACTCTTCCTGTAGGTTCCTCTCGGTTGAAGTCTTCAGAGGAAGTGGCACCAACAACCCAGACACTTCATAGAACAATGAGTCAAGCACCACCACAGACACAGACACCCTGGAGAATGCAATTAGTCACTCCCAAGTCATAAAGAACTTGAACATGAATTTTTTATATCGATATATTGCTCCTTTCACGACCTCAGTATGGCCCAAAGCGCTTCACAGCCAATGAAGTACTTTTAATATGCAATCATGAACATAAGAAATAAGAGCAGGAGTAGCCTGCTCCGCCATTCAATAAGATCATGGCTGATCTTTTACCTCAACTCCACTTTCCCGCCCTAACCCCATATTCATTGAAACCCTTAATATCCAAAAATCTATCGATCTCTATCTTGAATATACTCATCGACTGAGCATCCACAGCCCTCTGGGGTAGAGAATTCCAAAGATTCACAACACTTTGAGTGAAGGCATTTCTCTTCATCTCATAAGGGCTGACCCCTTATTCTGATACTGTGACCTCTGGTTCTAGACTCCCCAGCCAAGGGGAAACATCCTCCCAGCATCTACCCTGTCAAGCCCTTTAAGGACTTGGTATGTTTCAATGAGATCAACTCTCATTCTTCTAAACTCTAAAGAATATAGATCTAGTCTCCTCAATCTCTCCTCATAAGACAATCCTCTTCTCCCAGGATTCAGTCACTGTTGTAATATAGGGACACACAGGTGCCATTGTGTGCACAAACAGCAATGAGATAAATGACCAGATAAACTGATTCAGAGATGTTTGAAATCACAAGCTTTCGGAGCGCTGCTCCTTCGTCAGGTGAAGTGAAGAAATACATATAGGCACAGCATATATAGTCAGAGAACACTGCCAGACGACTACAGTTAATCTTTCTAACTGCCCTTTATCACACCATAGCAGTTAGAAAGATTAACTGTAGTCGTCTGGCAGTGTTCTCTGACTATATATGCTGTGCCCATATGTATTTCTTCACTTCACCTTACGAAGGAGCAGCGCTCCGAAAGCTTGTGATTTCAAATAAAGCTGTTGGACTATAACCTGGTGTTGTGCGACTTCTCACTTTTGTCCACCCCAGTCCAACACCGGCATCTCCGCATCAGAGATGTTGGTTGAGGAATGAATATTGGCCAGGAGAAATCCCCTGCTCTTCTTCAAAATAGTACCGTGGGATCTTTTACATCCATCTGAGAGAGCAGACGGGGTTTCGATTTAAAAGACAGCACCTCCAACAGTGCAGGACTCCATCAGTATGGTACTCCGAGTGTCAGCCTAGATTAAGTGCTCAAGTCTCTGGAGTGGGATCTGAACCCACAGCCTTTCTAACTCAGCTCCCGACCTCATTACAGCCTTGATCCAAACATGGACAAAGGAGCTGAATTCCAGAGGTGAGGTGAGAGTGACTGCCCTTGACATCAAGGCAGCATTTGACCGAGTGTGGCATCAAGGAGCCCTAGTGAAACTGAAGTCAATGGGAATCGGGGGGAAAACTCTCCACTGGCTGGAGTCATACCTAGCACAAAGGAAGATGGTTGTGGTGGTTGAAGGTCAATCATCACAGCCCCAGGACATCACTGCAGGAGTTCCTCAGGGTAGTGTCCTAGGTCCAACCATCTTCAGCTGCTTCATCAATGACCTTCCCTCCAACATAAGGTCAAAACTGGGGATGTTCACTGATGACTGCACAGTGTTCAGTGCCATTCACAACTCCTCAGATAATGAAGCAGTCCATGCCCGCATGCAACAAGACCTGGACGATGTTCAGGCTTGGGCTGATAAGTGGCAGGTAACATTCGCGCCACACAAGTGCCAGGCAATGACTATCTCCAACAAGCGAGAATCTAACTACCGCCCTTTGACATTCAACAACATTACCATCGCCAAATCCCCCACCATCAACATCCTGGGGGTCACCATTGACCAGAAACTGGACCAGCCACATAAATACTGTGGCAACAAGAGCAGGTCAGAGGCTAGGTATTCTGTGGCGAGTGTCTCACCTCCTGACTCCCCAAAGCCTTTCTACCATCTACAAGGCAGAAGTAAGGAGTGTGATGGAATACTCTCCACTTGCCTGGATGAGTGCAGCTCCAATAACACTCAAGAAGCTCGACACCATTCAGGACAAAGCAGCCCGCTTGATTGGCACCCCATCCACCACCTTAAATATTCACTCCCTCCACCACCGGCACACCGTGGCTGCAGTGTGTACCATCTACAAGATGCACTGCAGCAACTCGCCAAGGCTTCTTCGGCAGCACCTCCCAAACCCACAACCTCTTCCACCCAGAAGGACAAGGGCAGCAGGCGCATGGGAACACCACCACCTCCAAGTTCCCCTCCAAGTCACACACCATCCTGACTTGGAAATATATCGGCCGATCGTTCATCGTCGCTGGGTCAAAATCCTGGAACTCCCTCCCTAACAACATTGTGGGAGCACCTTCACCACACGGACTGCAGCGGTTCAAGAAGATGGCTCACCACCATCTTCTCAAGGGTGATTAGGGATGGGCAATAAATGCTGGCCTTGCCAGCGACGCCCACATCCCATAAAAAAAAAAAATAACTCAGAGCCATGAGTGCTCCTCACTGAGACACAGCTGGAGAAGCAGGTGAAGCGACGGAGGTTGATGTCGCGGTGACGCCGACTTGAAGTGGAATCCAGCTTCAACGCAAATGCCGCAAAGCGTGAGCTATAAGTGCGGAACTAAAACTTTAAGGCTGGCTCCTGTACAGATGGGAAATCTAGCTCTGATCACCACAACCTTCAACCATAACTTATTACTTCACCATGAATATTCCCTCAACGATTTCTGCCCTTTGTGATTCCACACAGTAAATAGTAACTCCTTTCAGTCAGAAGACATAATTGCTTCATTTTCTTAATTAAAGTTTCCAAAAATAGTTTTCTTAAATAGTCGTGTAATGGCCAAATGCCAAAATGTAAATCAGATTGAGTTTGATCTTGTACCAGTGACTCATATAGTCCAGTGAAGGTGATGAGCAGGCGGGATGTGTGTTGCCGTGATGATTTCAGTGAGGTTCGGTGTGTGGAATTTTTTCGAATATTACACTCGCTGTACCGTAAAAAGCATCGAGCTTTACAATTCGAGGATTTGTCTTTCTAACTGTGGATTCTGTCTGGGGCACACATTATAGCTGTGAAGCGGGACCTGGTTCGAAGGGTTCAAATAATGGATAGAAACACCAAGTTCCAGCAAACTGCCCGCAGTTGATTCACAGATCGCAAGATAACTAGGGCAGAGGAAGACCATTCAGCCCATTTTAATTCCCTCCCATCCAGCAAAGCCCTACCAACCTCTCACTGCAGCATCTACTTGGTTCTTAAACGATGCCAAGGTTTTCACTTCCACTTCAAAAAAAATTCATTCTCGGGATACGAGCGTCACTGGCAAGGCCGGCATTTATTGACGGTTCCTAGTCGCCCTTGAGAAGGTGGTGGTGGGCCTTCTTCTTGATTCGCTGCAGTCCGTGTGGTGAAGGTACTCCCACAGCGTTGTCAGATAGCGGGTTCCAGGATTTTGACCCAGCGACCATGAAGGAACATAAGAACATAAGAAATAGGAGCAAGGATAGGTCACTTGGCCCCTCGAGCCTGCTCCGCCATTCAATAAGGTCATGGCTGATCTTGGGCTCAAAGCCACTTCCCTGCCCGCTCCCCATAACCCTTCACTCCCTTATCTTGCAAAAATCTGTCTGTCTCCACCTTAAATGTATTCAATGACCCAGCCTCC
Source organism: Squalus acanthias (assembly GCA_030390025.1). Taxonomy (NCBI): domain Eukaryota; kingdom Metazoa; phylum Chordata; class Chondrichthyes; order Squaliformes; family Squalidae; genus Squalus; species Squalus acanthias. The sequence goes on along the minus strand of CM059445.1, from coordinate 5,613,932 downwards.
ACAGCTCTCTGGGGCAGAGAATTCCACAGATTTACGACCCTCTGAGAGAAAAAATTCCTCCTCATCTCAGTTCTAAAAGGGCGACCCTTTATTCTGAGACTGTGCCCCCGAATTCTAGATTCCCCCACGAGGGGAAACATCCTCTCTGCACCTGAACGGTCGAGTCGGGATGGTGTGTGACTTGGAGGGGAACTTGGAGGCGGTGGTGTTCTCAATGCGCCTGCTGCCCTTGTCCTTCTGGGTGCTGGAGCTGGTGGGTTTGGAATGTGCTGCCGAAGTAGCCTTGGCTCCATCTGGGCGCCTATTCCATGTGGTGGTCACTCCCGCTGTGTCTGAAGAAGAACTTCCTGCTATCAGTCCTAAATTTGCCTTTTACTAGTTTGAGCTTGTGCCTCCTTGTCCTAATGAATTTAACATGAAGTAATATTCTAGACTTACCTTAGCTCTCTTATATCCCTCGAGAAGATCACCTCTCAGATGTCTCATTTCCAGGACAAAACACCCAGGTTTCTCCAGTCTTTCCGTATAACTCAAACCCTTTAGACTGGGAAGCAGCCTTGTGGCTCTGCATTGCTTCCAGCCTCTCAATGTCTGCTTTCTTTCTCAGTGACCAGGACTGGATACGGTACTCAAGGTGCAGTCTGATTTATAAGGGCAACGTCTCCTTGGTCTGCACCCAGGTGTATTGATTCGCCTGGGTGCAATTTTGGTCTCCTTACCTAAGGAAGGATATACTTGCCTTAGAGGGAGTGCAACGAAGGTTCACGAGATTGATTCCTGGGATGGCGGGACTGTCGTATGAGAAGAGATTGTGTAAACTAGGCCTGTATTCTCTTGAATTCAGAAGAATGAGAGGGGATCTCATTGAAGCATACAAAATTATTACAGTGCTTGATAGGGTGGATGCTGGGAGAATGTTTCCCTTGGCTGGGGAGTCTAGAACCAGGGGCCATAGCCTCAGGATAAAGGGTAGGCCATTTAGGACTGAGATGAGAAGAAATTTCTTCACGCAGAGGGTGGTGAATCTTTGGAATTTTCTACCCCAGAGGGCTGTGGAGGCTCAGTCATTGGGTATATTCAAAACAGAAGTCGATAGATTTCTGACTAGTAAGAGCATCAAGGGATATGGCAATAGGGCCGGTGAATGGAGCTGAGGCAGAAGATCAGCCATGATCTCATTGAATGGCGGAGCAGGCTCGAAGTGCCGAATGGCCTACTCCTGCTCCTATTTCTTATGTTCTCATAATCAATGTCAGAAAATCGGGCAGGTTGATGCACTCCCCAGAAGAGGGAATGGCCCAATTTCCCTCCATTAATTTAACATTCTACTCTTTTGGCTGTGCAGTCTAGCATTCAGCTGATGATTGCTGCTCTACATTGGCTGGACTTGTGGCCTGTCTATCAAGACTCCTCCGTCTCTTTCCACTTCATCCTTGGCTTCTGTAACACCATTGTGTCAAGCGTGGCTCAGTGGTAGCCCTCTTGCCTCTGAGTCAGAATGTTGTAAAGTTCAAGCCCCACTCCAGAGACCTTGACTGCATAATCTAGGCTGACACTCCCAGAGCGGTGCTGAGGGAGTGCCGCACTGTCAGAGGTGCCATCTTTCGGATGAGACGTTAAACCGAGGCCCTGACAGCCCCTTTCAAGTGGATGCAAAAGATCCCACTTTGAAGAAGAGCAGATGTCTTCTCTCGGTGTCCTGGCCAATATTTATCCCTCACCCAACATCACTGAAACAGATCATCTAGTCCAGGGGTTCCCAAACTGTGGTGCGCGTACCCCTGGGGGAATGCGGGACATCTCTGGGGGGTACACTGGAGAAATAGTCAAACGGTGGATTTTATTTATTGTTTATTTATTTATTTCATTTTCATTATAGGCCACTCAGACGAAGCTTTCAAACTATAAAGTAGTTCATTTACTTCAAGATGTACCAATGAGAACGCAGATACTCAGAGACGATGACGTACTGAGCCCTTAACTCCAATCACTGTACACAAAGTGGTTTATGTGTCAGCCGTGGCTCAGTTGGTAGCACACTCGCCTCTGAGTCAGAAGGTTGTGGGTTCAAACTCCCACTCCAGGGACTTGAGCACATAAAACTAGGCTGACGCTCCAGTGCGGTGCTGAGGGAGTGCCGCGCTGTCGGAGATGCCGTCTTTCGGATGAGACGTTAAACCGAGGCCCCGTCTGCCCTCTCAGGTGGATGTAAAAGATCCCGTGGCACTATTTCGAAGAAGAGCAGGGGAGTTCTCCCCGGTGTCCTGGCCCAATATTTATCCCTCAATCCACATAACAAAAACAGATTGTCTGGTCATTATCACATTACTGTTTGTGAGATCTTGCTTTCTGCAAATTGGCTGCTGCATTTCCCACATTACAACAGTGACTACACTCCAAAAGGTACTTCATTGGCTGTAAAGTGTTTTGAGACGTCCGGTGGCCGTGAAAGACGCTATATAAATGCACGTCTTTCTTTCTTATGTTTATCATAATTTGTACATGTCATACAATGCTTGAGCAGTAGAGGGGTTAAAGTATTAAACCTGTCTTCTTGCAGGGGTACGCTGGCAGCTGGTAGATCTAGAAGGGGGTACGCAACAAGTAAAGTATGGGAACCTCTGCGCTAGTCATTACTGTGGGACCTTGCTGTGCGCAAATTGGCTGCCGCGTTTCTGACATTACAACAGTGGCTACACTTCAAAAAGTACTTCATTGGCCGTAAAGCGCTTTGGGACGTCCTGCGGTCATGAAAGGTGCTGTATAAATGCAAATCTTTCTTTTTTTTATTCGCGGAGTTCATATTCATACCCATCCAAAGCCCTTTCGATACTTCTGGAGCCTCACCTTTCAGAATGAGGTGGCATGCGCTCTAATCCCACGGAATCCTGCCCAGCGCAACTCTCACTGACCTTCACCATGAGTTGAGTCGTTACAACTGAGAACAGGTAGTTTCTGTTGAATAAGCTGTTTATTCCCCCCGTATGTTCGAGAGTTAGCTTTTTGCTCCAGTCATGCCAAGCTCTCTCCCAGGCCCCGCGTCACCTGCTGCACCGGTCTTGTCTGGAGAGGTCAACAGAAAGAGAGAGAAGCAGAGTTGGCTGCTGCTGCTGTTGTTTTTTCAACCCAGGCCCCGACAGCAAGGTAGAGCCTGTTGCTATGGCGACCTCCAGGAACTGCCTGATGTTTGCGTCACATGGTGCTTGGATGGAATACTCCTGGTGGCAGTGATGGAAGGAAAGTGAGGTAACTAATTACAAGTGTCTCAAAAAAATATCACATTTTCACAATATTGTGGATTGTTCCCTTTAGTGCGTTTGCCTAACGTAGCCATGTGACAGTAAAGAAAGAACTTGCGTTTCTATAGCGCCTTTCACGAGCTCAAGATGTCCCAAAGCGCTTTACAGCCGATGAAGTACTTTTTGAAGTGTAGCCGCTGTCGTAATGTCGGAAACGCAGCAGCCAATTTGCGCACAGCAAGCTCCCACAAACAGCAATGTGATAATGGCCAGACAATCTGTTTTAGTGATGTTGGTTGAGGGATAAATATTGGCCCCAGGACACCGGGGAGAACTCCCCCCTGCTCTTCTTCGAAATAGTGCCACGGGATCTTTTACGTCCACCTGAGAGAGCAGACGGGACCTCGGTTTAATGTCACATCCAAAAGACGGCAACTCTGACAGTGCAGCGCTCCCTCAGCACTGCACCTGAAATATGCATCCAAGTCCCCGCAATGGGACTTTGAACCCAAAACCTTCTGACTCAGAGGCGAGAGTGCTACCGACTAAACCACAGCTGACACCTCAGAACAATAATGGAACAGGTACAAAATTAGCACTGGTCGATTTTCCATTTCACTAACAGGGGTACTGAGGCTGATTGTAGTAGGCTGTGATCAGCCAGCCTCTCACAGACTAGGAGTTGAACCTGGGGCCTTCCTAGTCAATGGGTCACAGCAGGTGGCCTTGGCTGACTAAACCTCCAGTGGAGCAAACGTGCTTGTTTTTACAAGAGTGGGCATGATGGACGAACAGCTCTGTGGGTGAGGATTCCCACTGGGCCTCAGGGTATTAGTGCCAATCCCTGCCAAAGAGGACGCCACAGGCAGGCCTGCATCCAGGCTTCCTTGGTTTAGATTGGCACAATGAACCCAGCTGACTGCATTCTATTTCTCCAGCCTCTCTGGCAAGCCCTGACTAATCCATGACCACAGCGGGTGTGAAACACAATGATCTCATTGCGCGTGATGTTCCGTTCTGAATGCTCCAGCATCTGAGAGGAAGTAATGAGCGCAGGGAAAGTGTACTCCTCTGCTGTCACATCAACAATCCCCGTGAAGGAGCTGGGTGGCCAACTCGAGTTGGACATATTCCTGGAGGTTTCCTCACAGGGTCGACCACCCCCCATCGCCCTGTCCTTTATAACCATTCAAAGAAAGTGAGAAAAACACCATTTTTATTTCATGCCCCCATGGTTTTATCCACGGTGGCTCGCAGCGATGTCTAGGAAGTTGAATTATTTCCTCCATCGGGGGAATCAAGAATGAGGGGACATAATCTTAAAATTAGAGTTAGGCCATTCGGGAGGGAAATCAGGAAGCACTTTTCCACACAAAGACAGAAAGACTTGTATTTCTACAGCGTCTTTCACGACCACCGGACGTCTCAAAGCGCTTTACAGCAAATGAAGTACTTTTGAAGTGCAGTCACTGTTGTAATGTGGGAAACGCGGCAGCCAAGTTGCGCACAGCAAGCTCCCACAAACTGCAATGTGATAATGACCAGATAATCTGTTTTTTTTTGTTATGTTGGTTGAGGGATAAATATTGACCAGGACACCGGGGAGAACTCCCCCCTGCTCTGCTTCGAAATAGTGGCCGTGGGATCTTTTACATCCACCTGAGAGAGCAGACGGGGCCTCGGCTTAACGTCGCATCCGAAAGACGGCACCTCCGACAGTGCAGCGCTCCCTCAGCACTGCACTGGAGTGTCAGCCTAGATTTATGTGCTCAAGTCTCTGGAGTGGGACTTGAACCCACAACCTTCTGAAGGGTGATAGAAATCTGGAACTTGCTCCCCCCAAAAGGCGGTGGATGCTGGGGGTCAATTGGAGTTTTCAAGACTGTGCTCAATAGATTTTTGTTGGGTAAGGGCATCAAGGGATATGGAGTTAAGACGGGTAAATGGAGTTGAGATACAGATCAGCCATGATCTAACTGAATGACGGAGCAAGCTCGAGAGGCTGAATGGCCTGCTCCTGTTCTTATATTCCTATGATCTTTCATTCCGAACCAGGACAGGACAATCCGGGAGCTTTGATAAGGTTGCCAGCACTCCAGGAATGGCAGAAAATCAGCGGAGCAATAAAAAATTGCGTTAAAAAAAAATGTCTTTGAGCACTTTGGTTATTAGTAATAAAAATATCTGAGATGGGAAAGAAAGACTGTTCGACCGACTGTCAAAAAAAACTCATCTGCTCGGGTAACGAAGAGTCCGTTCTCTTTCCAATTGTCGTAGGAAGGCGGGGCACCGCGAGGATGGACATGTCGGGTGACCAATGGCGGGAGCGAGGGGGCGGAGCGGCTGGCGGCTGGATGAAACATCCAGGAATACGTCCAATCAGAGTTGCGACCCTCAGGGTAGGCGACCCCAGGAGCGTAACCGGCCACATTCACAGGGCCTGAGAGGAGGGGAGGAGCATCACTCCCCGCTGAACTGAAAGCAACTCTTTGTTTTACACGGTTCCTGGGCTCCCCAGGCAACTAGAAGAGAGAAAAAAAAAAGGCTTGCGGTACTCTGCTTCTCTCTGTCAAAACCCAGTGAGAGCACAAAGGAGACTGACACAGCAACACAACATAGCAATTCTTGCGAGGCGATATCCATAACAAATAGTAGGCTTGCTTTCCTCTGTCAGCCCTGAGTCCCTTCTTAAACCTGCTTTTCTGTGTTGTTTGTTGGTGGCTAGATTAGTGTTTTCCTTCCGCTGTTTGTTTTAATGAGCTTAAATCTTGACTCCAGCTGTCGGAGACAATGGCTCCGAACACCCACTCCACATCGCTGCTTTCCTGCAAGGGCTCGTGTTTTGGTTTTAATTTATGTGTGAGAGAATGGTGAACAGAAACACTCGACCTCTTGTGAACCTCCGGAGCCCTCAATTCAGATCAATCAATAGGCCCTCCCAGCCCCGCACAACAAACAGATGAAGTGCTCCCTCTACTTGTGCATCCTTCAGTAATAGAACCTTTTTTTGCAGAGCCTGGATTCATTTCAGAGAACAATTATGTCCTCAATTCGCCGGGGCGAGAATGGGCGCTTTTCATTCTCGGGGTGTGGGCGTCGCCGGGTAAAGCTGGCATTTGTCGCCCATCCCTAATTCACCCGAACCCAGCGGCTTGGCGAGGTCATTTCAAAGGGTGGTTAAGTGTCAACCACGTTGGCGTGGGACTGGAGTCACATATAGGCCCAGACCGGGTAAGGACGGCAAGTTTCCTTCCCTAAAGGACATTGTTCTTTCATCCCCTCCCCCCTTTCCCGTCCCCGACACTTGCTTAAAAATCTGTTCCATTTCCTGCTTTTTTCCAGTTCTGACGAAAGGTCATCGACCTGAAACGTTGACTCTGTTTCTCTCTTCACAGATGCTGCCTGACCTGCTGAGTATCTCCAGCATTTTCTGTTTTTATTTCAGATTTCCAGCATCTGCAGTATTTTCTTTTTGTATTAGTGTTTGGTCCACTGCCACCTCTCTTCCAGGAGTGCCCACCTTGAAGAAGTTCTGCTCTTCTCTCCGACGGGATTTCCGTTTGTCTCTTTTACCTTGTTCATCTTCATTGCTATCTCTTAATGTCTCTTAACCTCTCCTGCCTTCTATCCTATCACAGACCTTCCCTTTTGTTCTTTCATCCCCTCCCCCCTTTCCCGGCCCCTACACTTGCTTAAAAATCTGTTCCATTTCCTGCTTTTTTCCAGTTCTGACGAAAGGTCATCGACCTGAAACGTTAACTCTGTTTCTCTCTTCACAGATGCTGCCTGACCTGCTGAGTATCTCCAGCATTTTCTGTTTTTATTAGTGAACCAGTTGGGTTTTTAACAGCAATCATGGTCGCTTTTTATTGATACCAGCTTTTGAATTTCCCACATTTTAAAAAACTGAATTCAAAATCTTCAACTGCCGGAGTGAGATTTGAACACATTGGATTATTGACGTCTCATCTGAAAGATAGCAACTTAATATAATCAAGACAGAAATCGATAGATTTTTGAATATTAAGGGAATCAAGGGATATGGGGATAGTGCAGGAAAGTGGAGATGAGGTCGAAGATCAGCCATGATCCTATTGAATGGCGGAGCAGGCTCGAAGGGCCTACTCCTGCTCCTATTTCTTATATTCTTATGTTAACTTCAACAGTGCAGCGCTTCCTCAGTATTGCACGGAGGTGTCAGCCTAGATTTGGTGCTCAAGTCTCTTGAGTGGGACTATGACCCATGACCTGTTGATTCAGAGGTCAAAATGCCACCAACTGAGCTCCAGCTGATTAACATGTAAGAATATGACCAGGCACACCTGGGAAGCCCCTTCATGTTGAGTAGCCCAAACTCGTGTAAGATGAACAGCCCAAGGGGTTACACTTCTTCTTAGGCAGTCCCTCGGAACCGAGGATGACTTGCTTCCACATTAAAAATGAGTTCTCAGGTGACTGATGAGTCCAATGCGGGACCGACAGTCTCTGTCACAGGTGGGGCAGACGGTGGTTGAAGGGGCGGGTGGGTGGGGTGCTTGGGTTGACGTGCGCTACTTCCGCTGTTTGCGCTTGGCTTCCGCTTGCTCCCGGCGAAGAGACTCGAGGTGTTCGCCGCCTTCCCGGATGCTTCTCCTCCACTTTGTGCGGTCTTGGGCCAGGGATTCCCAGGTGTCGGTGGGGATGTTGCACTTTTTCAAGGAGGCTTTGAGGGTGTCCTTGAAGCGTGTCCTCTGCCCACCATGTACAGCAGGCACCTCAAAGCACTGGAGAGGTACCACCAACGCTGCCTCCGCAAGATCCTGCAAATCATTGGCAGGATCGGCGCACCAACATCAGTGTTCTTGCTCAGGCCAACATCCCCAGCATCGAAGCTTTGACCACGCTCGATCAGCTCCGATGGACGGGCCACATCGTCCGCATGCCTGATACGAGACTCCCAAAACAAGCGCTGTACTCGGAGCTCCGACACGGCAAGAGAGCCCCAGGTGGGCAGAAGGGGTTACTGCAGGGCTGCAGCCGCCCATGGATCTCGATACCAGCAGGGGTCACTGTCTTTGAGACGGCAGGAAAGATCAGCTGAAGGAGGGAGGATACCGCGTCATTTCAACTCAGCCGAGAAACTTGTTTGTTAGATAGACACGGTGTAGCTGAGGCGAGTGTCAGTCCGAAGAGGGATACAGGAGATGGTCTCGTGTTCGGAGTGTGTATGTGTGTGTGTGACACTCAGCCCAGGGGTCTATTGGATGGTCGATGTCACGTGTAAGGAGTATAATTGAGGAGATTGGATGGAGATAAGGAGAACATTCAACATTTGGGCACTACTGAAGAGTATATTGAAAGAAAAAGAACCTTCATTGACATAGCTCCATATCATTTCACTCAGAAAAATTTCAAAGCACTTCATTCTCTTCGTTACTTTGAAGTAATGTCATGTTGCCTTTTTGCGCACAGCACGATTGCACAAACAGCAACGCGATGAATGCCCAGTTCGTCTGTTTTCGGGTGAGAGAGGACACGGGGAGAGAGCCCCCTCCTCTTATTCCAATAGTCCCATGGAACCTTTCATGTTTATCTGAATGGGTAGATAGGACCTCGCTTTAACGTCTCACCCAAAGGAAGGCATCTCTGAACTCCCTCAGGGCTGCACCTGAGTGACAGCCTAGATTCTGTGCTCCGGTCCTGAAGTGGGGGCTTGAGCAATTTTGACTCAGAGTCACAGAGGGTGGCGATTCCTTTAGGCCTGAAATGCGTGGTGAGCATCGTAACCGTAAGGCACAAGCCCCACCAGAAACTGGGTCGCGGGCCTCACTGATATTATTGGCGATGAGCTGCTGGGGCCTGTTGTGCCTCCACAGGCAGCTCAACCATTTTAAAAAGATGAACTTTGAAAGATGAAGGTAAGAGGGGGTTGGAATGGCAGCAACCAGCAGGGCACTCGGGAGGAGTGTGGAGTCGGTGGAGTGGTCCTGCCCTGCTTGGCCGCACAGGCACGTTTAAAAAAAAAACCCGGAACTTTCTGGTAACGGCAGCTGAAAAATCCTGAGCAGAGTCGGCTCACCTCCTGCTCCGCTCTGCGATGTCCAATTCGGTAGTTCGGGGGCCTAAAACAGGCATTAGGCGCCTCATTTACATCCGTAAGGAGCCTGACGCCTGATTTAGGCAGCTGCCAGGACGCCTGAAAATGTCAAGACCCGATATCAGGTAGGACGCCTTTCAGTCCTTTGGGCCCCGCAACTGGTCTTCGTCGTCCCCGTTCTACGCCCGTAATTGGACAATATCAAATTTGTAGCCCATAGTCTCACCAACTGGGCCAATCTGACAGCTCATATTACACAGCAGTATGAGGGGCTTCTCTAAGGATATATTAGGTAGCAGTGCGTTGCCACATTTATTGAATTCCAGGCGCTTTCACTTTACTCTCGAGTTTCTCGTATGGGATTCTGCTAAATGGTTTCTAAAAGTAGCCGTTGAATATCCATTCACCTTACCTACAGCCACCAGGGAATGACTTATTCCATCCTTATAGAATCTCAAGATGAATCTGTAATGGATTATTAACAGGGGGAAAGGCCATTATTAATGGGGGTAGTTCTAATTGGAAAACTATGAATGCACAAAGTTCAGGAGAGACGGGTACTGCTCAAACAGATTTGCAGACACTTAAAGCTCATCTTGACTACTGTCTGTTCAAATTGCTCGCTCACCATCTCTGTCTGAATAAATATTTCTCCGGTTGTAAACTACGGAATTTGTTGGCAGTGTCTCATCCTTTCTGATATTTGCCTTGGTCCTTAGCGTTACATGTTTTAGGGGGTGGAGCGTTTTTTTAAAATTTGCTTATGGGATGTGGGCGTCGCTGGCAATGCCAGCATTTATTGCCCATCCCTAGTTGCCCCTTGAGAACTTAAGAACATAACAACATAAGAAATAGGAGCAGGAGTAGGCCAATCGGCCCCTCGAGCCTGCTCCGCCATTCAATAAGATCATGGCTGATCTGATCCTAACTGCCAATCTACTATCACAGAACCATCTCCTGCATCTAACAGAATTGCACACACGAAATAGGAGCAGAATCAGGCTACACGGTCCCTGGGCCCGCTCCACTACCCACAGGGCCATGACCGATCCGAACCTAGACTCATGAGAAGGTGGTGGTGAGCCGCCTTCTTGAACCGCTGCAGTCCGTGTGGTGAAGTTACTCCCACAGTGTCGTTAGGGAGGGAGTTCCAGGATTTTAACCCAGTGACAATGAAGGATCGGTGATATACTTCTAAGTCAGGATGGTGTGTGACTTGGAAGGGAACTTGGGGGTGGTGGTGTTCCCATGCGCCTGCTGCCCTTGTCCTTCTAGGTGGAAGAGGTCGCGGGTTTGGAAGGTGCTGATGAAGAAGCCTTGGCGAGTTGCTGCAGTGCATCTTGTAGATGGTACACACTGCAGCCACGGTACGCCGGTGGTGGAGGGAGTGAATGTTTAACGTCGTGGATGGGGTGCCAATCAAATGGCTTGCTTTGTCCTGGATGGTGTCGAGCTTCTTGAGTGTTGTTGGAGCTGCACTCATCCAGGCAAGTGGAGAGTATTCCATCACACTCCTTACTTGTGCCTTGTAGATGGTGGAAAGGCTTTGGGGAGTCAGGAGGTGAGACACTCGCCACAGAATACCCAGCCTCTGACCTGCTCTTGTTGCCATAGTATTTATGTGGCTGGTCCAGTTAAGTTCCTGGTCAATGGTGACCCCCAGGATGTTGATGGTGGGGGATTCGGTGATAGTAATGCCATTGAATGTCAAGGGGAGGTGGTTAGACTCTCGCTTGTTGGAGATAGTCATTGCCTGGCACTTCTGTGGCGCGAATGTTACCTGCCACTTATCAGACCAAGCCTGAACGTTGCATGCGGGCATGGACTGCTTCATTATCTGAGGAGTTGTGAATGGAACTGAACACTGTGCAGTCATCAGCGAACATCCCCATTTCTGACCTTATGTTGGAGGGAAGGTCATTGATGAAGCAGCTGAAGATGGTTGGACCTAGGACACTGCCCTGAGGAACTCCTGCAGCGATTTCCTGGGGCTGTGATGATTGACCTTCAATCACCACAACCATCTTCCTTTGTGCTAGGTATGACTCCAGCCAGTGGAGTGTTTTCCCCCCTGATTCCCATTGACTTCAGTTTTACTAGGGCTCCTTGATGCCACACTCAGTCAAATGCTGCCTTGATGTCAAGGGCAGTCACTGTCACCTCACCTCTGAAATTCAGCTCTTTTGTCCATGTTTGGACCAAGGCTGTAATGAGGTCGGGACCCGAGTGGTCTTGGCGGAACCCAAACTGGGCATCAGTGAGCAGATTATTGATAAGTAAGTGCCACTTGATAGCACTGTCGATGACACCTTCCATCACTTTGCTGATGATTGAGAGTAGACTGATGGGGCAGTAATAGGCCGGATTGGATTTGTCCTGCTTTTTGTGAACAGGACATACCTGGGCAGTTTTCCACATTGTCGGATAGATGCCAGTGTTGTAGCTGTACTAGAACAGCTTGGCTAGAGGTGCGGCTAGTTGTGGAGCACAAGTCTTCAGCACGATAGCCGGGATGTTGCCGGGGCCCATAGCCTTTGCTGTATCCAGTGCGCTCAGCCGTTTCTTGATATCACGTGGAGTGAATCGAATTGGCTGCAGACTGGCTTCTGTGATGGTGGGGACCTCAGGGAGTAGGCCGAAATGGATCATCCACTCAGCACTTCTGGCTGAAGATGGTTGCAAACGCTTCAACCTTGTCTTTTGCACTCACGCGCTGGGCTCCACCATCATTGAGGATGGGGATATGTCATGGAGCCTCCTCCTATCGTTAGTTGTTTAATGGTCCGCCACCATTCACGACTGGATGTGGCAGGACTGCAGAGCTTTGCTCTGATCCGAAGATTGTGGGATCGCTTAGCCCTGTCTATAGCATGCGGCACAACCCAAAGCAGCACCGTTTATCGTAACGGACGTTGGTTCTGCCAACAAACCTGGCAGCTGGTCCAGAGACAAACGATTCAAGAAAAATACACCAGCCATGTCTTGAAGTGTCAACCTTGGCTCAGTAGAGAGCACTCGTGGGCTCAAGTCTCACCTCTTGGGCTTGAGAACATCATTTCGACTGGCACTCCCGGTGCAGCACTGAGGGAGCGCTGCACTGTCAAATCGTTCGGATGAGACGCTAAATCGAGGTCCCGCCTGCCCTCGCAGGTGGATGGAAAAGATCCCAGGGCGCGAATCATGAAAGAGCAGGGGGGAGTTCTCCCCGGCGTCCTGGCCAATATTTATCCCTCAAGCAATAAATCACTAAAACATAGATGATCTGGTTACCACATTGCTGCTTGCTGTGCACAAATAGGCTGCTGCATTTCCCTACTCTGCAAGAGTGACTACACTTCAAAAAAGTACTTCATTGACTGTAAAGCGCTCTGGGACGTCCTGAGGTGGTGAAAGAATCAGGATAGGGAAGAAGCGAGTTTTGACAGAAGCTGTGATATTTCGGTAATTTAAGCGGTTGTGAAGGTTCCGTTAGACTTTCATGCTGGCAACACAGATTGTCATTTTGTGCCTAAAAATATTGCACCGTATTTAAATGTAGGACATGGAGCTTTATGAAATTGGAGATCAGCCAGCTGAATAGCAGGGTTAATGGCAAATTGTTTCTGACTTCACTCGTCAGGATTAAAATAGAAAATTGTATCCCCAAGGTCCAATTTTAGCAGGATGCTCAAATTGGTGGAGACGAAAAGATTACATTTATTCAAAAATATTTTAATGCGGTGCATGAAACCAGTAAAATGTCCAATTGTTTCATGTTGATTGCTGCCGATGAGGTAAAGTGAAATGGCACCTTTGGAAAATTAACAGGGTAGATGAGGTGTAAGATTCAAAGTTAACAAGAGCTGATTGCAAAATGACCTCGTCACAATCCCTTTTGGGAATGATTGCGTTCCCCAGATGATTGTCCCCTTTGTTTTATGTGCCTTAATTTCCAATGAGCACTCTTAATATGTATATTATTGTGTTTGGGGTCCATCAGAAAATCCTATTTCAGGTGATCGATGTGAAAGAGACTTCAATTGGATTAGCAGCTAGACGAGGTTTGAATCAATTGAAGCTGGTGTTAAGATTCACCACGGTAATGGCAATACATTGCTTAGAAAGGAAGTGAATTTAAAATCTAGCGCCAGAGCATTTGATGAAGATAGTATTAGCATTCGGTAGCAGATACCCTGATTGTTTCAAAGCAGTTCTTCCTGAGGAGAGATGTTAATTATAGCACAGCTTCCCAGCCCCAAACACTAGGTTAATTCCTGAGATGAAGGGGTTGTCTTATGAGGAAAGGTTGAGCAGGTTGGGCCGATACTCATTGGAGTTTAGAAGAATGAGAGGTGATCTTATTGAAACATATAAGATTCTGAGGGGGCTCGACAGGGTAGATGCTGAGAGGGTGTTTCCCCTCGTGGGGGAATCTAGAACTCGGGGGCATAGTCTCAGAATAAGGGGTCGCCCGTTTAAAACGGAGATGAGGAGGAATTTCTTCTCTCAGGGGGTCGTGAATCTTTGGAATTCTTTACCCCAGAGAGCTGTGGAGGCGGAGTCATTGAATATATTCAAGGCGGAGATAGACATATGTTTGAGCTACAGGGGAGTCAAGGGGTATTGGGAGAGAGCGGGAAAGTGGAGTTGAGGCCAAGATCAGATCAGCCATGATTTTATTGAATGGCGGAGCAGGCTCGAGGGGCCGAATGGCCTACTCCTGCTCCTATTTCTTATGTTCTTATGCTTTGGTTTGGATTTACATTCAATTTTTTTTAATATAAATATATGTGTCAGCTTTGACTCAGTTGGTGGCCCTCTCACCTCTGAGCCAGAAGGTTGAAGGTTCAGCTCCAGGATTTGAGCACATAATGTAGGCTTTAAAGTTCTCATCCTTGTTTTCAAATCCCTCCATGTCCTCGCCCCTTCCTATCTCTGTAATCTCCTCCAGCCCCACAACCCCCGAGATATCTGCGCTCCTCTAATTCTGGCCTCTTGAGCAACCCTGATTTTAATCGTTCCACCATTGGAGGACCATTCAGCTGCCTGGGCCCTAAGCTCTGGAATTCTCTCCCTAATCCTCTCCGCCTCTCTACCTCTCTTTCCTCCTTTAAGATGCTCCTTAAAACCTACCTCTTTGACCAAGCACCTGCCCTAATTTCTGTTTTTGTGGCTCGGTGTCAAATTGTGTTTGATAACGCTCCAGTGAAGCACCTTGGGATATTTTATTACGTTAAAGGCGCTATATAATTACACGTTGCTGTTGTTGTTGACAGTTCAGTGCAGCGCTGAGGGAGTGCTGTGCTGCAGAAGATTCAGATGAGACATTCAACCGAGACCCTGTCTGCTTGTTCAGATGTACGTAAAAGATCCCACGGCACTATCCAAAGAGCAAGGGAGTTCCTCCGAAGTCCCAGACAATATTTATCCATCACCATCACCATCACCATCAAGTTCCCTACCGTCAACATCTGGCGGCAGGGGCCAGGGTTGGATGGGGGGGAAGGGCGGGCGGGGAAGGTCACCATTGAACAGAAGCTGAACTGGACCAGCCACGTCAACATTATGGCTACCCGAGCAGGACAGAGGCTCCATAATGAGTGGCTCACCTCTTGACCCCTCAAAGCCTCTCCGCCATCTACAAGGTTTAATTGTGATGGAGTACTCATCACCTGCCGGATAGGCGCAGCGGCAGCAACACTCAAGGAGCTCAACACCAGCCAGGGCACAACAGCCCGCTTGATCTGTACCGGCGTCGCTTGGCTCAATATCCACTCCCTCCA
The DNA here is from genome assembly GCA_030390025.1 of Squalus acanthias. Lineage (NCBI taxonomy): Eukaryota > Metazoa > Chordata > Chondrichthyes > Squaliformes > Squalidae > Squalus > Squalus acanthias. The sequence continues at coordinate 5,598,855 of CM059445.1, read as the reverse complement.
TCACCGGCGCTGCAGTAAGTGCAATCTACAAGATGCATTGCAGCAACTCAGCGAAGCTACTTCAACAGCACTTCCCTTCTCTGCAACCTCGACCACCAAGAAGAATCATTGGGACACCATCCTGGCATGGACACGTACTGCATCCTTCCTTCACCGATGCTGGGTCAGTATCCTGGAGGTCCCAACGTAACACCATCAGCACACAGACTTCATGTGGGGGAATCTAGAACTCGGGGGCATAGTTTCAGAATAAAGGGTCGCCCTTTTAGAACTGAGATGAGGAGGAATTTCTTCTCTCAGCGGGTTGTAAATCTGTGGAATTCTCTGCCCCAGAGAGCCGTGGAGGCTGGGTCATTAAATACATTTAAGGTGGAGATAGACAGATTTTTGCAAGATAAGGGAGTGAAGGGTTATGGGGAGCAGGCGGGGAAGTGGCTTTGAGCCCAAGATCAGCCATGATCTTATTGAACGGCGGAGCAGGCTCGAGGGGCCAAGTGACCTATTCTGCTCCTATTTCTTGTGTTCTTATGTTCTTAGATCAAGGAGAAGGCTCACGGCAATAAATACAGCCTTGTCAGCATCACCCACCCCAAGACCAAGGTGAAAAATCACCACCAAAGCAGATTAACTGGTTCTTTACCTTATTGCTATTTGCCGGTCTTTGTTGCGTGTGGAATGGCTGCAGTATCTGCCTACATAACAACAGTGGCTAGACCTCATTGGTCGTGAGTCACTCAGGGACATCCCGAGGACATGAAAGGTGCCATATCAAGGCAAGTTTGTTCTTTCCTTCATTTCTTGGGAGATGAGGTGGGTATTCATCAAAGCGAAGAATATCAGTGCTGGGGAACGGAACATGTGTTGAACTCAGAGTTAGCACAGAGAGTTAGCATGCAGGTACAGCAAGCAATTAGGAAGGCAAATGGCATTTTGGCCTTTATTGCAAGGGGGGTTGGAGTACAAGAGTAAGAAAGTCTTGCTACAACAGGGCTTTGGTGAGACCACACCTGGAGTAGTGTGCACAGTTGTGGTCTCCTTGTCTGAGGAAGGATATACTTGCCTCAGAGGTGGTGCAGCAAAGGTTCACTAGATTGATTCCTGGGCTGAGAGGGTTGTCCTATGAGGAGAGATTGAATAGATTGGGCCTAAAGTCTCTGGAGTTTAGAAGAATGAGAGGTGATCTCATTGAAATTTACAAGATTCTGAGGGGGATTGACAGGGTAGATGCTGAGAGGTTGTTTCCCCCAGGCTGGAGTGTCTAGAGCTAGGGGGCATAGTCTCAGGATAAGAAAGAAAGAAACACTTTCATTTATATAGTGCCTTGCATGACCACTGGATGTCCCAAAGCGCTTTACAGCCAATTAAGTACTTTTTCAAGTAAGGGGTCGGCCATTTAAGACTGAGGAGGAGGAATTTCTGGAGTAAGGCGTCGGCCATTTAAGACTGAGATGAGGAGGAATTTCTTCACTCAGACGGTTGTGAATCTTTGGAATTCTCTACCGCAGAGGGTTGTGGATGCTGAATCGTTGAGTACATTTAAGGCTGAGGTCGATAGGTTTTTGGGGCTCGATTTTGCCATTGGGGGCGGGCTGGGGCGTGTCAGGTGGTTTTCGTGTCAGGACCCCGACTCCGATGTGAAGTGGGAAAAAAGTGCGATTTTGCCCTAATTAGGCACTTGATTTCCAGCGTGTGGAAACCCCTGGCCCAATGAGTCTTTTCATACAGAAAGTCGCCTCTGATGACGTCATGAATGCTACTGGACTTAAGGCCTGCAAGCAGCCTTGCTTCTTCTGGAGACTGGAAACTTTATGCCCATTGTTGTGATCGCTTCATTCAGCAACTATGTCCAGCAGTTGGCCAAAGTGTGCTCCAAGGTTCGATGAGGCCTCCCTCCAAGCTCTGGTGGAGGGAGCAAGATCAAATAAGGAGGTGCTCTTCCCTTCCTCAGGGAGGAAAAAGCCTCCCCAGCAGACTAAAGCTGTGTGGATGCAAGTGGCCCAGGAGGTCAACTCAATCTCTATGTGCCGCAGAACCTGGCTGCAGTGCAGGAAAAGGTTTCATGACCTTCTCCGCACAGGAAACGTGAGTATGACTTTCCCATCACCCTCAATCTGATCCCCATCGCCTCTCCTCACCAGCACTCTGCTTTGCCAACCTTTTCCTCCACATCCCACTTGCCACTTACATCCCTGCACCCTTTCCCATTCCCTCTCTCTCTATGGTCACATTCACTTAACTATTCGACCATGCTACCCTCACACTCCCTATCACTGTGATGCAATGACAACAACTTACAACACACAGGGAGGGCCCTTTGTCTCCTTCTAAGCATCTATGCTATGGATTCTCTACACTCACTCCTTCATTCTCACTCAAACTCCACTTGTATCCCTCATTGCAGGAAAAGAGGGCCCACAATAAGAGGGAAAGAGCGAGGACAGGAAGAGGGCCACACTCAGTAGCCCAGCTCACCACCTGGGAGGAGGCGGCCCTGGAAATCACCGGTGTCGAGGAAGATTCGCAAGTGGGGGACAGACAGATGGGCGCATCACAGCAAGCTGGTGACAGAATAGTTTGGCATCTCTCTCATTGACATTGCATGAGTCACTGATAATGATTCTGATGCTCTAACAGATTGACTTATGATCATCTTCACAATTCAATGTGCATGCAACCTTTACCTCACATCTCTAACTCTTTCCTTTACTCCCCCACAGGACCATCGAAAGCCCCCGTCTCCACTGTCCAGGAGGAACAGCCTGAACTTCCAGACTCCTCAGCGGAAGCTGCAACCTCTGAGGGCGCAGCGTCAGCAGAATTCAGTGCACCCAGCACCAGCGCAGACACTCACACCTCGGTGGGACCTTCGCGAGATAGAGTAGTGTTGTCACCTGGTGAATCACAGCTCACAAGTGAGCATCAGCAGATGGTGGAGACAGGGTCAGCAGTGGAGAGTCCTTGTCGGAGGGCGCAGGACTCTGCCAGCTCGGCTCAGCTGCATGTCGACCCTGTGCCTCCGGGTCCATCCAGAAGGAGAGCGGTGCTGGACTCCAGGAACAGGTGCTGGAGTCTCTGGCAGGTTTTGTCTCCAGGGTCGCTGCAAGTGTGGAGCAAATGGAGGAGTCCATCGCTAACATGAGCAGAGCCTTTGTGGAGGCGTTGGCGCATGAACGCATCACCACGGAGAGGATGGCAACCTCCGTGGAAAGGATGGCTACCTCCATGGTAAGGCTGGCTACCGTAGAGGAGAGGCTGGCTACGGTAGAGGAGAGGATGGCTACGGCCATGGAGGAGCTTAGTCGCCAGGGTCTTGAAAACATGGTCATTGTTCAGAATAGACTAACACCTCTTGAGGAGCGATGGTCAACTATTGAGCAGAGAAACCAAACCTTCATGGAAGTCCTCTGGAGTAGGACTTCCAGTGCAGAAACGGTTCCTCATGGCCCCACTGAAGTGCAGCAAGGTGCTGTCAAGCCACTTGCTAGCTCTGAAGTGGGGCTGACCCATGAGAGGGATGTTGGTGGCAGACAACAAGGAAGTGGGGGCTCCTCTCCAAGCACTCACATGACCATGCCACTGCAAAGCCCTTGGGCAGAGCCCCACCAGAGTCCTCACCCAACTGAGATGGGCGTCTCATCCGCTGCACAGCCGCAGGAGCAGCAGACTGTTGCCAAGCCCTCACAGGTTCGCAACCCCAGAGGACGGCCGCCAAAGGTGTCGAGACAGGAGCAGCAAGAATGTGAGCAAGGGGCCTCCACATCTGCTGAAGCCACAGGGGAAGCACCACGTAGGAGCACGCGTAAGAGGAAGATAATGCACAAGTAGTCACAAGGGTAGTCACTTGGGTGTTCTGTTGTGTTTATTTTTGAAATGCCATCAGTTGCTTGTTGTGATAAAAAATTCTGATGGCAAACTGTTGAAGTTGTGGCCTGTGTCATTTCACAAATGGAACTTCCACATTAAGGGCTTAGAGCGACTTGCAATTGTCAGTATGGTGGTCAGAGTGATAGGAATCCATAAGTTCTTGTCCATTGTCGATGCTCTGATAAGAAGGTGTGAGGCAAAAGTGTTTCATTGTGCAGGCTAAGCAAATCTGGCCAACATGAGTGTGTCTCTTGCATCCCGGGCAGCAATGTGGTCGCGCGCTGGCGCCTTCTGGCCTGTGCAGCTTCAGGTGGATGACTAGCAGCTTGGCGCTCCTGTTGATGCTGCTGCTGTTGGTGCTGCTGTTGTTCATGGTTCTGCTGCTGCCACGGCTGGTCTTCGTCCGAATCTGATGTCCAGGAGGAAAGGAAATAAATGGTTCCCCTGCTTCTGGTATATGCCTCAGTTGAGGAAGCGCTCAGTCAAGGTGGGGAGAGGGGTTTCCCAGGAGGTCACACTGGAGATGGGTGTCAGGCTTCAAACTTCCACAACAATGAGTAGGCCTGCTAAAAGTTCCCCCAGACCTGAGACAACAAAGTTCTACCACCTGCAAATGAGCATCGGTGAAAACTCATTTTTAATGGTGGAGCGGCAGCTGTTAGTAAGCAATCCACTTGTGAGGCCGCCAGGATTAACTGCCGTGTTGCACAGGAGACATGCAAGGATGGGGGAAAAGTGTTAAAATCAGAAAGGCCTCTCAAAATGGGATTATAGAGGCAATTAACTGGTTGTTAAGGGCCTTAAGGGCCTATCCCGCCTCTTGGAGGCGGGATGGAAACGGGGTCTGAAACCCGATTCTGGGAAAATTGCACAGAGACGGGCTGGAGGCGGGATCGGAGCGTGCCATTTTTTGCCATTTTAACACCTCACACGCCTCCAATCCCGCCTCCTCGGGCCTGACAAAATCGAGCCCTTGGACTTTCCGAGAATCAAGGGACATGAAGATCGGGCGGGAAAGTGGAGTTGAGGTCGAAGATCAGCCATGATCTTATTGAATGGCGGAGCAGGCTCGAGGGACCATATGGCCTACTCCAGCTCCTAATTCTTATGTTCTTAAATCAAGTACTCCCAGCAAGAGTATGACAGGAGTTGGATAAAGAGTAAAGCCACCTTTTCACTGCTCCAGGCCAGGAATCCTACTTTAGTCTCGTCATCTTAGGTGCAAAGTCAAGCTCGATCTAATCGTCTCAACAATTTCCCTCCAACCCAATGTTATTTGTCTTTTGCTCCAGATATTTTGCTCAGCGCCAATGTCTCAGATCACTCCACTAGGTGAGCCCGTGCTCCTTATATCCCGGAGTGCGCTCTTACCTGTCCGTCATCTAGGTAAATTGTAGAGAGCCCAGGGATCGCACGAATGTAACCCCTTACTGCATTTCAGCCACTGGTGACATCATGTGACCTTCCTCAACTTCAAAGGACAGACTATAAACTGCCAATTATAACATTCTAACAGGACTAGACAGACTAGACGCAGGAAGGATGTTCCCGATGGCCGGGGAGTCCAGAACCAGGGGTCACAGTCTAAGGATAAGGGGTAAGCCATTTAGGACTGAGATGAGGAGGAATTTCTTCACCCAGAGAGTGGTGAACCTGTGGAATTCTCTACCACAGAAGGCAGTTGAGGCCAATTCATTAAATATATTCAAGAAGGAGATAGATATATTTCTTAAGGCTAAAGGGACCAAGGGATGCGGGGAGAAGGCAGGGACAGGGTACTGAATTTGGATGATCAGCCATGATCTCATTGAATGGCGGAGCAGGCTCGAGGGGCCGAATGGCCTGCTCCTGCTCCTAGCTTCTATGATTCTATGATTCTATGAATCAGATTTATTAACCAGTAAATAGATAAGTGGGCAGTAGCAGTGATACACTGGAGACTTACAGTACTTACAGGTTTAACTATCCCTCCTCAGAAGATGAGAAAATAACAAGCAGTCGCATCTGCGGCACTGAACTGTGATGGAAACTGGACCAGATATAAGGGCGTTGACAATCTGTGCACCGCAACCTCAGCGATTACACTGGGATCACGCCAACTGAATGCCTTCTCGCGGTGAACCTGCCAGAGTTTGCCCAGCACCTCCGCCCCCCCAATCCCGACCATATCCCCCCACGGCGTGGTCCCCCACCATTCATGTGAGGGCTGGCCCACCTCACTTGAGCTCAAAAATCTAGGCTGTCACCACCACCTCCTATTGCATCAGGACGATATTTCCATGTCCCACACTGAGTGGGGATTTCTTCTGGATGTTATTTCTGGTGAGATTGTTCGACTTGTTCCTACTTTGATGGAAAAAGCAAATCTTCCTGCTACGTTTCTGTCTCTCAACACGCGGGAGTAGATTTTTGCTTTCATCTCCTGGCTGGTCATTTGGTGGAGTGGATCGCCCACCAGTTAACGAACCCTCCTGCTTTTATTTCCGATGGAACAAGAATTGGGTTTTATAAAGGGGCTGTCGATCTTCTCTGCAAGATCACTGCCCAAAGCAGCGAAGGTTAAAATCTGCCACGTATCATCCAGAGGAAGATACCCCTCTCTCTCCCATGGTATCCCACAGCTGACAGATTGTTGCAGCCTGTTTTTTGCGCTGTGAGCTCACACCCAATAAGGGACTTCAGTTACGTGGATAGACTGGAGAAGCTGGGGTTGTTCTCCTTAGGGCAGAGAAGGTTGAGAGGAGATTTGATGGAGGTGTTCAAAATCATGAGGGGTCTGGACAGAGTAGATAGAGAGAAACTGTTCCTGTTGGCGGAAGGGTCGAGAACCAAAGGACACAGATTTAAGGTGACTGGCAAAAGAACCAAAGGCGACATGAGGAAAAACTTTTTTACGCAGCGAGTGGTTGTGATCTGGAATGCGCTGCCTGAAAAAGTGATGGAGGCAGATTCAATCGTGGCTTTCAAAAGGGAGTTGGATAAATACCTGACTGAAAAAAATTTGCAGGGCTACGGGGAAAGGGCGGGGGAGTGAGACTAGCTGAGGTGCTCTCGCAGAGAGCCGGCACGGGCTCAACGGGCCGAATGGCCTCCTTCCGTGCTGTAACCATTCTATGATTCTATGAATAAGCATTGGGTTGACGTTCCTCAAACTAATTTCAGATTGGGCCCTGAAATCCAACAGAAAGATGACTATTTCTTTCAATGATACGTGCGTTGGATGACAACCCACGTGTCTAAGGTGAAAGCAACTCACCAATGTTACTTCAAGAGCACCTCCCCACACTGTGACCTCTACAACCAAGAAGGAACATTGGGACACCGTCCTGTACTGCCATTCCTTCACCGTTGCCTGGTCAGAATCCCGGAATTCCGTACATAACACCATCGGCACCAAGACGGCATCCGTATCCAAGGTGAAAGAATTTTTAGTTGAGTGACAGTGCACATTATTCAGCCTGCTTGAAAATTAAATAGCAAATTAAAAAAAGCTAATTTCAATTATTCTAAAACAGGCGCGTGCAGGTCCTGAAACCCCTGGGGTCAAAGGGGAAGGGAGGCCCAATTCAACCCAGGCAGGGACCTAGAAATTTAAGGTGTAATTTGGTTACATCACGATTCCAGCCTGTTTGTAGTGACCCTTTACATTCTGGTAGGATGGAGGCTGTAAGTTCATAGAATCATAAAATGACACAGTACAGTAGGAGGCCATTCGGCCCATTGTGCCTGTGCCGGGTCTTTGAAAGAGCCAATTAGTCCCACTCCTCTACTCTTTCCCCATAGTCCTGCAAATCATAGAATCATAGAAAGTTACAGCACGGAAGGAGGCCATTTCGGCCCATCGTGTCCGCGCCGGCCAACAAACAGCTATCCAGATTAATCCCACTTCCCAGCTCTTGGTCCGTAGCCCTGCAGGTTACAGCATCCCAAGTGCACATCCAAGTACTTTTTAAATGTGGTTAGGGTTTCTGCCTCTACCACCCTTTCAGGCAGTGAGTTCCAGACCCCCACAACCCCTCAAATCCCCACTCAACCTTCCACCAATTACTTTAAATCTGTGCCCCCTGGTTTTTGACCCCTCTGCTAAGGGAAATAGGTTCTTTCTATCCACTTTATCTAGGCCCCTCATAATTTTATGCACCTCAATAAGGCCTCCTCTGTTTCAAGGAAAACAAACCCAGCCTATCCAGTCTTTCCTCATATCTAAAATTCTCTACACCCGGCAACATCCTTGTAAATCTCCTCGGTACCCTCTCTAGTGCAATCACATCTTTCCTGTAATGTGGTGACCAGAACTGCACGCAATACTCTAGCTGAGGCCTAACTAGTGTTTTATACAAAATAACAACAGAAAACGCTGGAAAAACTCAGCAGGCCAGGCAACATCCGTGGAGAGAGAAAGAGAGTTAACGTTTCAGGTCGAAACCCTTCGTCGGAAGTGTTTTATACAGTTCAAGCATAACCTTTTCCTTTCAAGTATTTATCCAATTCTCTTGTGAAAGTTAGTATTGAATCTGCTTCCACCGCCCTCTCAGGCAGCGCATTCCAGATCACAACTCGCTGTGTAAAAAAATGTTTCCTCATGTTCTTTTGCCAATCACCTTAATCTGTGTCCTCTGGTCACCGACCTTCCTGCCACTGGAAATAGTTTCTCCTTATTTACTCTTATCAAAATCGTTCATGATTTTGAACATCTCTATCAAATCTCCTCTTTAACTTTCTCTGCTCTGAGAACAACCCCGGCTTCTCCAGTCTCTCCACGTAACTGACGTCCCTCATCCCTGCTTCCATTCCAGTAAATCTCTTCTTCACCCTCTCTAAGCGCTTGACATCCTTCCTAAAGTGCGGTGCCCAGAATTGAACACAATACTCCAGCTGAGGCCTAACCAGTGTTTTTTTTAAAGGTTTGGCATAACTTCCTTGCTTTTGAACTCTATGGGCTGGATTTTGTGAATGGAGACGTGCTGGAGGCGGGACTGCTGCTTGTCGGGTTTCAGTCCCGCCTCCATCATGTTCTGGCCAACCAGTGGGATTTTCCCTGATTGAGCTTGTTAAGCCCGCCCAGAGGGCTCAGCAGGCCAATTAGGGGGAAGTCACTGACAGAGCACGTCAACATCTGATGTGCCATCTGTCAAGACTCCTTGAAAGAAGAAATGTCAGCGTTTGACAGCTCTGTGAAGCTGTCAAACACTGACATTCTATGTAGTTTGATGAGCCCTTGTGTTCAGGACTCATCAAACCTTTCTAGTTTGTAGAAAGCAGATGACTGTTGGTTTGGAGGATCCAACAGCCAGTCTGTGAAATGTACAACGAAGATGCCGGGACTCCGGAACCACCGCGGCTGAAGGCTGTAGGCAGAAACAAAGATAAGTGAACATTTTCTAACACTTAACACTCACCGCACATACTTACCACGCCACACTTGCACCCATCACTCACCTCTACATCTTATGTCCAGGCCCCTCCAACCCCCGCAGACCTCCTACTCGACTCCTCCACCCCGGCGTGGTTCTCCGAGGTCGGGAAGCCTTCACCTGAAAAGGTAAAATGGGACTAATCCTTTTTTCTGCCTGTTGACTACCTACCTGTTAACATGATGTGGAGATGCCGGCGTTGGACTGGGGTGGACAAAAATGAGAAGTCGCACAACACCAGGTTATAGTCCAACAGATTTATTTAATTTTACAAGCTTTCGGAACAGTTCGCTCCTTCGTCAGGTAAGTCACTGCTAACTTACCTGACGAAGGAGCGAACTGTTCCGAAAGCTTGTAAAATTAAATAAATCTGTTGGACTATAACCTGGTGTTGTGCGACTTCTCATTTTTACCTGTTAACAGGCAGTTAAAAGGATTTAATCCCTTTCCCGCCTCCAGGAGATGGGACCCGGGGCAGGACATCTTCCCGCCTCCTGGCAAAAGGGCACGGAGGCGGGATGGGGGCGGGTTTGCCATCCGCCCCCACTTTCTGCAACTTTACCGGCAGTCCCGCCTCCATACCCGCCTCTATTAATAAAGCCAAGGATCCCATGGGGGAGAAATTCAGTATCGCCCCATTTGGGGCGCAATTATCGGCCGGGCGCAAAGATTAGCGCCTGGCGCTAATTATTGCCACCGACTGCAAACTTGACTTTTATCGCCCCTGGAGGTGATTGGAGCGTTAAATCAGGTGCTTCACACCTGTCTTAAGGCGCAAAGGCCGAGGAGCGAGGCACTACCTCAGAGCGCTGGCGAAGCTCATGTAATGTCAGTCAGCAATCGAACACACACACAATGGCACGGGCCAGTTCTTAAAGGGGATGGTTAATCTTGCTTTCCATCCACATCCTGCTCATTGCAGCCTTGAATCTCAGCCTGGAGAGACCTGCACATCAAATCTGCTGGAAAGAACAATGGAGAGTACCAGGCAAAGAGCTCAGAGTGCAGCCCCCACAGTCTCTTCTAAATCGATACAAGGAATGGCAAATCAAAATGAACCTGCAAAGTGCTGCTCAGTACGCAAAACTCCTTCACACAACGTTGAATCTCTCAGAAGTCTCTCCTTCTCTCTCTCAGAATGCGTAGTTCAAAAATGGCACCAACAATAAAAGGCAGGAAGCGGTCACCTTTAAATAGCGCTCCCCCTTTCCCTTCATGACTGCAGAACGCTCCCCTCAACCTGTCGTTGCTAGTGTCAGGCGGTAAGGCAGGGGGCGCCACTCAATATCTGCTCCGGGGCGATACCGGGGCGTTGCGCACTCGACTGACGTCACGATCTGCCGGTGCAGGAGATCGTGGCGGTAGTGTTTAGCGCCGCCGCAAAATGTCTAGTTAATTTCGCGAGCGGCGCAAACTTCGCCGCGCCTGGGCGCCAGATGCTTTGCGCCCCATTAGCGCCCTCTTAAGGCGCTAACAGGAGGCGCAACCAACTGAATTTTTCCCCCCATATACTTTTTTAACAGCCTTCTCAACTTGTCCTGCCACTTTCAAAGATTTGTGTGCATACACCCCCAGGTCTCTCTGTTCTTGCACCCCCTTTAAAATTGTACCATTTAGTTCATATTGCCTCTCTTCATTCTTCCTACCAAAATGTATTATTTCGCACTTCTCTGCGTTCAATGATGTCTGCCATGTGTCTGCCCATTTCACCAGTCTATCTGTGTCCTCCTGAAGTCTATTACTATCTGCCTCGCTGTTTACTGCCTTTCTGAGTTTTGTGTCATCTGCAAACTTTGAAATTATTCCCTGTATACCCAAGTCCAGGTCATTAATAGATATCAAAAAGAGCAGTAGTCCTACGAACCCCTGGGAGACACCACAAGATACCTCCCTCCATTCTGAAAACCAACCGTTCACCACTACTCTCTGCTTTCTGTCCCTTAACCAATTTTGTATCCATGCTAACAATTCCCCTTTAATCCCATGATCTTTAATTTTGCGGAACAAGTTGATCTAGTCACCCCCATGTCAAGGGGCGCCTCTGGGTAGTTCCCAGACTGCACTGGGAATTGGGCCCTTTACCTCCTCCATCGTCCTCAGTAAAAACCCTTTCCATCTGAGTCACGAGGGCTGGCGTGAATTCCAGTGACCGCCCTAAGAGGCCCCGAACGGTTACTAGGAAACGGTTCCAGAGGGCATCGACTTTCCGGCTTGTAGCTCAGGTTGGGCTCTGCTGTGTACCCTCCCCAGACATGCAAAGGATTTGTTTTGGGGTTCCAGCTTGGGCCTGGGGTCCCACTCCTTGGGCCTGGAGTCCCACTCCTTGGACCTGGGGTCCCACTCCTTGGGCCTGGAGTCCCACTCCTTGTGCCTGGAGTCCCACTCCTTGGGCCTGGGGTCCCATTCCTTGGGCCTGGAGTCCCACTCCTTGGGCCTGGAGTCCCACTCCTTGGACCTGGGGTCCCACTCCTTGGGCCTGGAGTCCCACTCCTTGGGCCTGGAGTCCCACTCCTTGGGCCTGGGGTCCCACTCCTTGGGCCTGGAGTCCCACTCCTTGGACCTGGGGTCCCACTCCTTGGGCCTGGAGTCCCACTCCTTGGGCCTGGAGTCCCACTCCTTGGGCCTGGGGTCCCACTCCTTGGGCCTGGGGTCCCACTCCTTGGGCAAGTTTCTTTCTTTATCTGACTTTTCCCTCCCAAGTTTAGAGTTGAGGTCAATGGTAAGAAAGAAAGAACAAACTTTTTAGCATTTATATAGCGCCTTTCAGTGCCTCAGGACATCCCAAACGTTTACAGCTAATTAAGTACTTTTGGAGTGTAGTCACTTTTGAAGTGCGCACAGCAAGGACCCACTGAAAGCAATGAGTTAATGACTGGATAATCTGTTCTGGTGATGTTGGTTGAGAGATAAATGTTGGCCAGGACACCGGGAAGAACTCCTCTATTCTTCTTCAAAATAGTGCAAAGGGACCTTTCACATAAGAACATAAGAACATAAGAAATAGGAGCAGGAGTCGGCCATTCGGCCCCTCGAGCCTGCTCCGACATTCAATGAGATCATGGCTGATCTTCTGCCTCAACTCCATTCACCGGCCCTATCACCATATCACTTGATACCCTTACTAGTCAGAAATCTATCGACTTCTGTTTTGAATATACCCAATGACTGAGCCTCCACAGCCCTCTGGGGTAGAGAATTCCAAAGATTCACCACCCTGTGTGTGAAGAAATTTCTTCTCATCTCAGTCCTGAATGGCCTACCCTTTATCTTGAGGCTGTGGCCCCTGGTTCTAGACTCCCCAGCCAAGGGAAACATTCTCCCAGCATCCACCCTATCAAGCCCTGTAATAATTTTGTATGCTTCAATGAGATCCCCTCTCATTCTTATGAATTCAAGAGAATACAGGCCTAGTTTACTCAATCTTTTCTCATACGACAGTCCCGCCATCCCAGGAATCAATCTCGTGAAACTTTGTTGCACTCCCTCTATGGCAAGTATATCCTTCCTTAGGTAAGGAGACCAAAATTGTACACAGTACTCCAGGTGTGGTCTCACCAAGGCCCTATAGAATTGGAGTAAGACTTCTTTACTTCTGTACTCAAATCCTCTTGTAATGAAAGCCAGCATACCATTTGCCTTCCTAATGGCTTGCTGCACCTGCACATTCACTTTCAGTGACTCATGTACAAGGACACCCAGGTCCCTTTGAGCATCTGCATTCCCCAATCTTTCACCATTTAGGAAATACTCTGCCTTTCTGTTTTTTCTACCAAAGTGGATAACTTCACATTTATCCACATTATATTCCATCTGCCATGTTCTCGCCCACTCACTGAGCCTGTTGAGATCCACTTGAAGCCTCTTCACATCCTCTTTGCAACTGACACTGCCACCTAGCTTTGTATCATCAGCAAATTTGGAAATGTTACATTTAGTCCCCTCATCCAAATCATTGATATAGATTGTGAATAGCTGGGGCCCAAGCACCAATCCTTGCGGTACCCCACTAGTCACAGCCTGCCATCCTGAAAAAGACCCGTTTATCCCTACTCTTTGTTTTCTGTCTGTTAACCAATTCTAAATCCATGCTAGTATATTACCCCCAATTCCATGTGCCCTAATTTTGTTCACCAACCTCTTGTGTGGGACCTTACCTTATCCCTCTGAGAGGGCAGCAGGGGCCTTGGTTTAACGTCGCATCCAAAAGACGGCAACTCTGACAGGGCAGCGCTCCCTCAATACTGCACTGGGAGTGTCAGCCTGGATTATGTGCTCAAGTCTCTGGAAGGAGGCTTAGAACCACACAACCTTCTGACTCAGAGACAAGAGTGCTGCCCACTGAGCCACGGCTGGCAAAGCTGCAGAACCTCAACTGCTGGGATTAACTCATTGAGCCATAAGCTCGAGGAACAGCACCTCATCTTTCGATTCGGCACTTTACAGCCTTCTGGACTCAACATCGAGTTCAACAATTTCACACCATAACCTCTGCCATTTTTCTTTCTCTCTCTCACATGGCAGCTGTCGATCATTCTGCCATTTACACTTCATCTCGAGTCATCTTTTGTTTCTTACCTTGTCCCAGTACCATCTCCTTTCACCTCACACCATCATCCCTTTTGTCTCATAGGGCTCGATTTTGCCCAGCACGAGGAGGCGGGTTTGGAGGCGTGCGAGGTGGTACAATCACAAAAAATGGCGGGCGGGCCCCATCCCGCCTCCATCCCGCCTCCGAGCAATTTTCCCAAATGCGTGTTTTCTGACCCCCTTTCCACCCCACCTCCAAGAGGCGGGATAGGCCCTTAAGGCCCTTACCAACCACTTAATTGCCTCTATTATCCCATTTTGAGAGGCCTTTCCGATTTTTAGACATTTCCCCCATCCTACACGCCTCCTCTGGAACACGCCAGTTAATCCTGGCGGCCTCACAATTATATTGCTTACTAACAGCTGCAGCTCCACCATTAAAAAGGAGTTTTCACCGATGATCATTTGCAGGTGGCAGAACTTTGTTGTCTCAGGTCTGGGCGAACTTTTAGCAGGCCTACTCATTGTTGTGGAAGTTTGGAGCCTGACACCCATCTCCAGCGTGACCTCCTGGGAAACCCCTCTCCCCACCTTGACTGAGCGCTTCCTCAGCTGAGGTATATACCAGAAGCATGGCGACCATTTATTTCCTTTCTTCCTGGACATCAAATTCGGACGAAGACCAGCCGCGGCAGCAGCAGAACCATGAACAACAGCAGCACCAACAGCAGGAGCATCAACAGGAGCGCCAAGCTGCTAGTCATCCACCTGAATCTGCACAGGCCAGAAGGCGCCAGCGCGCGACAACATTGCTGCCCAGGATGCAAGGGACACACTCACCTTGGCCAGATTTGGTGAGCCTGCACAATCAAACACTTTTGTCTCGCATCTTCTTACCAGAGCATCCACAATGGACAAGAACCTGTGGATTCCTATCACTCTGACCACCATACTGACAATTGCAAGGCGCCCTAAGCCCTCAATGTGAAAGTTCCATTTGTGAAATGACACAGGCCACAACTTCAACAGTTTTCCATCAAATCTGTTTATAATACAATGACAATGATGGCTGGTCCAAATACAAAACATCACAGCACCCAAGTGACTACCCTTGTGAATACTTGTGCTTTATCTTCCTCTTACGCGTGCTCCTACGTGGTGCTTCCCCTGTGGCTTCAGCAGATGTGGAGGCCCCTTGCTCACTTTCTTGCTGCTCCTGTCTCGATGCCTTTGGCAGCCGTCCTCTGGGGTGGCGAAACTGTGCGGGCTCGCCAACAGTCTGCTGCTCCTGCGGCTGTGCAGGGGCTGAGACACCCATCTCAGTTGGGTGAGGACTCTGGTGGGGCTCTGACCGAGGGCTCTGCAGTGGCATTGTCGTGTGAGCGCTTGGAGGGGAGCCCCCACTTCCTTATTCTCTGCCACCAACATCCCTCTCATGGGTCAGCCCCACTTCAGAGCTAGCAAGTGGCTTGACAGCAACTTGCTGCACTTCAGTGGGGCCATGAGGACCCATTTCTGCACTGGAAGCCCTACTCCAGACCTTCCATGAAGGTTTGGTTTGTATGCTCAATAGCTGACCATCGCTCCTCAAGAGATGTCAGTCTATTCTGAACAATTACCATGTTTTCCATATCCTGACTGTAGCCATCCTCTCCTCTACCGTAGCCAACCTCTCCTCTACGGTAGCCAGCCTTACCACGGAGTTAGCCATCCTTTCCACGGAGGTTGCCATCCTTTCCGCGGTGATGCGTTCATGCGCCAATGCCTCCACAAAGGCTCTGCTCATGTTCGCGATGGACTCCTCCATTCACTCCACACTCGCAGCGACCCTGGAGACAAAACCTGCCAGAGACTCCTGCACCTGTTCCTGGAGTTCCAGCACCGCTCTTCTTCTGGATGGACCCAGAGGCACAGGGTCGACATGCAGCTGAGCTGAGCTGGCAGAGTCCTGCGCCCTCCGACGAGGACTCTCCACTGCTGTCCCTGTCTCCACCATCTGCTGATACTCACTTGTGATCTGTGATACACCAGGTGCCAACACTACTCTATCTCGCGAAGGTCCCACCGAGGTGTGAGTGTCTGCGCTGGTGCTGGGTGCACTGAATTCTGCTGACGCTGCACCCTCAGAGGTTGCAGCTTCCTCTGAGGAGTCTGGAAGCTCAGGCTCTTTCTCCTGGACAGTGGGGACGGGGGCTTTCGATGGTCCTGTGGGGGAGTAAAGGAAATAGTTAGAGATGTGAGGTCAAGGTTACATGCACATTAAATAGTGCAGATGATCATAAGTCAACCTGTTAGCGCATCAGATTCAAAGTCAGTGACTCATGCAATGTCAATGAGAGAGATGCCAAACTATTCTGTCACCAGTTTGCTGTGATGCGCCTGTCTGTCCATCCCTCACTTGCGAATCTTCCTCGATCCCAGCAATTTCCAGGGCCGCCTCCTCCCAGGCAGTGAGCTGGTCTACTGAGGGTGGCCCTCCTCCTGTCATGGCTCTTTCCCTCTTATTGTGGGCTCTCTTTTCCTGCAATGAGGGACACAAGTGGAGTTTGAGTGAGAATGAAGGAGCGTGTGTAGAGAACCCATAGCATAGATGCTTAGAAGGAGACAAAGGACCCTCCCTGTGTGTTGTAAGTTGTTGTTGTTGCATCACAGTGACAGGGAGTGTGAGGGCTGCATGGTCGAATAGTTAAGTGAATGTGACCATAGAGAGAGAGGGAATGGGTAAGGGTGCAAGGATGTAAGTGTCAAGTGGGATGTGGAGGAAGAGGTTGGCAAAGCAGAGTGCTGGTGAGGAGAGGCGATGGGGATCAGATTGAGGGTGATGGGAAAGTCATACTCACTTTTCCTGTGCAGAGAAGGTCATGAAACCTCTTCCTGCATTGCAGCCAGGTTCTGCGGCTCATCGAAATGGAGTTGACCTCCTCGGCCACTTGCAGCCACACAGCTTTTGTCTGCTGGGGTGGCTTTTTTCTCCCTGAGGAAGGGAAGAGCAGCTCCTTATTACAGCTGGCTCCGTGCACCAGAGCTTGGAGGGAGGGCTCATCAAACCGAGGTGCTCACTTTTGCTTGGTCGTGGACATTGTCGGGAAATCAACTCCTTCATATAAATTGCAAAGCGTTTCCAGTCTCCAGAAGAATCAAGGCTGCTTGCAGGCCTTAAATCCAGCAGCATTGATGACGTCATCGGAGGCGACTTTCTGTATGAAAAGACTCAATGGGCCAGGGGTTCCCACATGCAGGAAATCAATTGCGCAATTAGGGGAAAATCCCACTTTTTCAACACTTCAATTAGGAGTCGGGGTCCTGACACGATTGTAGGGGGTAGTGGTTTGTGTCAGCTTCACCTTTGACTTCTGAGCGGTTCGAATCGCTCCCACTCCCTTGGTTCTAGACCTTGGACTTATTTGGGGGTTGTGATAAAAAGTGCAGCAGACAATTGGTTTTGATGCAAGAACTTTGATCTTTATTTAAGAAAGTAAAACACAACACAAAGGGGGAAAAATTCAGCTGCTTGCGCCTCCCGTTAGCGCCTTAAGAGGGCGCTAATGGGGCGTAAAGCAGCTAACGCCCGGGCGCAGCGCCGCCCACGCCTCCCGCAAAATTCAGCGGGAGGTTAGCGGCGGCGCCAGCCGGTAGCGCCCTGTGGCGCTGCGCCGCCGGCGATGACGTCATCGCCATGCGCAGCACCCCGCTCGCGCTCCAGCTGCGATCTTCAGTCGCGCCCCCTGATTTACCGCCAGACGCTATGTCCGACGGGTTCAGGGAGGCGTACGTGCGGCCGGGGCGGCGATATTTAAAGGGGAGGTGGCAGGCGGCCATTTTTGTTGCTGGCCGCCTGCCAGCACCTGCCCCCGTTGCTGTCCCCGGCCCCCGTGAAGCCCCCCCACCGTGAAGTGCCGGCTGCGCTCCAAGAGCCCGGCACTTCTCTTGAGTGCCGGGCTCTTTTGCCGGCACTCCCGATCCCTGGGGGCCCAGCTGGGCCCCGGTTCGCGCTGCGCAGGGTCCCTCCCCTTTAAGAAGGGGAGGAAGGCCTGCAATACCGCGGCGCGACGTGCCGCAGCGCCTGGCGCTTCGGCACGTAGCGCCAGGATATTCCCTCGCAGCGCCCCAAGAGGGATGCGGGGTGCTTCCAGTGGCGCCCCGCTTCCCTCTTGGGGCGCAACCACTGAAGTTCCGGCGCGGGGCCGCTAATTTTTTCGTAGCGCCCCGGCGAGGTTAGCGCCCCAAATGGGGCGCGACTCAATTTTTAGCCCAAACACTCTTAACACTCTAAAGGTGGGGAACACTTCGGTACAGGTGAGGGAAATAAGATTAAAAGAATACTTCACCCCTCCCAATCCCACTTCACTAGCTAGGTTGGACTCTGGAGAACCAGGGATAATGCTCACCAAACGAATCCTTGACAGTTGAGAGTTAGGGTTTAGAGTCTTTTAAATGAAAAGTTTCGTAAGGCCCTTGTTGCCGCGAGGTGTCCGATGGTCACTGGAACTGTTGCTCTGGTTTCTTCTTGCGTGTCGGCCTGCTTCTGGAGCTGTTGGCCTTCTTTGTTGAACTGTCCTCTTCAGAGCTGTGGAACTGCCTTCTTGCAGAACTGTGGAACTGCCTTCTGCAGGACTGCTTGCTGAACTCCCTGCTGCTGTGTAATTCTGCTGGAGAACTCGAACTTGAACTGTTGTGCTGGAGAACTGGAGAACTCCCTTCTTACTGAACTGTCTTCTTTAACTGCCCAACTTGCTTCTCCTGAACTCTGTAACTCCAGCACTGACTTCTGCTGAAAACAGGCTTTCAATTGAACTCGAAACTGCAGAACTGCCTTCTGTTGAACTTGAACTGTTGTAACTGCTGAACTGACTTCTTGAGAAAACAGCCTTTCAATTATACTAATTGAAGCTTCCTTATCAAAACTAAAATCAAATCCCGGTCATTGTAAGATTTTTGGAGGCCTCGTTAACAGTAACGACTTTACTAACGTGTTAACTGGTTTTTGGGATGGCTTGCGTCCTGTCGATCTCCTTGGTTGATTACAGTTGATTGGTTTTGTGTATGGTTTTCTGGGCTGGACTCAATCTTTCTATAGAATGGTCCTGAGTGGTTTGTATTATGCATGTTTCTGATGGGCCCTGTAATAGGTTTTTGATGGGGCCTGTATTTGGGTGGGGCTGCTCTTCTCCGGGGTCTATTGTCAAAATGTTAATGTCTGCTGGGGTTTTGGGTGAGGTCAGACGGTTCCCCAGACAGTGTAATTAACTGCAATAGCCAAACTGCTTTTACAGAGGTCGAGCCCACCTCCTGTGCAGCCTTTTCTCCCTTACAGGTCCAGACATGTCTTTTAAAATGCCCAAACTTGGTTTTTGGTCTTAAATTCCTTAGTTAGGCCCAAATGCATTTTTATCACTCTGAGGTAGTTCCAAAGTCCTTTCTCCTTAGGTTTTGGGGATCTGTAAATTTTGGAAACCTTACACGATTTCCACCTGACACGCCCCAGCCCGCCCACACTGACAAAATCCAGCCCTTAATCTCTCCTGGCCTTCCACCCTATCACAGACCTCCCCTTTTGTTCTTTCCACCCCTCCACCCTCTCCTACACTCGCTTAAAAACCTGTTCCACCTCCAACTTTTTCCAGTTCTGACGAAGGGTCGTCGAACTGAAACGTTGACTCTGTTTCTCTCTCTACAGATGCTGCCTGACCTGCTGAGTATTTCCAGCATTTTCTGTTTTTATAACTAATTTAGCACTGGCTAGGCATTCAACCCAGGATCTTTTGGTTTATATATGGCAAACAAACCATGGGGAGGAGCTCAAAGCACGCCTCCCTGATTGGTTTCGACCACCCATCGTCTCCACAGTCGCCGTGCCAACGCACAGTTTACAGCTGAGTTGGGAAAACCTGCAAAAAGACCAAAAATAGACTTAATGGCTCAAATAATACTGAGTAACTGATCAATAGCATTAACAGGGCCATTCCTGGTGAGGAATGGAAAGATGAGGCCAGCCGGCACATTGACGCACAAAAACTACATCTTTGTCCTTCAAATCAACCTGGCTTTACTCTGTTCCATGGCAACGTGCGAGCACCCATCCATTATTATTTAAATCAATGACATTAAGGCCATCTTTATCATATTTATTGATTAAAACAGAGGTTATAAGACAGGGCTTTTGTTTTCCCATCTGAAACTGGATCTGAATGTGTTTGTCAAGGTTAGTGTATTAGGTGTGGTTTCTGGGAGTAAGCCAAGGTACAGTAATCCAATCTAAGCCAGGCTTCTGTTTGAGAGAGTGAAATCCTAGCATTAAATAGAGATTTTCTTTCAAAGCAGCTGTTTACCTCGGCTCCGTTTCGTGTGATTCAGTTCGAAGATTCAATCGTCAAACTCCCCACGTGGTCCCCACCTTACATGTGCGTTCATTAATGGCGATTCACGGTTTGAGGTATTTAGATTAAGATGGGAGGTGATGGGAGATTCACAAGGCTGATACCTGGGAGGGCAGGAATGATGTATGAAGAGAGATTGGGTCGATTGGGCTTATACTCGCTGGAGTTTAGAAGAATGAGAGGGGATCTCATTGAAACTAATAAAATTCTGACAGGACAGGACAAACTAGATGCAGGAAGGATGTTCCCGATGGTCGGTGAGTCCAGAACCAGGGGTCACAGTCTAAGGATAAGGGGTAAGCCATTTAGGACAGAAATGAGGAGGAATTTCTTCACCCAGAGAGTGGTGAACCTGTGGAATTCTCTGCCACAGAAGGCAGTAGAGGCCAATTCATTAAATAGATTCAAGAAGGAGTTGGATATATTTCTTAAGGCTAAAGGGATCAAGGGATATGGGGAGAAAGCAGGGACAGGGTACTGAATTTGGATAATCAGCCATGATCGCATTGAATGGCGGAGCAGGCTATAGGGGCCGAATGGCCTACTCCTGCTCCTATCTTCTATGATTCTATGATTCTATGAGGTGGGGGTAAATCTTCCGATGATTGTTGATGGCTCCTGGTAAAAAAATTCTCCTGTTCCAAGCAACCAGTAACCGGTAGAATACAGATTCTTAAGAATCCTCCATCTCTCTGTTGCCAGGACTTGGAGAATTTTAGCTCTGAGGAAAAATTGGATAGGCTGGGGTTGTTTTCTTTGCAACAGAGGAGGCTGAGGGGAGACTTGATGGAGATGTATAAAATTATGAGGGGCTTAGATAGAGTAGATAGGAAGGACCTATCTAGGGGTCATAAACCAGGGGGCATAGATTTAAAGTAATTGGTAGAAGGATTAGAGGGGGGTTGAGGAGAACTTTTATCACCCAGAGTGCAGGAGTAAAGAAGTCTTACTCCAATTATATAGGGCCTTGGTGAGACCACACCTGGAGTACTGTGTAAAATTTTGGTCTCCTTACCTAAGGAAGGATATACTTGCCATAGAGGGAGTGCAACAAAGGTTCATGAGATTGATTCCTGGGATGGCGGGACTGTGGTATGAGAAGAGATTGAGTAAACTAGGCCTGTATTCTCTTGAATTCAGAAGAATGAGAGGGGATCTCATTGAAGCATAGAAAATTATTACAGGGCTTGAGAGGGTGGATGCTGGGAGAATGTTTCCCCTGGCTGGGGAGTCTAGAACCAGGGGCCACAGACTCAAGATAAAGGGTAGGCCATTCAGGACTGAGATGAGAAGAAATTTCTTCACACACAGGGTGGTGAATCTTTGGAATTCTCTACCCCAGAGGGCTGTGGAGGCTCAGTCATTGGGTATATTCAAAACAGAAGTCGATAGATTTCTGACTAGTAAGGGCATCAAGGGATATGCCGACAGGGCCGGTGAACGGAGTTGAGGCAGAAGATCAGCCATGATCTCATTGAATGGCGGAGCAGGTTCGAAGGGCCGAATGGCCGACACCTGCTCCTATTTCTTATGTTCTTATGTTCTTATGTTCAGAGGGTGGTGGGGAGTCTGGAACTCACAGCCTGATGGGTGGTCGAGGCAGAAACCCTCATCACATTTAAAAAGTACTTGGATACGCACTTGAAGTGCCGAAACCTGCAGGGCTACGGACCAAGAGCTGGAAAGGGGGATTAGGCTGGATAGCTCTTTTTCAGCCGGCACAGACACGATGGTTCGAATGGCCTCCTTCTGTGCCTTAACTTTCTATGATTCTATGATTCCCTGTAGCTCTGATATCACAGAGAGATAGTTCAAATTCTGGCACAATGGGGCCTATCGTCTTTCCTTGGTACTTTTTGTTAAAGAGATGGGCAGAGCTGAGCACAAAGTGTCAAAGTGTGGCCCGGTTCAGGCACTCCGCTGAAATTGGTCCAAATCATGGCACTGGGGTTGAGTTGCACTCTCAAAGGAAGTGGTTAAGTTGAGGTTAACGGACAACTTTAAGAGGAGCTGGATCGATATCAGTTGAGAAAGGGGAATTGAGGACTGTATAGATATTAACAGGACTGCTTGATATTTTATGGGGAGGTAATGGACGTGTTTTAGGGCGTTATGCTTCCTTGATCTAACCCGCAAAACACCAGCCGGTTCCTTCCTTCTTTGAGCTGGCAGGCAAAGGTGACTTCAGCAACTCCAGCACCTCCAGCACATCCAGTATCTCCAGAACCACCAGCACCTCTAGCACCTTCCACACATCCTGTATCTCCAGAACCACCAGAACCTCCAGCACCTTCAACACATCCAGTATCTCCAGAACCACCAGCACCTCTAGCACCTTCAACACATCCTGTATCTCCAGAACCACCTGAACCTCCAGCACCTTCAGCACATCCAGTATCTCCAGAACCACCAGAACCTCCAGCACCTCCAGTATCTCCAGAACCACCAGAACCTCCAGCACCTCCAGCACATCCAGTATCTCCAGAACCACCAGAACCTCCAGCACCTCCAGCACATCCAGTATCTCCAGAACCAGCAGAACCTCCAGCACCTCCAGCACATCCAGTATCTCCAGAACCACCAGAACCTCCAGCACCTTCAACACATCCAGTATCTCCAGAACCACCAGAGCCTCCAGCATCTCCAGCACATCCAGTATCTCCAGAACCAGCAGAACCTCCAGCACCTTCAACACATCCAGTATCTCCAGAACCACCAGAGCCTCCAGCACCTTCAACACATCCAGTATCTCCAGAACCACCAGAGCCTCCAGCATCTCCAGTATCTCCAGAACCACCAGAACCTCCAACACCTCCAGCACCTCCAGCATCTCCAGTATCTCCAGAACCAGCAGAACCTCCAGCACCTCCAGCACATCCAGTATCTCCAGAACCACCAGAACCTCCAGCACCTCCAGCACATCCAGTATCTCCAGAACTACCAGCACCTCTAGCACCTTCAACACATCCTGTATCTCCAGAACCACCAGAACCTCCAGCACCTCCAGCACATCCAGTATCTCCAGAACCACCAGAACCCCCAGCACCTCCAGCACATCCAGTATCTCCAGAACCAGCAGAACCTCCAGCACCTCCAGCACATCCAGTATCTCCAGAACCACCAGAACCTCCAGCACCTCCAGCACATCCAGTATCTCCAGAACCACCAGAACCTCCAGCACCTCCAGCACATCCAGTATCTCCAGAACCAGCAGAACCTCCAGCACCTTCAACACATCCAGTATCTCCAGAACCACCAGAGCCTCCAGCATCTCCAGCACATCCAGTATCTCCAGAACCAGCAGAACCTCCAGCACCTCCAGCACATCCAGTATCTCCAGAACCACCAGAACCTCCAGCACCTCCAGCACATCCAGTCTCTCCAGAACCACCAGAACCTCCAGCACCTCCAGCACATCCAGAACCAGCAGAACCTCCAGCACCTTCAACACATCCAGTATCTCCAGAACCACCAGAGCCTCCAGCATCTCCAGCACATCCAGTATCTCCAGAACCAGCAGAACCTCCAGCACCTTCAACACATCCAGTATCTCCAGAACCACCAGAGCCTCCAGCATCTCCAGTATCTCCAGAACCACCAGAACCTCCAACACCTCCAGCACCTCCAGCATCTCCAGTATCTCCAGAACCAGCAGAACCTCCAGCACCTCCAGCACATCCAGTATCTCCAGAACCACCAGAGCCTCCAGCACCTCCAGCACATCCAGCATCTCCAGAACCACCAGCACCTCCAACACCTCCAGCATCTCCAGTATCTCCAGAACCACCAGAACCTCCAGCACCTCCAGCACATCCAGTATCTCCAGAACCACCAGAACCGCCAACACCTCCAGCACATCCAGCATCTCCAGAACCCGCGACCTCTACCACCTAGAAGGACAAGGGCAGCAGACGCATGGGAACACCACCACCTCCAAGTTCCTCTCCAAGTCACACACCATCCTGACTTGGAAGTATATCGGCCGATCCTTCATCGTTGCTGGGTCAAAATCCTGGAACTCCCTACCTAACGACACTGTGGGAACACCTTCACCACACGGACTGCAGCGGTTCAAGAAGGCGGCTCACTACCACCTTCTCAAGGGCAACTAGGGATGGGCAATAAATGCCGGCCTTGCCAGCGATGCCCACATCCATGAACGAATTAAAAAAAACACCAAAGCCTCCAGCATCTCCAAAACCACGAACACCTTCAACACACCCAGTACCTTCAACACACCCAGTACCTTCAACACACCCAGTACCTCCAGCAACTACAGCAGCTCCAGGACTCCCATAACCTTCATCGCCTAGAGCACTTTTATCATCTCCAGTGCCATCATTTACCTTCAGTACCTTCAGCTATTTATAGTTTCCAGGCCTGGAGGACTGGAAAAGGCTGCTTCCTACCTTCACACACCCAACTTCTGCTGCAGCCTGAACCTGCCTCCCATCCCTCTGTTGTTCCTTCTGGCCTTCCTCCAAAAAACCAGGCTTGTAGGAAATTTGCCAGTGGGACTTCACTGGAAATAAAAATGGGGAGAGATGTAAGACGAGCTGCTGACTCGTGATCACCCATTTTACACTATTGCACAAAGTCAAAATTATCCCAAAGAGGGAGAAATAGCCAGCCCTTTAATAAGAGCGTGAGGTGCGGGAGAGAGGATGGGCTCACCAAGGTGTCAATACCTCCAATTGAAATACCTCTTTGATGCTGGAATATGAGGCCCAACCACTGCTGAATACGTGCAATAAGATCAAACCTGGACACTTTGCGATTGTCTGCAACAACCTCCCCTTCGTTTACTCAACAGCATTCCACATCACCATTGCTGGGACAAGAGCCAGGCAGTTGGCCTCATACTGAGAAGGACGCATCTAGTCACAACGCCGCGCGTGGCCCACAGAGATTCCCGATATTGACAGCGCGCGGGCGTGCTGCCGTTGGCGAAACACACGTTGTCAACTGCCACGCGGTCTCTGTTGTCGACCGTCACTCTGTTTGGAGAAAAGGTTCCAGTGTAGCCATAAGAGTTCATCGGTCATGAACTGAATCTAACGTTGCAGAAATATTGTGGAATAATGCAATTCATTTAAGACAATGCTTGGGAGGAACAGGTGACTTTGGACCTCTGGTTCCCAAAGCTCTCCACCACTGGGGGTTTTCCTCACCTCGTGTCTGGGTCTGTTGTAGACTCATTGATAGAGATTGATCGCTGTGCTTAGTCAACAACTCCATTATCGTTGTATCGTGCGACTAGCAGGATGGTAGAAGGCGAACTAGATGGACCGTTGTCTAACAATTATTATGATCCTAATACAGATAAAATGCCAAAAAGCCACAGTGGACTGTTTGTTCATCATTTCTGAGCGCGCTTTTCTCACTCTCAATACACAGACATGCGCACAGATTCCAGCACAGATCATTGGTTAGTACTGAGCAGTGGGAGCCCACGTTAACTTTCCCCCTCCGTGCTGAAGCACAGTGGATCATCCAAACAGCCCCTCAAGCTGGGTAACTCAGCACAAGCCTAGAGTAACACCTGGGACTTATTATAGAATCATAGAATGATACAGCACAGAAGGAGGCCATTCGGCCCATCGTGCCACACCCGCTCCCCTGCCCTTTCCCCATAGTCCGACAAAAATTTCCCCTTCTAAGTATTTATCCAATTCCCTTTTGAAAGTTATTATTGAATCTGCTTCCGCCGCCCTTTCAGGCAGCGCGTTCCGGATCACAACAACTCGCTGCGTAAAAAAACTTCTCCTCATCTCCCCCTCTGGTTCTTTTGCCAATTATCTTAAATCAGTGTCCTCTGGTTACCGACACTTCTGCCACTGGAAACAGTTTCTCCTTATTCAAACCCCTTCATGATTTTGAACAACTCTATTAAGTCGCCCCATAACCTTCTCTGCTCGAAGGAGAACAATCCCAGCTTCTCTAGACTCTCCATGTAACTGAAGTCCCTCATATAGTGATTTTTAAAGGTTGAACCGAACATCCTTGCTTTTGTACTCTATGGGGGTAATTTTGGTGAATGGGTGAAAAGAGGCGCTACAGTATATGTGAGCTGTGCTAATAAGACACGCCTGTTTGAAAGTCTGGTTTTAGCACGCAATTGTGTTCCTAATTACTGATTAACATAATTTGAGCTTTCCTGGAGGTGCTAGAACAACAGGTTTAACACTCAAGTGCTGATTAGACTCAATTCTCGTGGAGCAGTATATGTGGGCTGCTCGCACCCACTTCCACTGAAGGTGTGGAGTGCTCTGGCTGGCTGACACACTGCGGCACGTTTCAGGATGGCTCAGGGACCGAGTGAGGGGAGGGGGCCCAGGTTCTCGGACGCGGCACTGGTGGTCCTGGTGGAGGAGGTCCAGGGGAGGAGGGATGCCCTGTACCCACAGGGGGGGGAGGAGTCCACCTCGCCCTCCTGTCCCTCTCTCCTGCAGCAGCTGGTGCTGGCCTCGTGCCCGCCTCCCATTCCTCCGGCAGACCAAGGGGGACCCCGAGCAAGAAGCCCATGACCAAGCACTGCCTTTCTCCTGGTGACACCTACAAGGTGTCCAGTTAGGTGGAGTAGCACAGCACGCACTCATTTTAGGTGAAGTCCTCAGAGAATTTCCAGAATAAATGTTGATAGAGTGCTGGTGAAGTCTTGACAGAAAGGGCTGGATTTTGAATGCCCTGTGGAGTCGGGTTTGGAGGCGTGTGGGGGGTTAAAGAAGCGGGGTCGGGGGTCCCGACCCCATCCCGACTCCATCCCGTCTCCACGCAATTTTGACAAAATTGGTCACGGGGTTCCCGACTCCGTCCCGCCTCCAAGAGGATGAAGGTAGTAGTATTAAGTCTGAAGGTCGCCTCTGATGCTACTGCATTGAATGTCTTCAGAGACTGCCTGGCCTTGCTGTGAGAGGACCTGGATGAAAAAAAAATTCTCTCTCTCTCTCTCCTCTCTCTCTCTCTCTTTCTCTTTCTCTCTCTCCTCTCTCCTCTCTCCTCTCTCTCTCTCTCTCTCTCTCTCCAGGTCCACTCACACCAAAGGCCAGGCAATCTCTGAGACCAGGCAGCCTGCAATGATGACATCATCAGAGGCGACTTTCCCACTGAAACCACTAATTGGTTCATGGGTTCCCACATGCTGGAACTCAATTGCCCAATTAAGTGAAAATTGCATCATTCATCCACATTAATCTGGAGTCGGGGGGGGGGTAACACGAAATGCGGGTAACACGACCCCAACCCGACCCCAAGACACAATCCAGCCCAAAGTCTCCCGATGTGTTTCAAAACTCCTCTTCAAATCTCCAGCAGCAAGTGAACAGTAAAAGGTGATATACATTTAAGTAGCGCTCAAAATCCTCTGCAACGGCTTGTTAGCTCCCAATCAGTTGGTCGCTGTTGGGAGAGGGCATCAGTTCAAGTGCTAGCCACCAAAATGCCGTGTAGCCTCCTTAATGAGCGCCAGCAGGCAATTTAAGTAGCTCCTTAACGATATTCCGGGCAGCCTTTTCTAGCGCAAGCTTCAACTCCTTTACCAAGATGGCGTCTTGCGCTAAACGCGGGCTAAACCGGCGTTACAACCTAAGATCCCATCTTTGCCACCTCAGAGGCTCTTTAGCTGTCCCTTTAAACCCAAGGGCTTTAATTTTGCAGACTGGAAAACTGCTAATGTAACACCCTTATTTAAAAAGGGCAGTAGACAGAAGGCTGGTAACTATAGACCGGTTAGCCTAACATCTGTGGTAGGTAAAATTTTGGAGTCCATTATTAAGGAAACAGTAACAGGACATTTGGATAATCATAATTTAATAGGACAAAGTCAGCATGGTTTTACGAAGGGGAAGTCATGTTTGACAAATTTGCTGGAGTTCTTTGAGGAAGTAACATATAGAGTGGATAAAGGGGAACCAGTGGACGTAGTGTATTTAGACTTCCAAAAGGCATTTGACAAGGTGCCACACAAAAGATTATTGCTTAAGGTAAAAAATCACGGGATTGGGGGTAATATTCTGGCATGGATAGAGGATTGGCTATCTAACAGAAAGCAAAGAGTTGGGATAAATGGTTCATTCTCAGACTGGCAATCAGTAACTAGTGGTGTTCCACAGGGGTCAGTGCTGGGTCCCCAACTCTTTACAATCTATATTAACGATTTGGAGGAAGGGACCAAGTGTAACATATCAAAATTTGCAGATGATACTAAGATGGGAGGGAAAGCAGTGAGTGAGGAGGACATAAAAAACCTGCAAGGGGACATAGACAGGCTAAGTAAGTGGGCAGAGATTTGGCAGATGGAATACAACACTGGAAAGTGTGAGGTGATGCACTTTGGCAGGAAAAATCCTAGAGCAATTTATTATCTTAATGGCAAGAAACTGGAGAGTACTGAAGTGCAAAGGGATCTGGGGGTCCTGGTGCACGAAACTCAAAAGGTTAGTATGCAGGTGCAGCAAGTGATTAAGAAGGCAAATGGAATGTTGGCTTTCATTGCTAGGGGGATAGAATATAAAAATAGGGAGGTATTGCTTCAGTTGTACAAGGTATTGGTGAGACCGCACCTGGAATACTGCATACAGTTTTGGTGTCCTTACTTAAGGAAAGACATCCTTGCTCTCGAGGCAGTGCAAAAAAGGTTCACTCGGTTAATCCCGGGGATGAGGGGGTGGTCATATGAGGAGAGGTTGGGTAGATTGGGACTCTACTCATTGGAGTTCAGAAGAATGAGAGGCGATCTTATTGAAACATATAAGATTGTGAAGGGGTTGGATCGGGTGGATGCGGGGAGGATGTTCCCGATGACGGGTGAGACTAGAACTAGGGGACATAGTCTTAGAATAAGGGGCTGCTCTTTCAAAACTGAGATGAGGAGGAACTACTTCACTCAGAGGGTGGTAGGTCCATGGAATATGCTGCCACAAAAAGCTGTAGAAGCTACATCATTAAATAAATTTAAAACAGAAATAGACAGTTTCCTAGAAGTAAAGGGCATTAAGGGTTACGGGGAGCGGGCAGAAATTTGGACATGAGTCTAGGTTCGGATCGGTCATGGCCCTGTGGGTAGTGGAGCGGGCCCAGGGACTGTGTAGCATGATTCTGCTCCTATTTCGTGTGTGCAATTCTGTTAGATGCAGGAGATGGTTCTGTGATAGTAGATAGTAGATTGGCGGTTAGGATCAGATCAGCCATGATCTTATTGAATGGCGGAGCAGGCTCGAGGGGCCGATTGGCCTACTCCTGCTCCTATTTCTTATGTTCTTATGTTCTTATGTTCTTATGTTCTAACAAGTCTATTCTGTGGTACTTTATCAAACGATTTTTGAAAGTCCATATACACAACATCAACCGCGCTACCCTCATCAACCCTCCCCATTACTTCATCAAAGAACTCAATCAAGTAAGTCAAACACGATTTGTCTTTAACAAATCTGTGCTGGCTTTCATTTATTAAGCCATCATTTTCCAAGTGACAATTAATTTTATCTCGGGTTACTGTCTCAAAATGTTTCCACACCACCAACGTTAGACTGACTGGGCTGTAGTTGCCGGGTTTATCCTTCTACCCTTTTCTGAACAGGGATGTAATGTGTGCAATCCTCCAGCCCTCTGGCACCGCCCCCGTATCTAAGGAGAGTTGGAAGATTGTGACCAGAGCCTCCGCTATTTCCACCCTTACTTCCCACCTGGACCAGACGACTTTTCTACTCTGAGCACTACCATCCTTTTAAGCACTTCCTTTTTTATCTATTTTTATCCTATCCAATTTCTCTACTACTTCCTCCTTTACTGTGACATTGGCAGCATTGTGAAGACAGACCACAATGTATTCGTTTAGTACCTCAGCCACGCCCTTTGCCTCCACAAGAAGATTTCCTTTTTGATCCCAATTGGGGTCATAAGCCTCCTGTTTCTGTTTCATTTTAACCCCTCTATTTTTAATCATCCAGGGAGCTCTAGCTTTGAATGCCCTTCCTTTCCCCCTTGTGGGAATAAGAACATAAGAACATAAGAAGTAGGAGCAGGAGTCGGCCATACGACCCTTCGGGCCTGCTCCGCCATTCAATAGGATCATGGCTGATCCGAACCTAGACTCACGTCCACTTCCCTGCCCGCTCCCCATAACCCTTAATTCCCTTATCAGCTAGGAAACTGTCTATCTCCGTTTTAAATTTATTTAATGTCGCAGCTTCCACAGCTCTCTGAGGTAGCAAATTCCATAGATTACTACCCTCTGAGTGAAGAAGTTTCTCCTCATCTCAGTTTTGAAACGGCAGCCCCTTATTCTCAGATTATGCCCCCTAGTTCTAGTCTCACCCATCAGTGGAAACATCCTCCCCGCCTCCACCCGATCAAGCCCTCTCACAATCTTATATGTTTCGATAAGATCGCCTCTCATTCTTCTGTATTCCAATGAGTAGAGGCCCAACCTACTCAACCTTTCCTCATAAGTCAACCCCCTCATCTCTGGGATCAACCGAGTGAACCTTCTCTGAACTGCCTCTAGAGCAAGTATATCTTTTCTTAAATATGGAAACCAAAACTGTACGCAGTACTCCAGGTGTGTTCTCACCAGTACCCTGTATAGCTGAAGCAAGACTTCCCTGCTTTTATACTCCATCCCCCTTGCAATAAAAGCCAAGATTCCATTGGCCTTCCTGATCACCTGCTGTACCTGCATACTAACCTTCTGTGTTTCATGCACCAGGACCCCCAGATCACTTTGTACTGTAGCACTTTGCAGTTTCTTTCCATTTAGATAATAACTTGCTCTTTGATTTTTTCTGCCAAAGTGCATCACCTCACACTTTCCAACATTATATTCCATCTGCCAAATTTCTGCCCACTCACTTAGCCTGTCTATGTCCTTTTGCAGGTTTTTTATGTCCTCCTCACTCACTGCTTTCCCTCAGAATCTGTCTAGTCTGCACCCGAACTATCTCCTAGTTGAAGGCCTCCCATTAAGAGGTTACACCCAAGGAATGAAATGCTTTGCGGAGGTCAAGGGTCGATGCAAACCTTTATAATCAGTTAAGTACGGTAATGATAATCTAGGATAATTGAATTGAATATTACCGCTAGTGACTCATGTGTTGCAAATCCCGATAAAGTTCTCCAGTTATTTAGCACGGGGCTTGTTTTAATTCGATAGCCAAGCCCGAGCTGAAATCTTGTAAATTAATGAAACACCGAAACTAAAAACCTTGTTCTTCGTAATGATAACAATAAGAGCGTGTTTCCCAGATGGGGTTTATAGTCCTTAGGGATTCCGGCACCAAATTCCTGGGATGGAAGCTTCATCAGAATCCCACTGGAGTCCCTCTGATTGACGCGGACAATGGACGGGATGACAAATAATGTGACCCACTGATGCAACAACTGTATCCGTAAGGGTAAACCTTTTGAGCACGAGTCCCCAATGATGTGCTCCCAACAGGCAAGGCTCTGTGACATTTTACCTTGGAGCATTTAGGCTGGAAATTACTGCAAGTGACATTGGTGACGTTCAACTCATCGTCCTGCTCTTCAAATTCCTTCATGTCCTCTCTGCATCTTGCTCTTTACAGCCCCTCCCAGAATTACTCCGCCTCCCATAACCTTCAGCCTTCTGCCTTCTCACTTCACCCGCCACTGATAGCAGATCTTTCAGTGCCTAGGCCCTGCTCTCCAAAACTCCATCCCTAACCCCCTCCACCTTTCTATTTTCCTTACATTACACTTGAAAAGTACTTAATTGTCTGTAAAGTCGCTTTGGGACGTTCTGAGGTCGTGAAAGGCGCTATAGAAATGCAAGTGTTTCCTTCTTTTCTTTCTTTACTTCTCTCTCCTCATTTAAAAACCTTCTCAGAAACCTATCGTACCGTCCAAGCTTTCAATCACCTCTCCTAAACTACCCATGGCTCAGTATGCACTGCGTCTCAATGTGATTCTCCCACGGCTCAGTAGATAGCTACTTCTCACCTCGGAGTCAGGACGGCTGTGAGTTCAAGTCTTGCTCCAGAGACTTGAGCGTGTAATCTAAATCTGACACTCCCAGTGTCAGTCTTGAGGGTAGTACTGCGCTGCTGGAGGGTGCTGTCTTTCAGATGATGTTAAACTGAGGGCTGTCTGTCCTCTCAGGTGAATGTTAAAGATCCCAGAGCACTATTCGAAGTAAGAGCAGTGGAAGGTGTCCTGGCCAATATTTGTCCTTCAACCGGCATCAATAAAACAGATTGGCCCAAAAATTCAGCCCTTCCCGGGTGAGTACACAGTGCATACTCACCCCTATTGCTTCCCGAAGTGCCGGTTTCCTGCATGCACTGTGCATGCGCGGGAAACCGGAACTTTCGGGATGGTGAAGGGGGCGGTTCCTAGGTGAACCGCGTGCGCGGTAGAGGCTGCGCGCACGCAGCACACTTAGGTTGTTTTTCAGATTTCTACGCGAGGGTAAGTATTGAAGATACTACGCTGTTAAAAAGGAGGCGCAGGACCCGTTTTGAACATGGTAAGTGGTTAATTAAGTATAATTTTAAAAAAATTTCAACAGCTTTATCTTTTTTAGATACTTTAAAGAAAGGTAAGTTTATTTTTATCACTTTTAAAAAGTATTTTAATTTTTTCAAAAATTTAAATTTTTGTTTAAAGTGGTTAATTTATTTAACTATAGTTATTTTATAAATGTGATGGTTTTAAAAAAAAATTATTTGAAGTTTAGCTGTTCTTTTGGGGCCGATTTCAATTCACAGATTTGACAGGTCTCCTGTCAAATCTATGAATGAAAGATGGTCTGCTGCCATTGGCTCTCCATGGCCCACGTGATCCCAGGGGTCGCATCGCACCAACTGCGCCCTGGAACACGCAAGCACTGCGCGTCGGCAGTTGGGAGAGGCCCAGAACCCGAAGTTCCCGTGGGCCCAAAACACAACGGCAGGCGCGGTGGGTAAGAGCGCGCGCGATCCTTACCCCCGCGGCAAGCCGGCCACCCGAATTTCAGGGCCAATATCTGATCATGATCACATTGCTGTCTGTGGGAGCTTGCTGTGCGCAAATTGGCTCCATTGA
Organism: Squalus acanthias; assembly: GCA_030390025.1. NCBI lineage: Eukaryota > Metazoa > Chordata > Chondrichthyes > Squaliformes > Squalidae > Squalus > Squalus acanthias. The sequence continues at coordinate 5,565,632 of CM059445.1, read as the reverse complement.
CAACATTTCAAAAAGTACTTCATTGGCTGTTAAGCATTTATGGGACTTCCTGAGGTTGTTGAAGGTGCTATATAAATGCAAATCTTTCTTTCCGTGACTGTGAAGCAGCTCGGGCCATGTTTTACATTAAGGACACTATAGAAAAGCAAGTTGTTGATATTTAATGACTATGCATTAATTGCGTTGGAACATCATTCCTCTTCTTGCTATCTTAACGTAGATTTTAACCCCATTTAACATATCCAGCCGTCAGTTCTAGCCTTTTCAGCCTTTGAAAAACCATTTTCAGCGGAAGATGAATGACATCCCTTCATTATAATCAGCATTATTATTAATACTGCAGCAATGAGTTATTCATTTTCAAACTGAGACAGCTTTTTTTTTGTGATTCCTCTTCAAACCCCTTTGCCCTTGATCGCGTTAAAATGGAAATTGAGTTCAGTGCCAGTCCAACCCGTGATTCACTTCAGCATTAGTCAACCTTTGCAGAATTAGTTCATGATTTATTCTTCAAACATTTCCTTTAAGGTTTACATTCAAAAGTCCTTTCCTGATAGAATCACAACATGAATCTCATTATTTAAATGACCGAGCGGATAGATGGTTATCATTGATGACTTCCAGCGTAATTATTTCAGTCTTTTTCTTGGAATAGTCTTCAAGCAGATGTTTGGTCGGGCATTTTTCAGTTTGGATAGTTGTCCCATTGCTGGGTTAACCAGAAGGAAAAATCCTTGCGCTCGACGAAAGAGCGTGTGAGGGGGGAATGAGTGCTGAACCAGAGCTAAATGAAGAATCGAGAAGGAGGAGGGCTGACAGCTCAGTTAGCACATGGACTCCCTGGTGTGGGATTGAGCCACTCAGAGCATGGAGATCCCGAGCTTGATTCCTGGACACTGCTTTCAGTACGCTAATGGGAAATTCAGCCAGGGGGCCCCCACTATTGATTGCCGCCCAGCGGACCTGTGTGGATACGGACATAAGTTGAGAATGGGATCAAGATCAGCTGTCATGCCCCACATGACAAAATTGCCAGTTAACAATTCCTCTGCCTTGACTTCCACCCAAAGAATGGTCAGTTGTGTAAATTGTTATGTGACTGGGCTGGTGATCTGGAGTCCTGGACAGTCCGTGGCATGTTTTGGTCATTTTGAATTCAGTTTATGAAAAGCTGGTAAAAGTGACCATGAAGCTGTCAGGTTGTTGTAAAAACCCAATTGGTTCACTAATGGCTTTTTAGGGAAGGAAATCTGCCTTCCTTACTCGGTCTGGCCGATACGTGATTACAGTTCCACACCGATGTGGTTGACTCGTAACTGCCCTCTGAAGTAGCCGAACAAGCCATTTAGTGATCAGGGCGACGAGGGATGAGAAATAAATGCTGACCTCGCCAGCCTCACTCACCTCCTGAGAATGAATTTTTTTTAAGTTGGATGAGGCATTAGAGGGCTCCAAACTCTCTCTTTCCACCATAACTTGTCTTGCTTCTCTTCATTTTATCATGATGCGGAGATGCCGGTGTTGGACTGGGGTGGACAAATGTGAGAAGTCGCACAACACCAGGTTATAGTCCAACAGCTTTATTTGAAATCACAAGCTTTTGGAGCGCTGCTCCTTCACCTGACGAAGGAGCAGCGCTCCGAAAGCTTGTGATTTCAAATAAAACTGTTGGACTATAACCTGGTGTTGTGCGACTTCTCACATTCATTTTTATCAAGTCTTCCACTGGACTGTCCTCTCAGCCCAGCGACAAGAGAGTGACCCTACACTCTCTTCCGACATCCTGAGTGCGTTGAACTTAAGACGCATCACAGTCTCCAACTCTTAACTCATCCTTTCTCAGGACCACAAAACTATTCGCTTCCCTGTAGATTTTTAAAAAAAAACCCTGTACAATAGCAAAATCCTGGAAGCCTGTTTGGCCCAGTGGTAAGGGCATGATACAGTTAAACCTAGAAGCACAGACACACCTGTGAGTTTTAATTTAACTTTGGAAAAGACATTTACTTTGGACAATGAGCGCCTCGATAGTTGATTTAACGGTGAATAGGTGATTTAACTTTGGACAATGAGACTTCGTGTTTTAATGGGTTTCGATGAATCTTCAATGGATCAGACAATGATACCAGTTTCGCTGGAACAATGGACTTCCTGGCCTCAATGGAAAACACTTTAACCTTGGGCAAAACACATCAGCAGTAAGACTAAATCATATTAAATATGTATCACGGGGGGAGACAAGATAAGGAATTATCTTCCATCCCTCAGCCTTGTACACATCCTGTGGTTTGGATTACTAGGTGTGTATTGGAAAACAAGAGTGGGGGAAAGGCCCAGACTTGAAAAGGCGTGACGGAAGAGCTATAAGAAGGAACCACACCCACAGCTCTCTCTCTCTCTCTCGGAAGTTCTCACTCTCTCTCTCTCGGAAGCTGGCTCTGACTACAGCAAACTGCCAGGTGTAAGAAGGAAGGGAAAACGGTTATCTCCAGCTCCCAGCCTGCAATCGACGTCGGCCACGACCAGCCGGATGGGTGATTGTAAGTATCAGTTGACTCTACAAGGGGTTTGTGCTGTGTAGGCAGCTACAGTCAGATTAAGGAGGACGGGGACAGCTCATCTCCGATGCAGGCCTACAATCCACAATGGTAACGACCGGCCATATGGGTGATTGTAAGTTTCAGCCCAATCTCGACAGGTTTTTGTCTGTGTTTTGTTGGTTTTAATAAACTTTGGGCTGAACCTAAACCTTTGTGTCATCTACCATTTTGTTCCTGTAAAACCCAGAGTCAAAGAACCCTTGTAAGGACGAGGAAACCAAACACCTGACATCTCTCAGTCCCCGCCGCCTCCTTTCAGCCATTTAAAAAAATCCCCAGCTCAGTGCCAACCAGAGGTAACTTTCGATTGACCTCATCTTCCCTTTCACTCTTTCCAATCTTGGGTGTTCTCCTGCAGCGTGGCCCTTGCCCAATCTGCTTAACTTTCTCAAACTCAAGGGAAGGTGGGGAGAAAATGCAGGTTAAGGCTGGATGATGGCATTTTGTGTTCGATTTTCTCTGAAGTAAGTGCTGATTTTAGCAGATATGTGTGTGTTTACCTCTGCGGGTGACTTCTAAGTAGCACTCTCTCTTGCCTCTGAGCCAGAAGGTTGTGGGTTCAAGTCCCACTCCAGAGACTTGAGCAGAAAAGTCTAGGCTGACACTCCAGTGCGGTGCTGAGGGAGTGCTGCACTGTCGGAGGTGCCGTCTTTCGGATGAGACGTTAAACCGAGGTCCTGTCTGCCCTCCCAGGTGGATGTAAAAGATTCAAGGCACTATTTGGAAGAAGAGCAGGGGAGTCCTGGCCAATATTTATCCCTCAACCAACATCACTAAAAAAAAAAACCCAGATTATCTGGTCATCATCACGTTGCTGTTTGTGGGATCTTGCTGTGCGCAAATTAGCTGCCGCGTTTCCTGCCTTGCAACAGTGACTACACTTCAAAAAAAAGTACTTCATTGGCTGTGAAGCGCTTTGGGGCGTCTGGTGGTCGTGAAAGGCGCTACAGAAATGCAAGTCTTTTTTTTCTTTCTCAGGACTCCAAAATTGTAGAATCGTTCACCTTCCTTTGTCCTGTCCGCCTCTTTTCGACCATTTTAAACCCCCTCCCCCTCCCCCCCACTCCCCCTCCCCCCCCCCCTCCCCCTCCCCCCCCCCCCACCCCCCCAGCTCGGTGCCAACCAGAGGTAACTTTCGATTGACCTCATCGTCCCTTTCACTCTTTCCAGTCTTGGCTGTTCCCCTGCAGGCGTGGCCCTTGCCCAATCTGCTTAACTCTCTCAAACTCAAGAGAAGTGGGGGGGGGGAGAAAATGCAGCTTAAGGCTGGAGGATGGCACTTTGCGTTCGATTTTCTCTGAAGCAAGTGCTGATTTTTAGCAGATATGTGTGTGTGTGTTTACCTCTGTGAGTGAACCTAAAATTGGATTTACAGTGACTGTTCAGTCAAAGGATTTTGCTGTAATGTGACAGGAGGAAAATACATTCCTACTAAGATCTACAAACATGAAAAAATGTATTCCTAATTATTAGTTATGTTGGATGTAAGGGAGGTCTGACACCAGATTTCCTTGCAATCACCATCTCCAATGATCTTTGGGTTCTGTTACTTGTTACCAATAGTTTAAGGCCCCAGTGAAAAAAATAATGAAGGGACCTGGAGCTATTAGGAATATAAATGTCCATCTCCTCTAATCATCCCCTGGCTTTAGTACAAATCAGAGCAACATTCTTGATAGCTAATTATTTGTTTGATAATGACGGCTTTAAAGAGGCTTAAACATGATTCGAAAGGAGCCAAGAGGGAATTAATTATTTTGCCTCCCAGCTGGCCAAGCCAATATCTGTATCGCCCTCCAAGGCACATGTTCCTGGAATCAGATTTATACCAGCCTCAGCGTTCCTTAAAATATCACACCGTTGGGACAAGGGTCTTGGAGCTGTGGCAGGGAACATCCAGAAAGCAGAAGAACTGCAGGGAGTTGGAGAAAACTGAGCTGGTACCCGAGGCTGGAAAAACCGGGGTGGTTTTCATTTTTAGATTTTTCTTTCAGCTCGAAAGTTAAAAGCTCACTCGCCAATACAGAGATCGCTGCTCACTCTGATCACCGCCTGTCGTGATCACGGCCTGTAGTGATCACAGTCTGTAGTGATCAGAGTCTGTAGTGATCAGAGTCTGCAGTGATCACGGCCTGTAGTGATCACAGTCTATAGTGATCACGGCCTGTGGTGATCACGGCCTGTAGTGATTACGGCCTGTAGTGATCAGAGTCTGTAGTAATCACAGCCTGTAGTGATCAGAGTCTGTAGTGATCATAGTCTGTAGTGATCATGGCCTGTAGTGATCACGGCCTGTAGTGATCACGGCATATAGTGATCATGGTCTGTAGTGATCACAGTCTGTAGTGATCACGGCCTGTCGTGATCACAGTCTGTAGTGATCACGGTCTGTAGTGATCACGGTCTGTAGTGATCACAGTCTGTAGTGATCACGGCCTGTAGTGATCACAGACTATAGTGATCACCGCTTGTAGTGATCACCGCCTGTAGTGATCACAGCCTGTAGTGATCACAGGCTGTAGTGATCACTGCCTGTAGTGATCACAGTCTGTAGTGATCACAGTCTGTAGTGATCACAGGCTGCAGTGATCATGGCCTGTAGTGATCACCGCCTGTAGTGATCACAGTCTGTAGTGATAACAGGCCGCAGTGATCATGGCCTGTAGTGATCACATCCTGCAGTGATCACGGCCTATAGTGATCACGGCATATAGTAATCATGTAGTGATCACCGCCTGTAGTGATCAGAGTATGTAGTGATCACAGTCTGTAGTGATCACAGTCTGTAGTGATCACAGTCTATAGTGATCACCGCCTGTAGTGATCACAGGCTATAGTGATCACAGTCTATAGTGATCACCGCCTGTAGTGATCACACCCGGCAGTGATCACGACCTATAGTAATCACGGCATATAGTAATCATGTAGTGATCACCGCCTGTAGTGATCAGAGTCTGTAGTGATCACAGTCTGTAGTGATCACAGTCTATAGTGATCACCGCCTGTAGTGATCACAGTCTGTAGTGATCACAGTCTGTAGTGATAACAGGCCGCAGTGATCATGGCCTGTAGTGATCACATCCTGCAGTGATCACGGCCTATAGTGATCACGGCATATAGTAATCATGTAGTGATCACCGCCTGTAGTGATCAGAGTCTGTAGTGATCACAGTCTGTAGTGATCACAGTCTATAGTGATCACCGCCTGTAGTGATCACAGTCTGTAGTGATCACAGTCTGTAGTGATCACAGTCTATAGTGATCACTGCCTGTAGTGATCACCGCCTGTAGTGATCAGAGTCTGTAGTGATCACAGTCTGTAGTGATCACAGTCTATAGTGATCACCGCCTGTAGTGATCACCGCCTGTAGCGATCACTGCCTGTAGTGATCAGAGTCTGTAATGATCAGAGTCTGTAGTGATCACCGCCTGTAGTGATCACCGCCTGTAGCGATCACTGCCTGTAGTGATCAGAGTCTGTAGTGATCACAGTCTGTAGTGATCACACCCTGCAGTGATCACGGTCTGTAGTGATCACAGTCTGTAGTGATCACAGTCTGTAGTGATCACACCCTACAGTGATCATGGCCTGTAGTGATCACAGTCTGTAGTGATCATGGCCTGTAGTGATCACAGTCTGTAGTGATCACACCCTGCAGTGATCACGGTCTGTAGTGATCACAGTCTGTAGTGATCGCGGCCTGTAGTGATCACAGTCTGTAGTGATCACAGTCTGTAGTGATCATGGCCTGTAGTGATCACAGGCTGTAGTGATCATGGCCTGTAGTGATCACAGGCTGCAGTGATCATGGCCTGTAGTGATCACAGCCTATAGTGATCACAGTCTATAGTGATCACAGTCTGTAGTGATCACAGTCTGTAGTGATCACACCCTGCAGTGATCATGGCATGTAGTGATCACAGCCTATAGTAATCACGGTCTGTAGTGATCACAGTCTATAGTGATCAAGGTCTGTAGTGATCGTGGTCTGTAGTGATCACCAACGTTCCCTCTAAGCTGCGCGGCCAGGCAGCCCGGGACCGGCTTTTTTAATGTTACGTTTAGCGTGAAACTGTGAATGGGCCGCATGGCCCCTTAAAGGAGCCGCGCACCCAAATAAAATTAAGACGAACATTGATGATCACCAATTGTAGTGTACATGTCTAATCATTGTCACAGCCTGTGGTGATCACAGCCTGTAGTGAACACGGCCTATGGTAATCGGCAACTATAGTGAACATGTCTGATCGTTGTCACAGCTTGTAGTGCTCACCGCCCGCAGTGACCAGCACAGGTCCGTTTTACTGATCAGCTTGCAAAGATGTTGAAGAATACTGATTTGCTGTTGTTACTGCTTCTGACTGCTGAACGGCCCTTTAAACGGCTATACAATAAGCTACTCATCCTCTCCTCTCAGCCTCTGATATTAAAAGAATCCTTTACAGATCAGTCTTGATCTCACTTGATTTAGTTTTATTAAATCACGGATTGTACCTTTTCATAGTGTACAGACCAGCTGATTAAAGTGTCGGTCGTCCTGACGAATGGTGCCAATGGGGAATAGGCTACACCGATCATTTGGGCTATGGGGCTATTTGGTTGTACTGTGGGTAGATGCGTCACACGGGCATGTAAGTTGAAGGGCCGTCTGCAGACCAGTGCATGCGCCTGAGGCCTGCTGTTTAAATTGACGTCCAGCTTCGACATTCTGGACTGGTTTAAGTTGCTGTCTGGTCTTTGTGCTTTGCAATGCACACCAGTAAATGATGATATAAAAGTCCTGCCAGCATACAGCTGTGAGACGGCAATAAAATCACGTAAAGACCCAAAGCGCTTTACATTGTAGGAAACGCGGCAGCCAAATATGCGCACAGCAAGCTCCCACAGACAGCAATGTGGTAATGACCCGGTAATCTGAATCTAGGCGTTGGTTGAGGGATCAATATTGGCCAGGACACCGGGGATAACTCCACTGCTCTTCTTCAAAGAGTGCCGTGGGATCTTTTGCATTCACCTGAGAGGGAACGCGGCGCCTCGGTTTAACATCTCATCCGAAAGACAGTGCGGCGCTCCCTCAGCGCTGCACTGGGACTGTCGGCATAGATTTTGTGCTCAAGTCTCTGGAGTGGAACTTGAACCTGGGGAGAGAAGGACAATCGACTGGTGAATAAAGGCACTACTCCAGGATTGAAAGTACAAGAGGAAGAAAAAGCAGAGATAACGGAAGAAGCTATCGTAACAGAATCAGAAAATGACTGACGCAGAAGTGAGAGAGAGTGCCGCCCACTGAGCCACGTCGCAGACACAAGCATCCGTTTATGTGCAGTGGGCTCAGGACGTCCTTCCTGCCCCATACCTGCAGCGCCCCCAACCCCCTCCTCCCCATTTAGATTGAGATGACCTGCCCTCACCTTATTGTGCAAAGCTATCACACAGAACCCAAGGAGCTGTCATCCCAATGGCTCCATATAATTGGGTATCTTCTTCTTTCTGTAGTTTGTAGAGACTCAGTTTAAATAGACTCTGTTTGTTGTTTCCTGTAAAATAGACTCTGTTTGTTGTTTCCTGTAAAATAGACTCTGTTTGTTGTTTCCTGTAAAATAGACTCTGTTTGCTGTTTGCTGAGTAAATAGACTGTTTGCTGTGAGTCCTGCCCGAAGTCCCACCCCACCTTCAACTCATTGGCTGACACAGTGGTGTCAATACTCACTTTATAAATTTTAAAGCAAGAAAAATCCATTTGTCGTGAGAGTGGAAATGGAGCTTGCAAAGTCATTCAAATTCTGGGTAGGCCAACAGGCAGCATGTCTGAAGGCGGTCTAGATTCAATGAGGGGGAAAATGGTCTTTGACGCCAGCGAGAAACGGGCGATAGTGAATCGGCAGCTCATTTTTTACTCCGCGCCATTTTCTTTTCCGTTGAAGTCAAACACATGGGTCTTGCAACAACAAATATCCACTGACTGACTTCCGTTTCTCCACAGATGCTGCTGGTGACATTCCACACTGGGGGGCAGAGCCTCAGCGAGATACCCGTGTGAAGTAAACAGGGGGCCGAATGACTGGAGCAGATGTTCAGGCCACCCTCTGCCAGCTGTTGGACAGACGCAGCGCGCCCGTTGAGGGAGCCACCGTGGACGTCTCTCCTGGTCTGGGTCTTGTGCTGGGCACCGCGAGTGGCAACAGGAGCACAGCTACAGGCCTTGGGGAATCAGCCTGCAGAACTCCCCAAGGCCCAAAGATTGTACTGAGGGCCTGTGCGGAGGATCCTAGCGCAAGCCCCAGCCCCAGCCCCAGCCCCAGCCCCAGCCCCAGCTTTTTTTGGGGTGCCCCTCCATTTCGGGCGCCCGCATGGGCGATTAGAAAGGAACGTGAGATGGGACGGCAGGGAATGCCTCCTCCTGGCGTACATGAACACTTACACTGGGCCTGCGCCCATCTCAGAACCTGCCCCCCACCAGATATCCATCATGGGTTGGCGACCTGACCCTAAGGAATGGATACTCAACGAGGGGGAAAGTTGGTCTTTGACTGTCAGCCGTGGCTCAGTGGTTTCAATTTCTCTGAGTCGGATGTTTGTGGGTTCAAGCCCCACTCCAGAGACTCGAGCACAAAATCCAGGCTGACACTCCAGTGCAAGCACTGAGGGAGTGCAAGAAATTAGGGTTGGAGACCTGAACGAATGACAGTCTGCACCCCTGTCCCCTTCAGTGCTCCCGAAAACTGAGCATTCCCTAGGCACAACTGCGAAAAGCCAGTCCATTTACTGCAACTGGAAAATACTTTCTAGATTATACTTCAAATGTTACCTCTTCCAACCCATTCTTCCTCCTCCCCACGCCTTCACGGCATTGGAAAGGAGAGGGAGGGGAACAAGGTCAGAAATGGGGATGTTCGCTGCTGACTGCACAGTGTTCAGTGCCATTCACAACTCCTCAGATAATGAAGCAGTCCGTGCCCGCATGCAACAGGACCTGGACGAAGTTCAGGCTTGAGCTGATAAGTGGCAGGTAACATTCGCATCACAGAAGTGCGAGACAATGACTATCTCCAACAAGCGAGAGTCTAACCACTGCCCCTTGACATTCAACAGCATTACCATCACCAAATCCCCCACCATCAATATCCTGGGGGTCACCATTGACCAGAAACTTAACTGGACCAGACACATAAATACTGTGGCAACAAGAGCAGGTCAGAGGCTGGGTATTCTGCGGCGAGTGTCTCACCTCCTGACTCCCCAAAGCCTTTCCACCATCTACAAGGCACAAGTAAGGAGTCTGATGGAATACTCTCCACTTGCCTGGATGAGTGCAGCTCCAACAACACTCAAGAAGCTCGACACCATCCAGGACAAAGCAGCCGGTTTGATTGGCACCCCATCCACCACCTTAAACATTCACTCCCTCCACCACCGGCGTACCGTGGCTGCAGCAACTCGCCAAGGCTTCTTCGGCAGCACCTCCCAAACCCGCGACCTCTTCCACCTAGAAGGACAAGGGCAGCAGACGCATGGAAACACCACCACCTCCAAGTTCCCCTCCAAGTCACACACCATCCTGACTTGGAAGTATATCGCCGATCCTTCATCGTCGCTGGGTCAAAATCCTGGAACTCCCTCCCTAACAGCACTGTGGGAGCACCTTCACCACACGGGTTGCAGCGGTTCAAGAAGGCGGCTCACCACCACCTTCTCAAGGGCAATTAGGGATGGGCAATAAATGCTGGCCTTGCCAGCGACGCCCACATCCCAGGAACAAATAAAAGAAAAGTATCAGATGGAAAAGAGTTGAGAACAATCGTTGAACAGAAGTAGTCGTCATGACGAAGATGGAAGGGTTAAAAAAAATCAATGGCTGTGTACCGACCAGATCATTACAATATCGATCAAGTAGAGTGGCTTTTATACTGATGTAAGGGGCATGAAGAGCAAGAGTTGTGTATGGAATGAAAAGACGGGTCTAATTGGCTTAACAGAGACATGATTAAGGCTGAGGATGGACACACATTTAGATAGCTGAATTTGAAATCTATTTCAAGGACGAGGAGGTATAGTGGGGGTGGAGAATATTTCGTACACGACTGGAACTGGTAGTAATCAAAAGCGATTATTTAACCTGAGATGAAGGGAAATCTGACTCAAATTGGTTGGAAAAGCTTTCATACCAAGGGACGGAAGCTAACATTGGAACTGTGACATAACAAGGGAGCAAAATGAAGAGATTGAAATGGATTTACTTCTGCAATAACAAAGTCTATCTAGAGAACAGAGAGGTATGAGTTAGGCCAAATTTAATCACACTGAAAGCAACAAAACAGAGCGGTAACTTCATAAAGTGAGTGTGAGACTATGGCTGGTTGCAAAGGTACCTTCACTCTGCATCTAACCTTGACTCTACCTTTACCAACGAGTGATTAAAAGGAGAGTGTTGAGAACTTAAGAATATAAGAATTAGGAGCAGGAGTAGGCCATTCGGCCCCTCGAGCCTGCTCCGCCATTCAATAAGATCATGGCTGATCTTCGACCTCAACTCCACTTTCCCGCCCGATCTCCATATCCCTTGATTCCCCAGAGTCCAAAAATCTATCGATCTCAGTCTTGAATATACTCAACGACTCAGCATCCACAGCCCTCTGGGGCAGAGAATTCCAAAGATTCACCACTCTCTGAGTGAAGAAATTCCTCCTCATCTCAGTCTTAAATGGCCGACCCCTTATCCTGAGACTGTGACCCCTAGTTCTAGACTCTCCAGCCAGGGGGAAACAACCTCTCAGCATCTACCCTGTCAACCTCCCTCAGAATCTTATGGGGGAAAAATTCGGTTGCTTTGCGCTTCATGTCATTGCCCCCCTCGGCGCAAATCACCTAGCACCCAAGCACGGCGCCGCTAACGCCTCCCGTGAAATTCAGCGGGAGGTTAGCGGCGGCGGTAGCCGGTAGCGTCCCACGGCGCTGTGCCTCCGGCGATGATGTCCTCGCCGTGCGAAGCGCCCCGCTCGCGTCCCGGCCCCAAACTTGGCTCGCGCCCCCTGACCTACCGCCGGACGCTCTTTCCGACAGGGTCAGGGGGCGCGTTCTTGCGGCCGGGTCGGCGCAAATTAAAGGGCAGGTGCCGGGCGGCCATTTTATTTTTGGGCCGCCTGCCAGCACCTGCCCCCTCTGGCCTCCTCCTGTGGGGTGCCGGCCGCGATCTTGAGTGCCGGGCTCTTTTGCCGGCACCCCATTCCCTGGTGGTCCAGCAGGGCCCTGGTGCACGCTGTGCTAGGCCCCTCCCCTTTAATAAGGGGAGGAAGGCCTGCAGTACCGTGGCGTTATGTGCGGACGCGCGTGGCGCTGCTGCACGTAGCACCATGATATTGAATGGGAGCGCCCCAAGAGTGAGGGGGAGCGCTTCCAGTAGCGCCCCGCCTCCTGCTTGGGGCGCTACCATTTAATTTCGGGCGCGGGGCAGCGCCCCGACGAAGTTAGGGCCCCAAAGGGGGCGCGAGCCAATTTTTGCCCCCATATGTTTCAATGAGATCACCTCTCATTCTTTTAAACTCCAGAGAGTATAGGCCCAATCTACTCAATAGAATTGAGGATGCTTCACTCTGCATCTAGCCCACACTTTTCCTGACCAGGGAGTGCTTGACGGAGCATTGTAGAGGGAGTATTACTCTGCATCTAAACGGGTCTTTTTCAGGATGGCAGGCTGTGACTAGTGGGGTACCGCAAGGATCGGTGCTTGGGCCCCAGCTATTCACAATCTATATCAATGATTTGGATGAGGGGATTAAATTTAACATTTCCAAATTTGCTGATGATACAAAGCAGTGTCGGTTGCGAAGAGGATATGAAGAGGCTTCAAGGGGATCGCGACAGGCTCAGTGAGTGGGCGAGAACATAGAATATAATGTGGATAAATGTGATATTATCCACTTTGGTAGAAAAAACAGAAAGGCAGAGTATTTCCTAAATGGTGAAAGATTGGGGAATGCAGATGCTCAAAGGGACCTGGGTGTCCTTGTACATGAGTCACTGAAAGTGAATGTGCAGGTGCAGCAAGCCATTAGGAAGGCAAATGGTATGCTGGCCTTCATTACAAGAGGATTTGAGTACAGGAGTAAAGAGGTCTTACTCCAATTATATAGGGCCTTGGTGAGACCACACCTGGAGTATTGCGTACAATTTTGGTCTCCTTACCTAAGGAAGGATATACTTGCCATAGAGGGAGTGCAACGAAGGTTCACGAGATTGATTCCTGGGATGGCGGGACTGTCGTATGAGAAGAGATTGAGTAAACTAGGCCTGTATTCTCTTGAATTCAGAAGAATGAGAGGGGATCTCATTGAAGCATACAAAATTATTACAGGGCTTGATAGGATGGATGCTGGGACAATGTTTCCCTTGGCTGGGGAGTCTAGAACCAGGGGCCACAGACTCAGGATAAAGGGTAGGCCATTCAGGACTGAGATGAGAAGAAATTTCTTCACTCAGAGGGTGGTGAATCTTTGGAATTCTCTACCCCAGAGGGCTGTGGAGGCTCAGTCATTGGGTATATTCAAAACAGAAGTCGATAGATTCCTGACTAGTAAAGGCATCAAGGGATATGGCGATAGGGCCGGTGAATGGAGTTGAGGCAGAAGATCAGCCATGATCTCATTGAATGGCGGAGCAGGCTTGAAGGGCCGAATGGCCTACTCCTGCTCCTAGTTCTTATCTGACTCTGAGCTGGGAGTGTTTAGTGAAGCAAACTAGATGCAGCTTTACTCTGTACTTAATTCATGATAGCTAAGTTAAAATAGTCGTGGATTTTACCCGTGCTCTTTAGTAGTTAGGTTACAGAGCAGTCGCACCTCTATGAAGGAGCACAATTTGACCACGTTAACTTGGACTTGTGGGCTGCAAGGACATGAGATACAAGTCCACATTACCCCACCCACCTCACTCAATAATGAGGCATTGCATGGACATCATTCGTTCATGGTGTGTAGCTGTGAAAGTTTATGTTCAGGTCAGAGGACCACGGGATGAACTGGGGGTGAAATAGCTCCAGGCCCGTACCACAAAGGAGGATCCGAGCGAATCGGCAGCCCGTTTTACACCACGCCCCATTTTCTTTTCCATTGAAGTCAATGACATGGGTCTTAGACCTGAAACGTCGACTGACTGACTCTGGTTTCTCCACAGATTCTGCTCGTGGCATTCAACAACAACTTGCATTGATATAGTGCCTTTAGTATCAAAAGGCGCCTCACAGGAGTGTAATCAGAAGCTCCAAAATCGACACCGAGCCAAAAAAGGCGACATTAGGGCAGGTGACCAAAAGCTTGGTCAAAGAGGTGAGTTTTAAGGAGCGTCTTAAAGGAGGAGAGAGCGTTGGAGAGGCGGAGAGGTTTAGGGAGGGAATTCCAGAGCCTAGGGCCCAGGCAGCTGAAGGCATGGCCGCCAATGGTGGAGCGATTATAATCGGGGGTGCGCAAGAGGCCAGAATTGGAGGAGCGCAGAGATCTCGGAGGGTTGTAGGGCTGGGGGAGGTTACAGAGATAGGGGGGGGGGGGCGAGGCCGTGGAGGGATTTGAATACGAGGCTGAGAGTTGTTGGGGGACTGGGAGGTAATGTAGGCCAGCAGGGACAGGGGTGATGGGTGAACGGGACTTGGCGTGAGTTAGGATACGGGCAGCAGAGTTTTAGATGATCTCAGGTTTATGGAGGGTGTAAGTCTCCCCACAGGGTACGGAGCCTCATCCTTAAAACGGAGTGCCGATTTGTCGTGAGCCCGTCTTGCTCGACTGGCAGAGGCCAATTTCACCCCCACCCTTTCTGCAGCTTGGGGTGAGAAAATCTCAGGGCCGATCTGACAAGCAGAGTCAGGGAGGGTAAATAAACACACGAGGTGGACATCTCCTGCTTTCAGTCCAAGGGGAGTGCTCTGACAGACATTCCGATACACGGCAATTGGACGCAGATACTCGCACAGTTACAGGTATTAAACCACAGCTCTAATTCAGAGAAGCAGAGCCCTGACCTTGTCAAATGCTGGCAGCACCTTCACTGAGGGCAAGGAATGAATACAAAGCATGCATTAATTAGACCCAATTGTGATCTTTCTGAAGTGCATGTTGTTCAAGGATTTATTCTACCTCACGGATGAGCAGTTTTAGAAAAATTAATTACCAAGCAATGATGTTAGTAGTGTATTTACAAACACTGGATTCTTTATAAACAAGTGGCCAGGTTACCAGGGCGAACTCCCCCCTCCCCCCCACTCTTCTTCAAATGGTGCCATGGGATCTTTTACATCCACCTGAGAGGGGCCTCGGTTTAACGTTTCAGCCATACGATGGCACCTTGCGACGGTGCAGCGCTCCCTCAGTCCGGCACTGGGAGTGCCAGCCTAGATTTTGCGCTCAGGTTGAGGGAGTGGGGGGCTTGAACCCACAACGTTCCGACTCGGGCAGGAGAGGGCTGCCCACCGAGCCACGGCTAACGTAGGACATCGCGATCACCTTGGGCGCCTCAGAAACCGGTGCCGAGTTGCAGCTGGCCAAATCGTCGGGAGGGACGAAGGGCAACTTTGCCTCCAGCCCCCCGAATGGCAAAGCAACAGCCTTGTCAGTGGGTCAGCCGTCCCCTATTGCATTGCCCGCAGCGATGGGAAGAGATGGTCAGAGACAGAAGCACCTCAAAAGGTAGAGCTGACAAATATATTCAAGAAGGAGTTTAGATATATTTCTTAAGGCTAAGGGGATCAAGGGATATGGGGAGAAAGCAGGGACAGGGTACTGAATTTGGATGATCAGCCATGATCGCATCGAATGGTGGAGCAGGCTCGAGGGGCCCAAATGGCCTGCTCCTGATCCTATCTTCTATGTTTCTATGTTTCTATCTAGATCCAAGAGCAATTACCAACAGGCAGCAGGAACGGAGACAAGGAATGGTTCCAACAGTTGATAAAATGCAGCAATCAGCAGAAGACCGCTTTAGCTTTCTATTTACCGCTGTCTGCAGGGAATATTCTTCTGTGTCAGACCTTCACACAAACAGCTGAGCATTTCAATAAACATCCACTACATCAAAAAAATCGCACAAATGTTTCCAAGGCCCTTTGTCAGCACCATGTTAAAGACCACTGAAGAAAAAGACACGTTCCCAGAAAGATTGAGTGTACTGCCAGCAAACTGAGAAATAGGAGCATTGGTGTCAAAGAGGATGAAGTAAAACACACTGGAGACTAACGGGACTTGGTCGGCAGCCACCACCACCAACCTTCAGCCAAGTGCTTTCATGCTCAAAAGTCTCCCTGGCTTCATTATGCAGCAAGGACAAGGTACAATGGGCAGCCTTGCACCGTTATCTGTAACCCTGTGCCCAATCCCTGCCCATTATCTCTAACCCAGTGCCCAATCCCTGCCCATTATCTCAAACCATGTGCCCAATCCCCGCCCATTATCTCAAACCATGTGCCCAATCCCCGCCCATTATCTGTAACCCAGTGCCCAATCCCTGCCCATTATCTCTAACCCAGTGCCCAATCCCTGCCCATTATCTCTAACCCAGTGCCCAATCCCTGCCCATTATCTCTAACCCAGTGCCCAATCCCTGCCCATTATCTGTAACCCTGTGCCCAAACCCTGCCCATTATCTCTAACCCAGTGCCCAATCCCTGCCCATTATCTGTAACCCTGTGCCCAAACCCTGCCCATTATCTGTAACCCAGTACCCAAACCCTGCCCATTATCTGTAACCCAGTGCCCAATCCCTGCCCATTATCTCTAACCCAGTGCCCAATCCCTGCCCATTATCTCTAACCCAGTGCCCAATCCCTGCCCATTATCTGTAACCCTGTGCCCAAACCCTGCCCATTATCTCTAACCCAGTACCCAATCCCTGCCCATTATCTCTAACCCAGTGCCCAATCCCTGCCCATTATCTGTAACCCTGTGCCCAAACCCTGCCCATTATCTGTAACCCAGTACCCAATCCCTGCCCATTATCTCTAACCCAGTGCCCAATCCCTGCCCATTATCTGTAACCCTGTGCCCAATCCCTGCCCATTATCTCTAACCCAGTACCCAATCCCTGCCCATTATCTCTAACCCAGTGCCCAATCCCTGCCCATTACTCTAACCCAGTGCCCAATCCCTGCCCATTATCTGTAAAAAATTGAGAGGTCGCACAACACCAGGTTATAGTCCAACAGTTTTATTTGAAATCACAAGCTTTCGGAGCTATCGATCGCCCCTTCCTCAGGTGAAGTAGTCTACTTCACCTGAGGAAGGGGCGATCGATAGCTCCGAAAGCTTGTGATTTCAAATAAAACTGTTGGACTATAACCTGGTGTTGTGCGACCTCTCAATTTTGTCCACCCCAGTCCAACACCGGCATCTCCGCATCATGACCATTATCTGTAACCCAGTGCCCAATCACAGCCCATTATCTGTAACCCAGTGCCCAATCCCTGCCCATTATCTGTAACCCTGTGCCAATTCCCTGCCCATTATATGTAACCCAGTGCCCAATCACTGTCCATTATCTGTAACCCAGTGCCTAATCACAGCCCATTATCTGTAACCCAGTGCCAATTCCCTGCCCATTATATGTAACCCAGTGCCCAATCACTGTCCATTATCTGTAACCAGTGCCCAATCCCTGCCCATTATCTGTAACCCTATATCCCATCATTGCCCCATTATCTGTAACCCTGTGCCTGAACATTTCCCATTATCTGTAACTCTGTGCCCAATCCTTATCAGTCAACGTCCCAGAATCCTCCATCACCAGCCCGAGGTATGTCCAGTTCCACAGGCAGGACAAACCCACCAGAGGTGGCGGCACAGTGGTATACAGTCAGGACATTTTCTCCGGACCCCATGAAGTCCCCTGGCATCAGGTCAAACAGTGGCAAGGAAACCTCTTGCTGATTGCTACCTACCGCTGCCCCTCAGCTGATGAATCAGTACTCCCCCATGTTGAACACCACTTGGACAAAGCACTGAGGGTAGTAAGAGCACAGAATGTACTCTGGGTGAGGGACTTCAATGTCCATCACCAAGAGTGGCTCGGTAGCACCACCACTGACCGAGCTGGCCGAGTCCTGAAGGACATATCTGCCAGACTAGGATTGCGGCAGTTGGTGAGAAAGCCAACACGAGAGAAAAACTTACTTTACCTCATCCTCACCAATCTACCTGTCGCACCAATCTACCTGTCGCAGATGCATCTGTCCATGACAGTATTGTGAGAAGTCGCACAACATCAGGTTATAGTCCAACAGCTTTATTTGAAATCACAAGCTTTCGGAGCGGCTGCTCCTTCATCAGGTGAAGTTCACCTGATGAAGGAGCAGCGCTCCGAAAGCTTGTGATTTCAAATAAACCTGTTGGACTATAACCTGGTGTTGTGTGACTTCTCACATTTGTCCACCCCAGTCCAACACCGGCATCTCCACATCATGACAGTATTGGTAGCAGTGACCACCTCACAGTCCTTGTGGAGACGAAGTCTCGTCTTCACACTGAGGACACCCTCCATCGTGTTGTGTGGCACTACCACCATGCTAAATGGGATAAATTCAGAACAGATCTAGCAGCTCAAAACTGGGCATCCATGAGGTGCTGTGGGCCATCAGCAGCAGCAGAATTGTATTCCACCACAATCTGTAACCTCATGGCCCGGCATATCCCTCACTCTACCATTACCACCAAGCCAGGGGACCAACCCTGGTTCAATAAGGAGTGTAAGAGCATGATGGGAGCAGCATCAGGCATATCTGAAAATGAGGTGCCAAACTGGTGAAGCTACAACTTAGGATACATACATTCTAAAAAGCGGAAGCAGCATGCTACAGACAGGGCAAAGTGATCCCACAATCAACGGATCAGATCAAAGCTCTGCAGTCCTGCCACATCCAGCCGTGAATGGTGGTGGACAACTAAACAACTAATGGGAGGAGGAGGTTCCATGAATATCCCCATAATCAATGATGGTGGAGCACAGCACCCGAGGGCAAAAGACAAGGCTGAAGCATTTGCAACCATCTTCAGCCAGAAGTGCCGAGTGAATGATCCATATCGGCCTACTCCCGAGGTCCCCACCATCAGAGAAGCCAGTCTTCAGCCAATTTGATTCACTCCACGTCATGTCAAGAAACGGCTGAGCGCACTGGATACAGCAAAGGCTATGGGCCCTGAGAACATCCCGGCTGTCGTGCTGAAGATGTGTTCCAGAACTAGCCGTGCCTCTAGCCAAGCTGTTCCAGTACAGCTACAACACTGGCATCTACCCAACAAAGTGAAAAGCTGCCCAGTTATGTCCTGGCCACAAAAAGCAGGACAAATCCAATCCGGCCAATTATCGCCCCATCAGTCTACTCTCAATCATCAGCAAAGTGATGGAAGGCGTCATCGACAGTGCTATCAAGCGGCACTTACTCACCAACAACCTGCTCACCAATGCTCAGTTTAGGTTCCGCCAAGACCACTCGGCTCCCGACCTCATTACAGCCTTGGTCCAAACATGGACAAAGGAGCTGAATTCCAGAGGTGAGGTAGGAGTAACTGCCCAAGGCAGCATTTGACCGAGTGTGGCATCAAGGAGCCCGAGTAAAACTGAAGTCAATGGGAATCGGGGGGAAACCTTCACTGGCTGGATTCATACCTAGCACAAAGGAAAATGATTGTGGTTGTTGGAGGTTAATCATCTCAGCCCCAGAACATCGCTGCAGGAGTTCCTCAGGGCAGTGCTCTAGGCCCAACCAGCTTCAGCTGCTTCATCAATGAAATTCTTCTATCATAAGGTCAGAGGTGGGGATGTTCGCTGATGATTGCAGAGTGTTCAGTGCCATTCGCAATTCCTCAGAAAATGAAGCAGTCCATGCCCACATACAGCAAGACCTGGACGACATTCAGGCTTGGGCTGATAAGTGGCAAGTAACATTCGCGCCACACAAGTGCCAGGCAATAACGGTCTCCAACAAGCGAGAGTCTAACCACCTCCCCTTGACATTTAATGGCATTACCATCACCAAATCCCCCACCATGAACATCCTGAGGGTCACCATTGACCAGAAACTTAATTGGACCAGCCACATAAATACTATGGCTGCAAGAGCAGGTCAGAGGCTGGGTATTCTGCGGCGAGTGTCTCACCTCCTGACTCCCCAAAGCCTTTCCACCATCTACAAGGCACAGGTCAGGAGTGAGATGGAATACTCTCCACTTGCCTGGGTGAGTGCAACTCCAACACTCAAGAAGCTCGACACCATCCAGGACAAAGCAGCCCGCTTGATTGGCACCCCATCCACCACCTTAAACATTCACTCCCTCCACCACCGGCGTACCGTGGCTGCAGTGTGTACCATCTACAAGATGCACTGCAGCAACTCTCCAACTAGAAGGACAAGTGAAGCAGGCGCATGGGAACACCACCACCTCCAAGTTCCCCTCCAACACACACCATCCTGACTTGGAAATATATTGCCATTCCTTCATTGTCACTGGGTCAAAATCCTGGAACTCCCTCCCTAACAGCACTGTGGGAGCACCTTCACCACACGGATTGCAGCGATTGAAGAAGGCGGTTCACCACCACCTTCTCAAGGGGCAATTAGGGATGGGCAATAAATGCTGGCCTTGCCAGCGACGCCCACATCCCGTGAATGAATAAATTAAAAGATATCCTTGCCCCATTATCTGTAATCTTGTATCCCAATCCCTGCTGCTGTTTATTTTCAGTGTTTTCACCAAGATGGATTCTCTGGCCAATCAGCTCATTTTCCGTTTGTGGGATCTTGCTGTGCTTATAACTCTCTGCCGCGTTTGCGTAGAAAGGCAAGAGTGACTGCACTTCGAATAGTAATTCAGGCACCATGAAGCGCTTTGGGACGTCCTGAGGTCGTGAAAGGCGCTATAGAAATGCCTGTTCTTTCTTTAGCTCATGGGGCTGAACAAAGATTGTGATCTCCGGAATATGGATATCCAGGAGTGAGATATACAGACTGGAATCTAATTGAGGTGCTCTGGGTGGTTTACATGTGGAATGCATACGTCCCATGTAGCTGGGACAGGGACCCCAGCACTGGGATTGTATTATTGGTCCCTGGAAAGATGGCACCTGCAACAGTGCAGCACAACCTCAGTCCTGCACTGGGATTGTCAGCCTGGATCACGAGCTCACATCCCTGATGTGGCACCCGAACCCACAATCTTCGGACTCAGAATTAAGCGTCCTGTCAAGCGAAGCAAGTTGAGACTTGCCCTGGGAATGTCCACCGACCTGGCCTCACTGCGGCGGAAGATCAGCGGTCACCTCGCTGACGTCATCCATCCAGAGGTTTCCTGCAGACCTTCCTCCGAGGTTGCTGCACCCGGTCGGGAGGACCCTGGTGGGAATTCCCGGTGGCGGCACTAAGTCGGGAGTAGGTCCCAACTTCCATCCCTGCTCTTGGCCGAGTTGGCTGATTTCAGCCAGGGTTGTATCAGTCGAAGTAAGAAAGAAAGACTTGCATTTACATAGCGCCTTTCACGACCACCGGACGTCTCAAAGCGCTTCACAGCCAATGAAGTACTTTTCGAAGTGCAGTCACTGTTGTAATGTGGGAAACGCGGCAGCCAATTTGAGCACAGCAAGCTCCCACAAACAGCAATGTGATAATGACCAGATCATCTGTTTTTGTGATGTTGGTTGAGGGATAAATATTGGCCCCAGGACACCGGGGAGAACTCCCCTGCTCTTCTTCGAAATAGTGCCATGGGATCTTTCACGTCCAGCCGAGAGGGCAGACGGGGCCTCAGTTTAACGTCTCATCCGAAAGACGGCACCTCCGACAGTGCAGCACTCCCTCAGCACTGCATTGGGAGTGTCAGCCTAGATTTATTTGCTCATGACCCTGGAGTGGGGACTTGAACCCACAACCTTCTGACTCAGAGATGACAGTGCGACCCACTGAGCCACAGCTGACAGTGTAAAGTGCCACGATTGTCCTCAGTCCCGCAATTGGCCTCAGTGCCGCTTGAACCGGGGGGGGGGGTGGGGGGGGCGAGAAATGGGCCAATCCGGCCCCTTTCCAGTGACCCCTTGCTGAAAATTCCGCAGACGTCAGAGGACGAGAAGGAAAGGGTCATCTGTGCTGCACTCTGTAGTCGAATAGCCTGGCTACACTCACCTTCAGCGCTGACGGGTGATGACTGGGGGGGTGCTGGAAGGGTGGGGGGGGGGTTCTGGCACGAATCAGCTCTTTCAGGAATAGGTGAGAAGAGAGTAACTGTTTTAAAATACAGCCCTGCAAAGACTTGTGTGATGAGTGGGTGGATTATAGGCTGTCGTGTAAAAGCTGTTAGCTGTTAATAGCGCAACTGGGAGCGAAAACATTGCTTTCTTTATCTTAAATAGTGTTCTCTTTATAAAAAAAAACTTCATTCTTAAAGCATCAGAGAGGGAATCAGAGAGGAAGCGAGCGCTGTAATAATTCTATCAGTGAGTGACATGGGGGCATTCGCCCACACACAGATTGACACAGGAGCCTGCAGCAAAGAAGGAGGTGGCTCTGAGCATAACAGAATCATCCCCTAATCTTATCAGCATCCGTACGGCTAATACCTTTCTGCTTCGGGCCCCTGCAGATGTTTGCTTTTTTTTCCCCGCTTAATAATTCGAGGTTTTACAAAAGAAGAGGGGCTGAGGGAACTCTGTCCTATCGGGAGAGAAACTCTGGCACCGGTCGATAGCAATTTCTCAACCGGGCGATTGGAGCTTTCTTCATTTTCTTCTCGAGCTGAATCTCCGCGTGCTGTAGCGATGAATTCTAATAGTTGCCCGGAGGCTGGCACTTTCCTGAATACTGCAGCAGGCTGTATTTTTTTTTCCCTTAGCTTTTTTTCTCCTTTACAATTTCTGCCCTGGAGGTGCGGACTCCTTGATTGATTGTGGGTTCCAGGGCGCCATGCTCCTACTAGTGCCTCACCTGACTGAGTGTTCTGCATGTACGAGCATTGCTAGGCTATTCCTCCAAGGCAGCAGCATTACTTGAGCACCAAATCCAGGCTGACACTTCCAGTGCCAGTACTGAGGGAGTGCTGCACTGTCGGAGGTGCCGTCTTTCGGATGAGACGTTAAACCGAGGCCCCCGTCTGCTCTCTCAGGTGGATGTAAAAGATCCCACGCCCACTATTTCGAAGAAGAGCAGGGGAGATCTCCCCGGTGTCCTGGACAATATTTATCCCTCAACCAACATTCCTAAAACAGATGAGCTGGTCATTCTCACATTGCTGTGTGTGGGAGCTTGCTGTGCGCAAATTGGCTGTTGCGTTTCCCACATTGCAACAGTGACTCCACTTCATTGGCTGGAACTCCCTCCCTAACAGCACTGTGGGAGCACCTTCACCACACGGACTGCAGTGGTTCAAGAAGGCGGCTCACCACCGCCTTCTCCAGGGCAATTAGGGATGGGCAATAAATGCTGGCCTTGCCAACGACGCCCACATCCCATAAACTAATTTTTAAAAAGCGCTTTGGGACGTCCGGAGGTCGTGAAAGGCGCTATATAAATACACCTCTTTCTTTCTTTCACACACACTGTCAGAGGGTAGCACTCAGGCCTCTGAGTCAGAAGGCTGTGTGTTCAATTCCCACTTTCGGACTTCAGCACACAATCCAGGCTAACACTCCAGTGCAGTACTGAGGGAGTGCTGCATTGTCAGAGGTGCTATTTTCCAGATGGGATGTTGAACCGAGGTCCCGATTTTCCCTCTCAGTTGAATATAAAAGATCACACGGCACCATTTGAAGATGAGCAGGGGAGGTCTCCTCGGTGTCCTGGCCAATATTTATCTCTCAACCATTAAAAACGGATTGTCTGGTCATTTAGCTCATTGCTGTTTGTGGGAGCTTGCTGTGCACAAATTGGCTGCCGCGTTTCCTACATTACAACAGTGACTACACTTCAAAAGTACATGGGCGTTAAAGCGCTTTGGGACATTGTGAAAGACATTATATAAATGCAAATTCTTTCTTTAATTTATTCCACAAATCTTTAAGTGTGAAACCTTGCTCTCATCATTTCCCTCCTCAATCCTAATTTTTAATTTATACCCCCTGAGATTTAAGTTCCACACTTTAATGCTATAAAAACAGCAGCTTGTATTTGTATATCGCCTTCACTATAGAAAAAACACATCCCAAGGCACTTCACCGGTGTAATCAATTAGTGAGCAATCTGCCTGGATCGTTTGTTAGTCTCGAAATCTTCAATGAAATTATCTCATAATCATCTCTTTACCAAAGGGAGCAAGCCCAGGTCACAGAGTTTTTCCGAGGGGTTCCAATGTTTGGTTGGAATGATAGTAAATAATAACATTCAAACCTTTCCTGTACTTTAAATTCACAGAATGATCAGGTTCCCTTTTCCCCTCATCCCAACCCCCGGTGCATCTATCTACCCATCTATCTATTTATCTATTTATCTATCTATCTGTCTGACTGTCTGTCTGTCTGTCTATCTATCTATCTGTCTGTCTGTCTATCTATCTATCTATCTATCTATCTATCTGTCCATCTATCTGTCTATCTATCTGTCCATCTATCTGTCTATCTATCTATCTATCTATTTCTCTATCTGTCTGTCTGTCTGTCTATCTGTCTGTCTATCTATCTATCTATCGACCTATCTATCTGTCCATCTATCTGTCTATCTATCTGTCTATCTATTTCTCTATCTGTCTGTCTGTCTATCTGTCTGTCTATCTATCTATCTATCTATCTATCGATCTATCTATCTGTCCATCTATCTGTCTATCTATCTGTCTATCTATCTATCTGTCTATCTATCTATCTATCTATCTACCCATCTATCTATTTCTCTATCTATCTATCTATCTGTCTGTCTGTCTATCTGTCTGTCTGTCTATCTATCTATCTGTCTACCTATCTGTCCATCTATCTGTCTATCTATCTATCTGTCTATCTATCTGTCTACCCATCTATCTATTTCTCTATCTATCTATCTATCTGTCTGTCTGTCTGTCTATCTATCTATCTGTCTGTCTGTCTATCTACTCACCTATCTCTCTGTCTGTCTATCTATTTATCTATCTATCTATTTATCCACCTATCTATTTATCTATCTATCTATCTGCCTGTCTGTCTGTCTATCTACTCATCTATTTCTCTATCTGTCTGTCTGTCTATCTATCTATCTATCTATTTATCCACCTATCTATCTATCTATATGTCTTTCTGTCTGTCTGTCTGTCTATCTATCTATCAATCTATCTATCAATCTATCTGTCTATCTATCTATCAATCTATACATGTCTGTCACTATCTCTCTATCTCTTTGTCTATCATTGGTCTATCTGTCTATCTATATGTGTCCTTCTATCTGTCTATCTATATGTGTCCTTCTATCTGTATATCTATATGTGTCCTTCTATCTGTATATCTATATGTGTCCTTCTATCTGTCTATCTATATGTGTCCTTCTATCTGTCTATCTATATGTGTCCTTCTATCTGTCTATCTATATGTGTCCTTCTATCTGTCTATCTATATGTGTCCTTCTATCTGTCTATCTATATGTGTCCTTCTATCTGTCTATCTATATGTGACCTTCTATCTGTCTATCTATATGTGTCCTTCTATCTGTCTATCTATATGTGTCCTTCTATCTGTCTATCTATATGTGTCCTTCTATCTGTCTATCTATATGTGTCCTTCTATCTGTCTATCTATCTGTCGATCTATTGCTGTGACTCAGTGGCACAACTCTCACCTCTGAGCCAGAAGTCATGAGTTCAAGCTCCCACTCCAGAGGTTTGAGCAGATCAACTAGACTGGCACTTCTGCGCTGTACTGAGGGAGTGCTGCCCTGTTGGAGGTGCCTTCTTTTGGATGAGGTGTTAATCCTGCTCTCTCAAGTGGACGTGAAAGATCTTACGGCAATATTTTGAGGAAGAGCGGGGGAGCTCTCTTGGTGTCCTGGCCAATATTCACCCCACAACCAACACTGTGGGACCTTGCTGTGTGCAAATTGGTTGACGTGCTACACTTCAAAAGTACTTCATTGGCTGCAAAGCACTTTGAGGCAGCCTGAGGTCTTGGAAAGTCGCTATAGAAATGCAAGTCTTTCTTTCTGTTAATTGGAATCGTTTGGTACAGCTTTACCCTTCGAGAGTCAACCCTGACTATAGTGCTGGAGATCAGAGGAGAGCCGTGTGCCGACACCTCATGGATAATGAGGTAACGTCAGCTCGTTGACGATGAACATGTCTAAACTGGGACATTTTTTTGCTGAACTCTCAGTTTCTTCCCACAGCCTCATTACCATTGCCGTTTGCTGTTGGGAGCTTGAGGCTTAGCTACACCGAGAATGAAGTGACACTCAAGACGGCGGCGAAGGCAAGGAACACAAAACAAAAAGCATAAGCACGTCCTGATCCAACTTGGAGCTGATCACTGTCATGGAAACGGCTCCCAGATGTGTCAATGGTGTAAAGGAATCCTGGCACAGGTGCTAATGAGCAGTGCGCGTTGCCTCGCCATTATGTAGAACATTGAAGTGTTTTCCTGAATTGCAGACATCACAATCCTCCTTCCTTGCAGACGGTCCTCTCAGTGAAGCAGTGGTGTCATCGCAGGCCCCCGCAAGCCAACTTGCTCCATCTCTGTATACGAAGCCAGCTCAAAGAACTGTTACTGCGCAGGACTCAAGTGTTCAAGGTAACTGCAGCCTCAGCAGTCACTTCCAACTCCAATGCGCCATCTATAATTCTCGTCACCTTCCCTGCCGTGGAACCCAGGCAGGCTTCAAATCCCATGGGCACCATTTCGGAGAAGAGCAGGGGGAGTTCTCCCCGGTGTTTATCCCTCAAACAACATCACTAAAGCAGATCATCTGGTCATTATCACATTGCTGTTTGCGGGAGCTTGCTGTGCGCAAATTGGCTGCCGCGTTTCCCACAATACAACACTTCAAAAGTACTTCATTGGCTTTAAAGCGCTTTGGGACGTCCTGAGATCCTGAAAGGCGCTGTAGAAACGCGCGAGTCTTTCTTAATGACTCCTGCTACCCTATCAGCAACGTCTCCTCACCCCGACTCCACCCCTTCCCCGCCCCGTAGAGGCTCCAGCCCCTCGTTCTGTGGGCCGTCAAGGGCACTATATGAATCCCAGCTGTTGCTGCTGCCGCTAGTAGCCGCAAGTTCCTGTCGCGCGGATCCCACGCCGTTAGTGGCAAACCCCCGCCCCCCTGCCGGTTAAAAAAAGCAGACCGATACTTACCGGCAGCCGGTCTTATTGAGTCCGGCAGGTTGGTTTGCCAGTGGTGCCAGGTGCAGACAGGGAGCCATTATGTTCAGATCAATAGAAAATGCTGGAAACACGCAGCAGGTCAATCAACATTCGCGCAGAGAGGAGACATTTTCACGTTTGAGGTGTAACATCCTTCATCAGAACCGGAAACCTGAAGATTGGGGAAAATTTCGGTATCCACCATTTTGGGGCGTTAACATCGCCTGGCCGCTAACTTTAGCGCCCGGCGCTAATTAGCGCTGGTGACCGCGAAATTGAGTTTTAGCGCCCCCAAGAGGGAAGTGGTGCGCTAATTCAAGCGCTCCACTCCCTTCTTACGGCGCTAACGTCGGAGAGCGGGGCGGAGGCTTCAGCAGCGCTGCACACTGGGTCGAGCAGCGCCGTCGCGTTCAAAGGCTCCTTCCCTCCCTTAAAGGGAAGGGCCGTCTCTGCAGGCTCTGCAATAGAAGAATTACCGACCTGGACCACCAAGGCAGCCGCGATCCCGCGCGACCAGCCCCGGCGCTCAAGCAGAGCGATCGAGCGCGGGCAGGAACCCGCGAAACAAATTAGAACAGGAAAGGTAAGTATTTTTCCCTCTTACCTCGGCCACCTCGCCTTTAATCATCGCCCCCGAAGCGGCCGGCCGCCCGACGCGCGCCTCCTGCAGCTGTCGGTGTTTTCGCCCGGCGCTGCTGCAGGGGGCGGAAGTCAGTTTTGGGTCCGGGGCGCTATCGGGGCGATGCGCACGACGCAGCGTCACGATCTCCGGGTGAAGGAGATTGGGGCGCGACGCCATAGCGCCGCCGCAAACCTCCCGCCGAATATGGCGGGAGTCGCTGTCAGCGCAAAGCCATTTGCGTCCGTTACAAGAGGCGCGAAGGCACCCAATTTCACCCCCATTATCTGTCAGCACTGAAACATTAACCTCTCTTTTCTCCTGACAGAAGCTCAAAGTTACGAGGAGATTTCATTGAGTTTCCACTGGCAGGAGGGTCAATAACCAGAGGACACAGATTTAAGGAACGCGCTGCCTGAAAGAGTGGTGGAAGCAGATTCAATGGTAACTTTCAAAAGGGAATTGAAAAGGAAACATTTACAAGGGAAAGGGCAGGGGAGTGGGACTAACTGGAGAGCTATTACAAAGAGCCAGCACAGCCATGATGGGCCGAATGGCCTCCTTCTGGGCATTACCATGCTATGATTGTGTAAACCAGCTGAAGCATCCAGAGGAGCCCACCAGAGAGATTTCCATGGCGACTGTAGTGAGACTCACTTTCCCGCAATCCCACATCAGTCACGATTAATGAAATTATTAAACCCCATGACATGAATCTTGTCATTCATGTATGAAGTAATACTGGGCAGCCTGCTGGTGGTGCTGTCCAGGGAGAGTATAAATACTCGGGCATGGGCCCAGCTTGCTCAGGACATTCCTCAACAGGAACTAGTGAAGGACACAACTAGCTCTCCATGTTGAAAAACAGTTGATTAAAGCTTTGTTTAATGCTTAAACCAAGTGCCTAGTAGTTTTCTTACCTCACCCCATATGGCCCTGACATTGTTCAAGGCCTTGGAAGTGAGGACACTCCCTGTAGAGCGCACAACTCCATAAAGGAGAGTTGTAAGGCTCAGTTTAAGCAGGAGGGAGGAAATCACATCATCCTCAGCGTCTTACTCCAGAGCTCAATGTAATTTAGAAAATAGAAATCTACAAGTACATATAGGAGGAACCAGCTTTTTAACAGAATGGCTCACAGCAAGCTGTGACTCAGGTAAGTACCGAGAAAATTACTCATTCGGTATCAACAGGATGATCCATCAAGTGCACCCTAAAGATCAATTCCATTTATAGCCATCAATAATAGGAGTACGGTTTGAGGCCTAGCATTAAAGGAGAGGCTGAGAGCTCTGCCCAAACAGTTTAATATCAGACCTTCTAGCATTTATGTTTAACTTGCCAAAAGTATCCCTTTTTTCTCCCTCCTGCCTTTGTCGGAGGTGCCATCTTTTAGATGAGGCATTAAACCGAAGCTCTATCTGGCTGTTCAGGTAGATGCAGAAGGTCGTGGGTTCATGTCCAAGTCCTGAGGGGGCGCGGCACTGCCGAAGGTGCCGTCTTTCGGATGAGACGTTAAACCAAGGCCCTCTGGGCGAATGTAAAAGATCCCACGGCACTATTTCAAAGAAGAGCAGGGGAGTTATCCTCAGTGTCCTGGCCAGTATTTATCCCTAAACCAATATCATTATAATAGATTATCTTGTCATTACATCGGAATATACAGCGCAGAAACAGGCCATTCGGCCCAACCAGTCCATGCCGGCGTTTATGCTCCACTCGAGCCTCCTCCCGTCTTTCCTCATCTAAATCTATCAGCATAACCCTCTATTCCCTTCTCCCTCATATGTTTATCCAGCCTCCCCTTAAATGCATCTATACTATTCGCCTCAACCACTCCCTGTGGTAGCGAGTTCCACATTCTCACCACTCTCTGGGTAAAGAAGTTTCTTCTGAATTCCCTATTGGATTTCTTGGTGACTATCTTATATTGATGGCCTCTACTTTTGCTCTTCCCACAAGTGGAAACACTGACTCTGTGCCTAGTCTATCAAAACCTTTCATAATTTTAAAGAGCTCTATTAGGTCACCTTCTCGTTTCAAGGGAGATGAGACCCAGCCTGTTCATTCTTTCCTGATAAGGTATAACCTCTCAGTTCTGACATCATCCAATAAATCTTTTTTTACATCCTCTCCAGAGCCTCTATATCCTTTTAATAACATGGCGACCAGACTGTGCACGGTACTCTAAGTGTGGTCTCACCAAGGTTCAATACAAGTTTATCACATTGCTGTTTGTGGGAGCTTGCTGTGCGCAAATTGGATACCGCATTTCCTACATTACAACAGTGACTACACTTCAAAAAGTACTTAATTGGCTGTAAGGTGCTTTAGGACCTCCTGAGGACATGAAAGACACTATAGGAATAAAGCCTTCCCTTCTTTGATCTCCATGATGCGGACTGGGGTGGACAAAAGTGAGAAGTCGCACAACACCAGGTTATAGTCCAACAGTTTTATTTGAAATCACAAGCTTTCGGAGCGCTGCTCCTTCGTCAGGTGAAGTGAAGGAATACAAATCAACAAAGCATATATAGACAGAGAACAATGTGTAGCGTACAATGTCAGATGACTACAGTTAATCTTTCTGACTGCCTTTTATCACACCTCGGCAGAGAGACAATCAGGTCAGTCAGGAAGACATTATATCAAAGACATAGCAAAATACAACTAAGACAATGAGGTGGGGTCACAGGGAGTCTAATGTGTCAAATGCTGCAGTCTGTATGGAAAACCATAAACTTTAAACTTTTTACTTTTTTTACAGGAAATCACATCTGTGAACAAGCCAACGACGACTCGAGTCTGGATGACTCTACGTCATGTAACGTGACATGAACCCAAGATCCCGGTTCTTTAATCTCAGTACTGTTTTGTAGGCCACATTGTAGGGACTGCCCAGACTGATTAAGTCAGCTGGACCTTTACGTCAATGTGCCAATGATGTACCTGGTGATCCCAGGACTGTGATTGTACCTGAGCTGGTCAGGCGTGGTGGGGTTGTGGAGGGGTGTCATCAGCCAGGTGTGTAGGGGGTATCCATTGCCTCCTTAGCAGCCCCATTAGTGAAGTGAGTGAGTGCGTCAGTGAGCAAGTGTGCCAGTAACGGAGTGTGTGGGTGGGTGAGTGAGTGAGTGCGTCGGTGAGTGAAAGTGTCAGTGACTGAGCGCCTCAGTGATCGAGCGTGTCGGTGAGTGTGTCAATGAGTGAGTGTGTCAGTGAGTGTGTGTGTCAGTGAGTGTGTCAGTGAGTGAGGGTGTCGGTGAGTAAGTGTGTCAGTGAGTGTGTCAGTGAGTGAATGTGTCAGTGAGTGTGTCAGTGAGTGAGGGTGTCGGTGAGTAAGTGTGTCAGTGAGTGTGTCAGTGAGTGAATGTGTTGGTGAGTGTGTCAGTGAGTGAGTCTGTTGGTAAGTGTGTTAGTGAGTGAGTGTGTCAGTGAGTGAGTGTGTCAGTGAGTGTATCGATGAGTGAGTGTGTCAGTGAGTGCGTCAGTCAGTGAGTGTGTCGGTGAGTGTGTCAGTGAGTGACTGTGGGCGTGAGTGTGTCAGTGAGTGAGTGTGTCGGTGAGTGAGTATGTCCGTGAGTGCGTCGATGAGTGAGTGTGTTAGTGGGTGTGAGTGAGTGTGTCGGTGAGTGTGTCAGTGAGTGAGTGTGTCGGTGAGTGTGTCAGTTAGTGAATGTGAAAGCGATGTGTCAGTGAGTGTGTCAGTGAGTGAGTGTGTCGGTGAGTGAGTATGTCCGTGAGTGCGTCGATGAGTGAGTGTGTTAGTGGGTGTGAGTGAGTGTGTCGGTGAGTGTGTCAGTGAGTGAGTGTGTCGGTGAGTGTGTCAGTTAGTGAATGTGAAAGCGATGTGTCAGTGAGTGTGTCAGTGAGTGAGTGTGATGGTGAGTGTGTCAGTGAGTGAGTGTGTCAGTGAGTGTGTCAGTGAGTGAGTGTGCCAGTGATTGTGACAGTGAGTGTGCCAGTGAGTGAGTGTGCCAGTGAGTGAGTGTGTCAGTGAGAGAGTGTCAGTGAGTGTGTCAGTGCGTGTGTGAGTGTGGCAATGTGTGTGTCAGTGAGTGAGTTTGTCAGTGGGTGTGTCAGTGGGTGTATCAGTGAGTGTGTCGGTGAGTGAGTGTGTCAGTGAGTGTTGATGAGTGAGTGTGTCAGTAAGTGAGTGTGTCAGAGAGTGTGTCAGTGAGTGAGTGTTTCGGTGCTTGAGTGTGTCAGTGAGTGAGTGTGTCAGTGAGTGAGTGTGTCAGTGAGTGTGTGTGTTGGTAAGTGAGTGTGTCATTGAATGGGTGTGTCAGTGAGTGTGTTGTTGAGTGAATGTGTTGTTGAGTGAGCATGTCAGTGAATGAGTGTGTGGGTGAGTGTGTCGGTGATTGAGTGTGTGGGTGAGTGAGAGTGTCAGTGAGTGTGAACATAAGAACATGAGAACATAAGAAAAGGAGCAGGAGTCGGCCATTCGGCCCCTCCAGCCTGCTCCGCCATTCAATAAGATCATGGCTGATCTGATCTTGGCCTCAACTCCACTTTTCTGCCTGTTCCCCATAACCCTTGACTCCCTATAGTTCAAAAATCTGTCTATCCTTGAATATATTCAATGACCCAGCCTCCACAGCTCTCTGGGGTAGAGAATTCCAAAGATTCACGACCCTCTGAGAGAAGAAATTCCTCCTCATCTCCGTCTTAAATGGGCGACCCCTTATCCTGAAACTATGCCCCCTAGTTCTCGATTCCCCCACGAGGGGAAACATCCTCCCTGCATCTACCGTCAAGCCCCCTCAGAATCTTATATGTTTCAATAAGATCACCTCTAATTCTTCTAAACACCAATGAGTATAGGCCCAGCCTGCTCAACCTTTCCTCATAAGACAACTCCTTCATCTCAGGAATCAACCTCGTGAACCTTCTCTGAACTGCCTCCAATGCAAGTACATCCTTCCTTAAATAAGGAGACCAAAACTGTACGCAGTACTCTAAGTGTGGTCTCACCAACGCCCTGTACAGTTGTAGCAAGACTTCCTGGCTTTTATACTCCATCCCTCTTGCAATAAAAGCCAACATTCCATTTGCCTTCCTAATTACTTGCTGTACCTGCATGCTAACTTTTTGTGTTTCATGTACGAGGACCCCCAGATCCTTCTGTACCGGAGCATTCTGTAGTCTCTCTCCATTTAAATAATATTTTTCTATTTTCCCTAGCAAAGTGGCTAACCTCACATTTTCCCACATTATACTCCATCTGCCAATTTTCTGCCCACTCATTTAACCTATCAATATCCCTTTGCAGACTCTTTATGCCCTCCTCACAACTTGCTAACCCACCTATCTTTGTATCATCAGCAAATTTGGCTACAGTACACTCGGTCCCTTTATCCAAGTCATTAATATAGATTGCAACTAGTTGAGGCCCCAGCACTGATCCCTGTGGTACCCCGCTAGTTACAGTTTGCCAACCTGAAAATGGCCCATTTATCCTGACTCTCTGCTTTCTGTTAGTTAGCCAATCCTCTATCCAGGCTAATATATTACCCCCAACACCATGAGCTCTTATCTTGCGGAGTAACCTTTTATGTGGCACCTTATCGAATGCCTTTTGGAACTCCAAATACACTACATCTACTGGTTCCCCTTTATCCACCCTGCTCGTTACATCCTCAAAGAACTCTAGTAAATTTGTCAAACATGATTTCCCTTTCATAAAACCATGTTGACTCTGCTTGACTGTATTATGATTTTCTAAATGTCCTGCTATTACTTCCTTAATAATGGATTCTAGCATTTTCCCAATGGCAGATGTTAGGCTAACTGGTCTATAGTTTCCTGCTTTCTGTCTACCTCCTTTCTTGAATAGTGGCATTACATTTGCGGATTTCCAATCCGATGGGACCTTTCCAGAGTCCAGGGAATTTTGGAAGATTACAACTAATGCATCCACCATCTCTGCAGCCACTTCTTTTCAAAACCCTAGGATGCAGGCCATCAAGTCCAGGGGACTTGTCAGCCTTTAGTCCCATTAGTTTGCCTAGTACTTTTTCTCTAGTGATAGTGCTTAATTTAAGTTCCTCCCTCCCTTTTTGCCCCTTTATATTCCATTATTATTGGGATGCTTTTTGTGTCTTCTACCGTGAAGTAGGTATTGTTCAATTTGTTCAAAGTCTCTGCCATTTCCTTGTTTCCCATTATTAATTCTCCAGTCTCCTCCTCGAAGGGACCAATGTTTACTTTAGCTACTCTCTTTCTTTTTATATACTTGTAGAATCTCTTACTGTCTGTTTTTATATTTCTTGCTAGTTTACTCTCATAATCAATTTTCTCCCTCTTTATTATTTTTTTAGTCATCCTTTGGGAAATTTTTAGAAACTTGCAATCTTTTGGCCTACCACTAATCTTCACAATATTGTATGCCATTTCTTTCAATTTGATATCCTGCTTAACTTCCTTAGTAAGCCACGGATGGTTCATCCTTTTCGTAGAGTCTTTCTTTCTCACTGGAATATATCTTTGTTGAGAGTTATGAAATATCTCCTTAAAAGTTTACCACTCATTATTTATCATCTTAGATTTTAATCTATTTTCCCAGTCCACTTTAGCCAACTCTGTCTTCATACCCTTGTAATTGCCTTTATTTAAGTTTAAGACAGTAGTTTCCAGACCCAAGTTTCTCATCCTGAAGCTGAATGTGAAATTCTATCATGTTATGATCACTCATCCCTAGATGATCCTTTACTATGAGATCATTAATTAATCCTGCCTCATTACACATTACCAGTTATAAAATAGCTTGTTCCCTGGATGGTTCCACAAAGTATTGTTCTAAGAAACTGTCCAGAATTTTTTTTTTAATTCATTTTTTTATGGGATGTGAGCATCGCTGACAAGGCCAGCATTTATTGCCAATCCCTAATTGCCCTTGAGAAGGTGGTGGTGAACCGCCTTCTTGAACAGCTGCAGTCCGTGTGGTGAAGGTACTCCCACAGCACTGTTAGGGAGGGAGTTCCAGGATTTTGACCCAGCGACGATGAAGAATCGGTGATATACTTCTAAGTCAGGATGTTGTGTGACTTGGAGGGGAACTTGGAGGTGGTGGTGTTCCGATGCGCCTGCTGCCCTTGCCCTTCTAGGTGGAAGAGGTCGTGGGTTTGGGAGGTGCTGCCATAGAAGCCTTGGCGAGTTGCTGCAGTGCATCTTTTAGATGGTACACACTGCAGCCACGGTACGCCGGTGGTGGAGGGAGTGAATGTTTAAGGTGGTGGATGGGGTGCCAATCAAGCGGGCTGCTTTGTCCTGGATGGTGTCGAGTTTCTTGAGTGTTGTTGGAGCTGCACTCATCCAGGCAAGTGGAGAGTATTCCATCATACTCCTTACTTGTGCCTTGTAGATGATGGAAAGGCTTTGGGGAGTCAGGAGGTGAGTCACTCGCCGCAGAATACCTAGCCTCTGACCTTCTCTTGTTGTCACAGTATTTATGTGGCTGGTCCAGTTAAGTTTCTGGTCAATGGTTACCCCCAGGATGTTGATGGTGGGGGATTCGGCAATGGTAATGCCGTTGAATGTCAAGGGGCGGTGGTTAGACTCTTGCTTGTAGGAGATAGCCATTGCCTGGCGCGAATGTTACCTGCCACTTATCAGCCTAAGCCTGAACGTCGTCCAGGTCTTGTTGCATGCAGGCAGGGATTGGTTCATTATCTGAGGAGTTGTGAATGGCGCTGAACACTGTGCAGTCATCAGCGAACATCCCCATTTCTGACCATATGTTGAAGGGAAGGTCATTGATGAAGCAGCTGAAGATGTTTCGGCCTAGGACAGTGCACTGAGGAACTCCTGTAGCGATGTCCTGGGGCTGAGATGATTGACCTCCAACAGCCCAAACCATCTTCCTTTGTGCTAGGTATGACTCCAGCCAGTGGAGAGTTTTCCCCCCCCGATTCCCATTGACTTCAGTTTTACTAGGACTCCTTGATGCCACACTCGGTCAAATGCTGCCTTGATGTCAAGGGCAGTCACTCTCACCTCACCTCTGGAATTCAGCTCCTTTGTCCATGTTTGGACCAAGGCTGTAATGAGGTCAGGAGCCGAGTAGTCTTGGCGGAACCCAAACTGGGCATCAGTGAGCAGGTTATTGGTGAGTAAGTGCCGCTTGATAGCACTGTTGATGACACCTTCTATCACTTTGCTGATGATTGAGAGTAGACTGATGGGACGGTAATTGGCCGGATTGGATTTGTCCTGCTTTTTCTGGACAGGATATACCTGGACATTATCGGATAGATTCGAGTGTTGTTGCTGTACTGTAACAGCTTGGCTAGAGGCGCGGCTTGTTCTGGAGCACAACACTTCAGCACGATAGCCGGGATGTTGTCGGGGCCTATAGACTTTGCTCTATCCAGTGCGCTCAGCCGTTTCTTGATATCACGTGGAGTGAACCGAATTGGCTGAAGACTGGCTTCTGTGATGGTGGGGACCTCAGGAGTAGGCCACTTGGCACTGCTGGCTGAAGATGCTTCAGCCTTGTCTTTTGCACTCACGCGCTGGGCTCCACCATTATTGAGGATGGGGATATGTCATGGAGCCTCCTCTTCCCGTTAGTTGTTTAATGGTCCACCACCATTCACGACTGGATGTGGCAGGACTGCAGAGCTTTGATCTGATCCGCTGATTGTGGATCGCTTAGCCCTGTCTATAGCATGCTGCTTCCGCTTTTTAGCATGCATGTCGTCCTGTGTTACAGCTTCCCCAGGTAGGCACCCCTGGTGCTGCTCCTGGCATACTCTTCCACACTCCTTATTGGGTTGGTCCCCTGGCTTGATGGTAGAGTGAGGGATATACCGGGCCATGAGGTTACAGATTGTGGTGGAATACATTTCTGTTGCTGCTGATGGCCCACAGCGCCTCGTGGATGCCCAGTTTTGAGCTGCTAGATCTGTTCTGAATCAATCCCATTTAGCACGGTGGTAGTGCCACACAACACGATGGAGGGTGTCCTCAGTGAGAAGACGAGTCCCCACAATGACTGTGCGGTGGTCACTGCTATCAATACTGTCATGGACAGATGCATCTGCGACAGGTAGATTGGTGAGGACGAGGTCAAGTAGGTTTTTCCCTCGTGTTGGTTCTCTCACCACCTGTCGCAGGCCCAGACTGGCAGCTATGTCCTTCAGGACTCGGCCAGCTGTGGTGCTACCGAGCCACTCTTGGTGATGGACATTGAAGTCCCCCACCCAGCACCCTTGCTACTCTCAGTGCTTCTTCCAATTGGTGTTCAACATGGAGGAGTACTGCTTCATCAGCTGAGGGAGGGTGGTAGGTGGTAATCAGCAGGAGGTTTTCCTTGTTTGACCTGAAACTTCATGGGGTCCGGAGTCAATGTTGAGGACTCCCAGGGCCACTCCTTCCCGACTGCACACCACTGTGCCACCACCCCTGGTGGGTCTGTCCTGCCGGTGGGACAGGACATACCCAGGGATGGTGATGGAGGAGTCTGGGACATTGGCTGAATGTCAGGCTGTTGCTTGACTAGTCTGTGGGACAGCTCTCCCAATTTTGGCACAAGTCCCCAGATGTTGGTGAGGAGGACTTTGCAGGGTTGACTGGACTGGGTGTGCTGTTGCTGTGCCCATAGCTGGTGCCGAGGTCGAGTGGTCCGTCCGGTTTCATTCTTATTATTCCAGATTTATTTAATTAACTGAATTTAAATTCCCCAGCTGCCGTGGTGGAGATTTGAACTCACATCGCTGGATCATTAATCTAGGCCTTTGGATTACTAGCCCAGTGATATTACCACTACGCTATCTTTCCCTCTATGAACTTGTCCTCAAGGCTACCTTTGCCAATTTGATTTGTCTAATCTATATGAAGATTAAAATCGCCCACGATTATTGCAGTAACTTTCTTACAAGCCCCCATTATTTCTTGATTTATACTCTGTCCCACGGTGCAGCTAGTGTTAGGGGGCCTATAGACTACTCCCACCAGTGACTTCTTTCCCTTATTATTTCATATCTCCACCCAAACTGATTCTACATCTTGATCTTCCGAGCCAAGATCATTTCCCACTACTGTACTGATCTCATCCTTTATTAACGGAGCTACCGCACCTCCTTTTCCTTTTTGCCTATCCTTCCGAAATGTCAAATACCCCATAATATTCAGTTCCCAGCCCTGGCCACTTTGCAGCCATGTCTCTGTAATGGCAATCAGATCATACCCATTTATTTCTATTTGTGCCGTCAACTCATCTATCTTGTTACGAATGCTGCGTGCATTCAGATATAGAGCCTTTAATTTTGTCTTTTTACCATTTTTCCCTACTCTGACCCTATTTGCTGATGCACTTTTATGCGTGTACGCTCTGTCCCTTCCTGTCACACTCTGGTTATCATTACCCCTATTGTTACTTTGCACTATTGCCTTGTCCTTTAACTTTCTAAGTTTCCCCTCACCTGAACCCTCCCCTCCCACTATTTAGTTTAAAGCCCTGTCTACAGCCCTAGTTATTCGATTCGCCAGGGCACTGGTCCCAGCACGGTTCAAGTGAAGCCCATCCCAACGGAACAGCTCCCTCTTTCCCCAGTACTGGTGCCAGTGCCCCATGAATCGAAACCCATTTCTCCCACACCAATCCTTGAGCCACGCATTCAACTCTCTGATCTTATTGACCCTATGCCAATTTGCTCGTGGCTCAGGTAGTAATCCAGAGATTATTACCTTTGTGGTTCTGCTTTTTAATTTAGCCCCCAGCTACTCATACTCCCTCAGGAGAACCTCTTTCTTAGTCCTACCTATGTCGTTGATACCTACATGGACCACGACAACTGGATCTTTCCCCTCCCACTCCAAGTTCCTCTCCAGCCCCGAGGAGATGTCCTTAACCCTGGCACCGGGCAGGCAACACAGCCTTCGGGACTCACGCTCTCGGCTGCAGAGAACAGTATCTATCCCCCTAACTGTACTGTCCCCTACCACTACTACATTCCTTTCTACTCCCCCAACTTGAATGGCCCCCTGTACCATGGTGCTGTGGTCAGTTTGCTCATCCTCCCTGCAGTCCCTGCTCTCGTCCACACAGGTCACAGGCTGCAAGAACCTCGTACCTGTTGGACAAGTTCAAGGGCCGAGGCTCCTCCAATGCTACCGTCTGGATCCCCATACTTGCCTCACTCATAGTCACCCCCTCCTGTCCCTGACCACAGACCAAATCTGAAGTATTTAACCTAAGGGGTGTGACTGCCTCCTGGAACAAAGTGTCCAGGTAACTCTCCCCCTCCCTGATGTATCACAGTGTCCGAAGCTCGGACTCCAGCTCATCAACTCTGAGCCAAAGTTCCTCGAGCTGCAGACACTCACTGCAGATGTGGTTACTGTGGATCACACTGGGGTCCACCAGCTCCCACATGCTACAGCTGCAACACATCACCTGCCCTGCCATCTCTATTGTATTTTGTTTAACTAATTAGGCTTTCAAGTTTTGAAATACTCAATTGTCTATTAATAGTTTTTCATCAAGGTAATAGCCTTGTTTAATTGATTAAATTTAGTTATATGCTTTAGGTCTTTACTGTAACTTAGCCCACAGTCCTAATTTAACCCTAGTTGTTTATATTTTTTTATGTAACAAGCAGCACCTCTTACCCCCACCTCACCGAATTCCCTCACTCGCCAAATTCCCGAGTTTAGTACTCTGTGGAAGCAGTGCTCCGTAAAACTGGACTCTGTGTGTCACTGAGTGAGAGGGTCAGTGAGTGTGTCAGTGAGTGTGTCAGTGATTGAGTGTGTCGGTGAGTGTGTCGGTGAGTGTGTCGGTGAGTGTGTCAGTGAGTGAGTGTGTCAGTGAGTGAGTGTGTCAGTGAGGGTGTCAGTGTGGGTGTCAGTTAGTGAGTGCGACAGTGATTGAGTGTGTCGGTGAGTGTGTCGGTGAGTGTGCCAGTGAATGTGTCAGTGAGTGAGTGTGTCAGTGAGTGAGTGTGTCAGTGAGTGAGTGTGCCAGTGAATGTGTCAGTGAGTGAGTGTGTCAGTGAGTGAGTGTGTCCGTGAATGTGTCAGTGAGTGAGTGTGTCAGTGAGTGAGTGTGTCAGTGAGGGTGTCAGTGTGGGTGTCAGTTAGTGAGTGCGACAGTGAGCGTGTCGGTGAGTGCATCAGTGAGTGAGTCTGTCAGTGAGTGAGTGTGTCAGTGAGTGAGTGTGTCAGTGAGTAAGTGTGTCAGTGAGTGAGTGTGCCAGTGTGGGTGTCAGTGAGTAAGCGTGTCGGTGAGTGTGTTGGTGAGTGTGTGTGTCAGTGAGTGTGTTGGTTAGTGAGTGTGTCAATGAGTGAGTGTCTGAATGAGTGTTACTGTGAGTGTGTCAGTGAGTGAGTGTGTCAGTGAGTGAGTGTGTCAGTGAGTGAGTGTGTCACTGAGTGTGTTGGTGAGCGAAAATGTCAGTGTGTGTGTCAGTGAGTGAGTGTCTCAGTGAGTGAGTGTCTCAGTGTGTGTGTCGGTGAGTGAGTGTGTTGGTGACTGTGTCAGTGAGTGAGGGTGTCAGTGAGTGAGTGTGTCGGTGAGTGAGTGTGTGTGTCAGTGAGTGTGTTGGTTATTGAGTGTGTCAATGAGTGAGTGTCTCAATGAGTGTCTCTGTGAGTGTGTCAGCGAGAGTGTCAGTGAGTGAGTGTGTCAGTGAGTGAGTGTGCCAGTGAATGTGTCAGTGAGTGAGTGTGTCGGTGAGTGAATGTGTCGGTGAGTGTGTCAGTGTGGGTGTCAGTGCGTGAGTGCGTCAGTGTGTGTGTCAGTGAGTGTGTGTGTCAGTGAGTGTGTGTGTCAGTGAGTGTCTTGGTTAGTGAGTGTGTCAATGAGTGAGTGTCTCAATGAGTGTCTCTGTGAGTGTGTCAACGAGAGTGTCAGTGAGTGAGTGTGTCAGTGAGTGTGTCGGTGAGTGAATATCTCAGTGTGGGTGTTAGTGTGTGAGTGTCTCAGTGAGTGTCTCAGTAAGTGAGTGTGTAAGTGGGTTTGTGTGTCGGTGAGAATGTCAGTGAGTGATTGTGTCTGTGAGTGAGTATGTCAGTGAGTGTATCAGTGAGTGAGTGTGTCAGTGTGTGTGTTGGTGACTGTGTCAGTGAGTGAGTGTGTCAGTAAGTGAGTGTGTCAGTGAGTGAGTGTGTCAGTGAGTGAGTGTGTCACTGAGTGTGTTGGTGAGCGAATATGTCAGTGTGGGTGTCAGTGAGTGAGTGTCTCAGTGAGTGAGTGTCTCAGTGTGTGTGTCGGTGAGTGAGTGTGTTGGTGACTGTGTCAGTGAGTGAGTGTGTCAGTGAGTGAGTGTGTCAGTGAGTGACTGTGTTGGTGAGTGAGTGTGTGTGTCAGTGAGTGTGTTGGTTATTGAGTGTGTCAATGAGTCAGTGTCTCAATGAGTGCCTCAGTGAGTGTGCTGGTGAGTGAGTGTGCCAGTGAGTGAGTGTGTCAGTGAGTGAGTGTGTCGGTGAGTGAGTGTGTCAGTGAGTGAGTGTGTCAGTGAGTGAGTGTGTCGGTGAGTGAGTGTGTCAGTGAGGGTGTCAGTGAGTGAGTGCGTCAGTGTGTGTGTCGGTGAGTGTGTGTGTCGGTGAGTGTGTGTGTCAGTGAGTGTGTGTGTCAGTGAGTGTGTGTTAGTGAGTGTGTCAATGAGTGAGTGTCTCAATGAATGTGTCTGTGAGTGTGTCAACGAGAGGGCCAGTGAGTGAGTGTGTCAGTGAGTGTGTTGGTGAGTGAATATCTCAGTGTGGGTGTTAGTGTGCAAGTGTCTCAGTGAGTGTCTCAGTGAGTGAGTGTGTAAGTGGGTTTGTGTGTCGGTGAGAATGTCAGTGAGTGATTGTGTCCATGAGTAAGTATGTCAGTGAGTGTATCAGTGAGTGAGTGTGTCAGTGTGTGTGTTGGTGACTGTGTCAGTGAGTGAGTGTGTCAGTAAGTGAGTGTGTCAGTGAGTGAGTGTGTTGGTGAGTGAGTGTGTCGGTGAGTGAGAGTGTCAGTGTGTGTGTTGGTGAGTGTGTGTGTTGGTGACTATGTCAGTGAGTGAGTGTCAGTGAGTGAGTGTGTCAGTGCGTGAGTGTCAGTGAGTGAGTGTGTCAGTGCGTGAGTGCGTCAGTGAGTGAGTGCGTGAGTGTGTCAGTGAGTGAGTGTGTCAGTGAGTGAGTGCGTCAGTGAGTGAGTGCGTCAGTGAGTGAGTGCGTCAGTGAGTGAGTGTGTCAGTGAGTGAGTGTGTCAGTGAGTGAGAGTGTCAGTGCGTGAGTGCGTCAGTGAGTGAGTGCGTCAGTGAGTGAGTGTGTCAGTGAGTGAGAGTGTCAGTGCGTGAGAAAGTCAGTGAGTGAGTGCGTCAGTGAGTGAGTGCGTCAGTGAGTGAGAGTGTCAGTGAGTGAGTGCGTCAGTGAGTGAGTGTGTCAGTCAGTGAGTGCGTCAGTGAGTGAGTGTGTCAGTGAGTGAGTGCGTCAGTGAGTGAGTGTGTCAGTGAGTGAGTGTGTCAGTGAGTGAGTGCGTCAGTGAGTGAGTGTGTCAGTGAGTGAGTGCGCCAGTGAGTGAGTGTGTCAGTGAGTGAGTGCGTCAGTGAGTGAGTGTGTCAGTGAGTGAGAGTGTCAGTGAGTGAGTGCGTCAGTGAGTGAGAGTGTCAGTGAGTGAGTGCGTCAGTGAGTGAGTGCATCTGTGAGTGAGTGCGTCGGTGAGTGAGTGCGTCGGTGAGTGAGTCAGTGAGTGTGTCAGTGAGTGAGTGCATTGGTGAGTGAGTGTGTCAGTGAGTGAGAGTGTCAGTGAGTGAGAGTGTCAGTGAGTGAGTGTGTCAGTGAGTGAGTGCATTGGTGAGTGAGTGTGTCAGTGAGTGAGTGCGTCAGTGAGTGAGTGTGCGAGTGCGTGAGTGCGTCAGTGAGTAAGTGCGTCGGTGAGTGAGGGCGTCGGTGAGTGAGTGCATCGGTGAGTGAGTGCGTCGTTGAGTGTGTCAGTGAGTGTGTCAGTGAGTGTGTCAGTGTGTTTGTGTGTCGGTGAGAGTGTCAATGAGTGATTGTGTCGGTGAATGAGTATGTTAGTGAGTGTATCAGTGAGTGAGTGTGTCAGTGAGTGAGTGTGTCAGTGAGTGAGTGTGCCAGTGAATGTGTCGGTGAGTGAGTGCGTCGGTGAGTGAGTGTGTCGGTGAGTGTGTCAGTGTGGGTGTCAGTGAGTGAGTGCATCAGTGTGTGTGTCAGTGAGTGTGTGTGTCAGTGAGTGTGTGTGTCAGTGAGTGTGTGTTAGTGAGTGTGTCAATGTGAGTGTCTCAATGACTGTCTCTGTGAGTGTGTCAACGAGAGTGTCAGTGAGTGAATGTGTCAGTGAGTGTGGCGGTGAGTGAATATCTCAGTGTGGGTGTTAATGTGTGAGTGTCTCAGTGAGTGTCTCAGTGAGTGTGTCAGTGAGTGAGTGTGTCAGTGAGTGTCTCTGTGAGTGTGTCAACGAGAGGGTCAGTGAGTGAGTGCGTCAGAGTGTGTGTCAGTGAGTGTGTGTGTCAGTGAGTGTGTGTTAGTGAGTGTGTCAATGAGTGAGTGTCTCAATGAGTGTCTCTGTGAGTGTGTCAATGAGTGGGTCAGTGAGTGAGTGTGTCAGTGAGTGTGTCGGTGAGTGAATATCTCAGTGTGGGTGTTAATGTGTGAGTGTCTCAGTGAGTGTCTCAGTGAGTGAGTGTGTAAGTGAGTGAGTGTGTCAGTGAGTGAGTGCGTCAGTGAGTGAGTGTGTCAGTGAGTGAGAGTGTCAGTGAGTGAGTGCGTCAGTGAGTGAGAGTGTCAGTGAGTGAGTGCGTCAGTGAGTGAGTGCATCTGTGAGTGAGTGCGTCGGTGAGTGAGTGCGTCGGTGAGTGAGTCAGTGAGTGTGTCAGTGAGTGAGTGCATTGGTGAGTGAGTGTGTCAGTGAGTGAGAGTGTCAGTGAGTGAGAGTGTCAGTGAGTGAGTGTGTCAGTGAGTGAGTGCATTGGTGAGTGAGTGTGTCAGTGAGTGAGTGCGTCAGTGAGTGAGTGTGCGAGTGCGTGAGTGCGTCAGTGAGTAAGTGCGTCGGTGAGTGAGGGCGTCGGTGAGTGAGTGCATCGGTGAGTGAGTGCGTCGTTGAGTGTGTCAGTGAGTGTGTCAGTGAGTGTGTCAGTGTGTTTGTGTGTCGGTGAGAGTGTCAATGAGTGATTGTGTCGGTGAATGAGTATGTTAGTGAGTGTATCAGTGAGTGAGTGTGTCAGTGAGTGAGTGTGTCAGTGAGTGAGTGTGCCAGTGAATGTGTCGGTGAGTGAGTGCGTCGGTGAGTGAGTGTGTCGGTGAGTGTGTCAGTGTGGGTGTCAGTGAGTGAGTGCATCAGTGTGTGTGTCAGTGAGTGTGTGTGTCAGTGAGTGTGTGTGTCAGTGAGTGTGTGTTAGTGAGTGTGTCAATGTGAGTGTCTCAATGACTGTCTCTGTGAGTGTGTCAACGAGAGTGTCAGTGAGTGAATGTGTCAGTGAGTGTGGCGGTGAGTGAATATCTCAGTGTGGGTGTTAATGTGTGAGTGTCTCAGTGAGTGTCTCAGTGAGTGTGTCAGTGAGTGAGTGTGTCAGTGAGTGTCTCTGTGAGTGTGTCAACGAGAGGGTCAGTGAGTGAGTGCGTCAGAGTGTGTGTCAGTGAGTGTGTGTGTCAGTGAGTGTGTGTTAGTGAGTGTGTCAATGAGTGAGTGTCTCAATGAGTGTCTCTGTGAGTGTGTCAATGAGTGGGTCAGTGAGTGAGTGTGTCAGTGAGTGTGTCGGTGAGTGAATATCTCAGTGTGGGTGTTAATGTGTGAGTGTCTCAGTGAGTGTCTCAGTGAGTGAGTGTGTAAGTGAGTGAGTGTGTCAGTGAGTGAGTGTGTCAGTGAGTGCCTCTGTGAGTGTGTCAATGAGAGGGTCAGTGAGTGAGTGTGTTAGTGAGTGTGTGTGTCAGTGAGTGAGAGTGTCAGTGAGTGAGTGTGTCAGTGAGTGAGAGTGTCAGTGAGTGAGTGTGTCAGTGCATGAGTGTGTCAGTGAGTGAGAGTGTCAGTGAGTGAGTGCATCAGTGAGTGAGTGCGTCAGTGAGTGAGTGCATCAGTGAGTGAGAGTGTCAGTGAGTGAGTGTGTCAGTGAGTGAGTGTGTCAGTGAGTGAGTGCATCAGTGAGTGAGAGTGTCAGTGAGTGAGTGTGTCAGTGAGTGTGCGTGTCAGTGAGTGTGTGTTAGTGAGTGTGTCAATGAGTGAGTGTCTCAATGAGTGTCTCTGTGAGTGTGTCAACGAGTGGGTCAGTGAGTGAGTGT
This sequence comes from Squalus acanthias, assembly GCA_030390025.1. Lineage (NCBI taxonomy): Eukaryota > Metazoa > Chordata > Chondrichthyes > Squaliformes > Squalidae > Squalus > Squalus acanthias. Next base: position 5,520,934 of record CM059445.1, on the reverse strand, counting down.
GTCAGTGAGTGTGTTGGTGAGTGAATATCTCAGTGTGGGTGTTAGTGTGCAAGTGTCTCAGTGAGTGTCACAGTGAGTGAGTGTGTAAGTGGGTTTGTGTGTCAGTGAGTGAGTGTGCCAGTGAATGTGTCGGTGAGTGAGTGTGTCGGTGAGTGAGTGTGTCGGTGAGTGTGTCAGTGTGGGTGTCAGTGAGTGAGTGCATCAGTGTGCGTGTGTTAGTGAGTGTGTCAATGAGTGAGTGTCTCAATGACTGTCTCTGTGAGTGTGTCAACGAGAGTGTCAGTGAGTGAGTGTGTCAGTGAGTGTGTCGGTGAGTGAATATCTCAGTGTGGGTGTTAATGTGTGAGTGTCTCAGTGAGTGTCTCAGTGAGTGAGTGTGTAAGTGAGTGAGTGTGTCAGTGAGTGAGTGTGTCAGTGAGTGTCTCTGTGAGTGTGTCAATGAGAGGGTCAGTGAGTGAGTGTGTTAGTGAGTGTGTGTGTCAGTGAGTGAGAGTGTCAGTGAGTGAGTGCGTCAGTGAGTGAGTGTGTCAGTGAGTGAGTGTGTCAGTGAGTGAGTGCGTCAGTGAGTGAGTGTGTCAGTGAGTGAGTGCGCCAGTGAGTGAGTGTGTCAGTGAGTGAGTGCGTCAGTGAGTGAGTGTGTCAGTGAGTGAGAGTGTCAGTGAGTGAGTGCGTCAGTGAGTGAGAGTGTCAGTGAGTGAGTGCGTCAGTGAGTGAGTGCATCTGTGAGTGAGTGCGTCGGTGAGTGAGTGCGTCGGTGAGTGAGTCAGTGAGTGTGTCAGTGAGTGAGTGCATTGGTGAGTGAGTGTGTCAGTGAGTGAGAGTGTCAGTGAGTGAGAGTGTCAGTGAGTGAGTGTGTCAGTGAGTGAGTGCATTGGTGAGTGAGTGTGTCAGTGAGTGAGTGCGTCAGTGAGTGAGTGTGCGAGTGCGTGAGTGCGTCAGTGAGTAAGTGCGTCGGTGAGTGAGGGCGTCGGTGAGTGAGTGCATCGGTGAGTGAGTGCGTCGTTGAGTGTGTCAGTGAGTGTGTCAGTGAGTGTGTCAGTGTGTTTGTGTGTCGGTGAGAGTGTCAATGAGTGATTGTGTCGGTGAATGAGTATGTTAGTGAGTGTATCAGTGAGTGAGTGTGTCAGTGAGTGAGTGTGTCAGTGAGTGAGTGTGCCAGTGAATGTGTCGGTGAGTGAGTGCGTCGGTGAGTGAGTGTGTCGGTGAGTGTGTCAGTGTGGGTGTCAGTGAGTGAGTGCATCAGTGTGTGTGTCAGTGAGTGTGTGTGTCAGTGAGTGTGTGTGTCAGTGAGTGTGTGTTAGTGAGTGTGTCAATGTGAGTGTCTCAATGACTGTCTCTGTGAGTGTGTCAACGAGAGTGTCAGTGAGTGAATGTGTCAGTGAGTGTGGCGGTGAGTGAATATCTCAGTGTGGGTGTTAATGTGTGAGTGTCTCAGTGAGTGTCTCAGTGAGTGTGTCAGTGAGTGAGTGTGTCAGTGAGTGTCTCTGTGAGTGTGTCAACGAGAGGGTCAGTGAGTGAGTGCGTCAGAGTGTGTGTCAGTGAGTGTGTGTGTCAGTGAGTGTGTGTTAGTGAGTGTGTCAATGAGTGAGTGTCTCAATGAGTGTCTCTGTGAGTGTGTCAATGAGTGGGTCAGTGAGTGAGTGTGTCAGTGAGTGTGTCGGTGAGTGAATATCTCAGTGTGGGTGTTAATGTGTGAGTGTCTCAGTGAGTGTCTCAGTGAGTGAGTGTGTAAGTGAGTGAGTGTGTCAGTGAGTGAGTGTGTCAGTGAGTGCCTCTGTGAGTGTGTCAATGAGAGGGTCAGTGAGTGAGTGTGTTAGTGAGTGTGTGTGTCAGTGAGTGAGAGTGTCAGTGAGTGAGTGTGTCAGTGAGTGAGAGTGTCAGTGAGTGAGTGTGTCAGTGCATGAGTGTGTCAGTGAGTGAGAGTGTCAGTGAGTGAGTGCATCAGTGAGTGAGTGCGTCAGTGAGTGAGTGCATCAGTGAGTGAGAGTGTCAGTGAGTGAGTGTGTCAGTGAGTGAGTGTGTCAGTGAGTGAGTGCATCAGTGAGTGAGAGTGTCAGTGAGTGAGTGTGTCAGTGAGTGTGCGTGTCAGTGAGTGTGTGTTAGTGAGTGTGTCAATGAGTGAGTGTCTCAATGAGTGTCTCTGTGAGTGTGTCAACGAGTGGGTCAGTGAGTGAGTGTGTCAGTGAGTGTGTTGGTGAGTGAATATCTCAGTGTGGGTGTTAGTGTGCAAGTGTCTCAGTGAGTGTCACAGTGAGTGAGTGTGTAAGTGGGTTTGTGTGTCAGTGAGTGAGTGTGCCAGTGAATGTGTCGGTGAGTGAGTGTGTCGGTGAGTGAGTGTGTCGGTGAGTGTGTCAGTGTGGGTGTCAGTGAGTGAGTGCATCAGTGTGCGTGTGTTAGTGAGTGTGTCAATGAGTGAGTGTCTCAATGACTGTCTCTGTGAGTGTGTCAACGAGAGTGTCAGTGAGTGAGTGTGTCAGTGAGTGTGTCGGTGAGTGAATATCTCAGTGTGGGTGTTAATGTGTGAGTGTCTCAGTGAGTGTCTCAGTGAGTGAGTGTGTAAGTGAGTGAGTGTGTCAGTGAGTGAGTGTGTCAGTGAGTGTCTCTGTGAGTGTGTCAATGAGAGGGTCAGTGAGTGAGTGTGTTAGTGAGTGTGTGTGTCAGTGAGTGAGAGTGTCCGTGAGTGAGTGTGTCAGTGAGTGAGAGTGTCAGTGAGTGAGTGTGTCAGTGCATGAGTGTGTCAGTGAGTGAGAGTGTCAGTGAGTGAGTGCATCAGTGAGTGAGTGCGTCAGTGAGTGAGTGCATCAGTGAGTGAGAGTGTCAGTGAGTGAGTGTGTCAGTGAGTGAGTGTGTCAGTGAGTGAGTGTGTCAGTGAATGAGTGTGTCAGTGAGTGAGAGTGTCAGTGAGTGAGTGTGTCAGAGCGTCAGTGCATCAGTGAGTGAGTGCGTCAGTGAGTGAGAGTGTCAGTGCGTGATTGCGTCAGTGAGCGAGTGCGTCGGTGAGTGAGGCATCGGTGAGTGAGTGCATCGGTGAGTGTGTGCGTCGGTGAGTGAGTGTCTCAGTGAGTGTGTCAGTGAGTGTGTCAGTGAGTGTGTCAGTGTGTTTGTGTGTCGGTGAAAGTGTCAATGAGTGATTGTGTCAGCGAATGAGTATGTCAGTGAGTGTATCAGTGAGTGAGTGTGTCAGTGAGTGAGTGTGCCAGTGAATGTGTCGGTGAGTGAGTGTGTCGGTGAGTGAGTGTGTCGGTGAGTGTGTCAGTGTGGGTGTCAGTGAGTGAGTGCGTCAGTGGGTGTGTCAGTGAGTGTGTGTGTCAGTGAGTGTGTGTGTCAGTGAGTGTGTGTTAGTAGTGTGTCAATGAGTGTGTCGGTGAGTGAATATCTCAGTGTGGGTGTTAATGTGTGAGTGTCTCAGTGAGAATCTCAGTGAGTGTCTCAGTGAGTGAGTGTGTAAGTGAGTGAGTGTGTCAGTGAGAGAGTGTGTCAGTGAGTGTCTCTGTGAGTGTGTCAACGAGAGGGTCAGTGAGTGAATGCGTCAGAGTGTGTCTCAGTGAATGTGTGTGTCAGTGAGTGTGTGTTAGTGAGTGTGTCAATGAGTGAGTGTCTCAATGAGTGTCTCTGTGAGTGTGTCAACGAGAGGGTCAGTGAGTGAGTGTGTCAGTGAGTGTGTTGGTGAGTGAATATCTCAGTGTGGGTGTTAGTGTGCAAGTGTCTCAGTGAGTGTCTCAGTGAGCGAGTGCGTAAGTGGGTTTATGTGTCGGTGAGAATGTCAGTGAGTGATTGTGTCCGTGAGTAAGTATGTCAGTGAGTGTATCAGTGAGTGAGTGTGTCAGTGAGTGAGTGTGTCAGTAAGTGAGTGTGTCAGTGAGTGAGTGTGTCGGTGAGTGAGTGTGTCGGTGAGTGAGAGTGTCAGTGTGTGTGTTGGTGAGTGAGTGTGTTGGTGACTATGTCAGTGAGTGAGTGTGTCAGTGAGTGAGAGTGTCAGTGAGTGTGCCAGTTAATGAATGTGTCCGTGCTTGAGTGTGTCAGTGAGTGTGTCAGTGAGTGAGTGCATTGGTGAGTGAGTGTGTCAGTGAGTGAGTGTGTCAGTGAGTGAGTGCGTCAGTGAGTGAGTGTGTCAGTGTGTGAGAGTGTCAGTGAGTGAGTGTCAGTGAGTGAGTGCGTCAGTGAGTGTGTGTGTCAGTGAGTGTGTGTTAGTGAGTGTGTCAATGAGTGAGTGTCTCAATAAGTGTCTCTTTGAGTGTGTCAACGAGTGCGTCAGTGCGTGAGTGCGTGAGTGCGTGAGTGCGTCAGTGAGTGAGTGTGTCAGTGAGTGAGTGCGTCAGTGCGTGAGTGCGTCAGTGAGTGAGTGTGTCAGTGAGTCAGTGCGTCAGTGCGTGAGTGCGTCAGTGAGTGAGTGCATCGGCGAGTGAGGGCGTCGGTGAGTGAGTGCATCAGTGAGTGAGTGCGTCGGTGAGTGAGTGTGTCAGTGAGTGTGTCAGTGAGTGTGTCAGTGAGTGTGTCAGTGTGTTTGTGTGTCGGTGAGAGTGTCAATGAGTGATTGTGTCGGTGAATGAGTATGTCAGTGAGTGTATCAGTGAGTGAGTGTGTCAGTGAGTGAGTGTGTCAGTGAGTGAGTGTGCCAGTGAATGTGTCGGTGAGTGAGTGTGTCGGTGAGTGAGTGTGTCGGTGAGTGTGTCAGTGTGAGTGTCAGTGAGTGAGTGCGTCAGTGTGTGTGTCAGTGAGCGTGTGTGTCAGTGAGTGTGTGTGTCAGTGAGTGTCTGTTAGTGAGTGTGTCAATGAGTGAGTGTCTCAATGACTGTCTCTGTGAGTGTGTCAACGAGAGTATCAGTGAGTGAGTGTGTCAGTGAGTGTGTCGGTGAGTGAATATCTCAGTGTGGGTGTTAATGTGTGAGTGTCTCAGTGAGTGTCTCAGTGAGTGTCTCAGTGAGTGAGTGTGTAAGTGAGTGAGTGTGTCAGTGAGTGAGTGTGTCAGTGAGTGTCTCTGTGAGTGTGTCAACGATGGGTCAGTGAGTGAGTGCGTCAGAGTGTGTGTTAGTGAGTGTGTGTGTCAGTGAGTGTGTGTGTCAGTGAGTGTGTGTTAGCGGGTGTCAATGAGTGAGTGTCTCAATGAGTGTCGTAAGAATGAGCCTTACGCGTGGTGAACTTAAAGTAAGCTTTAATCAACTAAAAAGGTGCTACATACAAAAGAGGTCATACTCTATGCCTCTCCAGGATCCAACTGATCAGTCCAGTTTTTATCCTGGACTAATCACAGGAAGTGATGCAATAAAGTTCGAGTCACAGGAAGCTGTATTGTGTTACCACAATGAGTGTCTCTGTGAGTGTGTCAACGAGAGGGTCAGTGAGTGAGTGTGTCAGTGAGTGTGTTGGTGAGTGAATATCTCAGTGTGGGTGTTAGTGTGCAAGTGTCTCATGAGTGTCTCAGTGAGCGAGTGTGTAAGTGGGTTTGTGTGTCGGTGAGAATGTCAGTGAGTGATTGTGTCCGTGAGTAAGTATGTCAGTGAGTGTATCAGTGAGTGGGTGTGTCAGTGTGTGTGTTGGTGACTGTGTCTGTGAGTGAGTGTGTCAGTAAGTGAGTGTGTCAGTGAGTGAGTGTGTCGGTGAGTGAGTGTGTCGGTGAGTGAGAGTGTCAGTGTGTGTGTTGGTGAGTGAGTGTGTTGGTGACTATGTCAGTGAGTGAGTGTGTCAGTGAGTGAGAGTGTCAGTGAGTGTGCCAGTTAATGAATTTGTCAGTGCTTGAGTGTGTCAGTGAGTGTGTCAGTGAGTGAGTGCATTGGTGAGTGAGTGTGTCAGTGAGTGAGTGTGTCAGTGAGTGAGTGCGTCAGTGAGTGAGTGTGTCAGTGAGGGAGAGTGTCAGTGAGTGAGTGTCAGTGAGTGAGTGTGTCAGTGAGTGAGTGCGTCAGTGAGTGAGTGCGTGAGTGCGTGAGTGCGTCAGTGAGTTAGTGCGTCGGTGAGTGAGGGCGTCGGTGAGTGAGTGCATCAGTGAGTGAGTGCGTCGGTGAGTGAGTGTGTCAGTGAGTGTGTCAGTGAGTGTGTCAGTGTGTTTGTGTGTCGGTGAGAGTGTCAATGAGTGATTGTGTCGGTGAATGAGTATGTCAGTGAGTGTGTCAGTGAGTGAGTGTGTCAGTGAGTGAGTGTGTCAGTGAGTGAGTGTGCCAGTGAATGTGTCAGTGAGTGAGTGTGTCGGTGAGTGAGTGTGTCGGTGAGTATGTCAGTGTGGGTGTCAGTGAGTGAGTGTGTCAGTGAGTGTGTCAGTGAGTGAGTGTGTCGGTGAGTGAGTGTGTCGGCGAGTGAGAGTGTCAGTGTGTGTGTTGGTGAGTGAGTGTGTTGGTGACTATGTCAGTGAGTGAGTGTCGGTGAGTGAGAGTGTCAGTGAGTGTGCCAGTTAATGAATGTGTCAGTGCTTGAGTGTGTTAGTGAGTGTGTCAGTGAGTGAGTGCATTGGTGAGTGAGTGTGTCAGTGAGTGAGTGTGTAAGTGCGTGAGTGTGTCAGTAAGTGAGTGTGTCAGTGAGTGAGTGTGTCGGTGAGTGAGTGTGTCGGTGAGTGAGTGTGTCAGTGAGTGAGAGTGTCAGTGAGTGAGTGTGTCAGTTAATGGGTCAGTGAGTGAGTGTGTCAGTGAGTGCATGTGTCAGTGAATATGTCAGTGAGTGAGTGTGTCTGTGTGTGAGTGAATGTGTCAGTGTGAGTCTCAGTGAGTGAGTGTGTCAGTGAGTGAGTGTGTCAATGAGTGTGTCAGTGCGTGAGTGCGTCATTGAGTGAGTGCGTCAGTGAGTGAGTGCGTCAGTGCGTGAGTGCGTAAGTGAGTGAGTGCGTCGGTGAGTGAGTGCGTCAGTGAGTGAGTGCATCGGTGAGTGAGTGTGTCGGTGAGTGAGTGTCGCAGTGAGTGTGTCAGTGTATTTGTGTGTCGGTGAGAGTGTCAATGAGTGAGTGTGTTGGTGACTGTGTCAGTGAGTGAGTTTGTCAGTGAGTGTGTGTGTCAGTGAGTGAGTGTGTCGGTGAGTGAGTGTGTCAGTGAGTGAGTGTCAGTGAGTGTGTCAATAGTGACTGTGTCAGTAGGTGAGTGTGTCAGTGAATGTGTCAGTGACTGTGTCAGTGAGTGAGAGTGTCGGTGAGTGAGTGTGTCAGTGAGTGAGTGTGTCAGTGAGTGAGTGTACCAGTGAGTGAGTGTGTCAGTGAGTAAGTGTGTCAATGAGTGAGTGTGTCAATGAGTGTGTCAGTGAGTGAGTGTGTCAATGAGTGTGCGTGTCAGTGAATGTGTTGGTTAGTGTGTGTGTCAATGAGTGAGCTTCTCAATAAGTGTGTCTGTGAGTGTGTTAGCGAGAGTGTCAGTGAGTGAGTGTGACAGTGATTGAGTGTGACAGTGAGTGAGTGTGTCAGTGAGTGAATTTGTCAGTGTGGGTGTCAGTGAGTGAGTGTCTCAGTGAGTGAGTGTGTGTCGGTGAGAGTGTCAGTGAATGATTGTGTCCGTGAGTGAGTATGTCAGTGAGTGTATCAGTGAGTGTGTCAGTGTGTGTGTGTGTGTCGGTGACTGAGTGTGTTGTTGACTGTGTCAGTTAGTGAGTGTGTCGGTGAGTGAGTGTGTCAGTGAGTGAGTGTGTCAGTGAGTGAGTGTGTAAGTGAGTGTCAGTGAGTGTCTCACTGAGTGAGTGTGTCAGTGAGTGAGTGTGCCAGTGAGTGAGCGTGTCAGTGAGTGAGTGTGTCAATGAGTGTGTCAGTGAGTGAGTGTGTCAGTGACTGAGTGTATCAGTGAGTGTGTTGGTTAGAGAGTGTGTAAATGAGTGTGTCAGCATGAGTGTGTCAGTGAGTGAGTATGTCAGTGAGTGAGTGTGTCAGTGAGTGTGTCGGTGAGTGAGTGTATTGGTTAATGAGTGTGTCAATGAGTGAGTGTTTCTGTGAGTGTGTCAATGAGAGTGCCAGTGAGTGAGTGTGCCAGTGAGTGAGTGTGTCAGTGAGTGTGATGGTGAGTGTGTGTCTCAGTGAGTGTGTCAGTGAGTGAGTGGGTCAGTGTGTGTGTGTGTCAGTGAGAATGTCAGTTAGTGACTGTGTCAGTGAGTGAATGTGTCAGTGAGTGTGTCAGTGAGTGAGTGTGTCAGTGAATGTGTCAGTGACTGTGTCAGTGAGTGAGAGTGTCGGTGAGTGAGTGTGTCAGTGAGTGAGTGTGTCAGTGAGTGAGTGTGTCAGTGAGTGTGTGTCAGTGAGTGTGTTGGTTAGTGAGTGTGTCAATGAGTGAATGTCTCAATGAGTGTGTCAGCGAGAGTGTCAGTGAGTGAGTGTGTCAGTGAGTGAATGTGTCAGTGAGTGAGTGTGTCAATGAGTGTGTCAGTGAGTGAGAGTGTCAGTGAGTGAGAGTGTCAGTGAGTGAGTGAATGTGTCAGTGTGAGTGTCAGTGAGTGAGTGTGTCAGTGAGTGAATCTGTCAGTGAGTGAGTGTGCCAATGAGTGAGTGTGTCAGTGAGTGAGTGTGTCGGTGAGTGTGTGTCAGTGAGTGTGTTGGTTAGTGAGTGTGTCAATGAGTAAATGTCTCAATGAGTGTGTCAATGAGAGTGTCAGTGAGTGAGTGTGTCAGTGAGTGAGTGTGTCAATGAGTGTGTCAGTGAGTGAGTGTGCTAATGAGTGAGTGTGTCAGTGAGTGAGTGTATCAGTGAGTGTAACATTGAGTGTGTCGGTGAGTGAATGTGTCAGTGTGGGTGACAGTGAGTGAGTGTCTCAATGAGTGTCTCAGTGAGTGAGTGTGTGTGTGTGTGTCGGTGAGTGAGAGTGTTGGTGAGTGCGTCAGTGAGTGAGTCTGTTGGTGAGTGTGTTGGTGAGTGTGTTGGTGAGTGAAGTGTCAGTGAGTGTGCCAGTTAGTGTAGGCATAGAAATCAGGCAGGGGGATTGTGATATACTTGAACAAATTAGTATTGAGAGGGAGGAGGTACTAGCGGTTTTAGTGGGCTTAAGAGTGGATAAATCCCCAGGCCCAGACGAGATGTATCCCAGGCTGCTGTGTGAGGCAAGGGAGGAGATTGCAGGGGCTCTGACACAAATTTTCAGAACCTCTCTGGCCACAGGGGAGGTGCCAGAGGACTGGAGAACAGCTAAAGTAGTACCATTATTCAAGAAGGGTAGTAGGGATAAACCAGGGAATTACAGTCCAGTGAGCCTAACATCAGTGGTAGGGAAATTATTGGAAAAAATTCTGAGGGACAGAATTAGTCTCCACTTGGAGAGGCAAGGATTAATCAAGGATAGTCAGCATGGCTTTGTCAGGGGGAAATCATTCTGACCAATTTGATTGAATTTTTCGAGGGGGTGACTAGGTGTGTGGATGAGGGTAGTGCAGTTGATGTGGTCGACATGGACTTCAGTAAGGCTTTTGACAAAGTCTCACGTGGGAGACTGGTCAAGAAGATAAGAGCCCATGGGATCCAGGGCAACTTGGCACATTGGATCCAAAATTGGCTTAGTGGCAGGAGGCAGAGGGTGATGGTCGAAGATTGTTTTTGTGACTGGAAGCCTGTGTCCAGTGGTGTACCGCAGGGATCGGTGCTGGGTCCTTTGCTGTTTGTACTGTACATTAATGATTTAGATATGAATGTAGGAGGTATGATCAGTAAGTTCGCAGATGACACAAAAATTGGTGGAGTGGTAAAGAGCGAGGAGGGAAGCCTCAGGCTACAGGATGATATAGACGGGTTGGTCAGATGGGCAGAACAGTGGCAAATGGAATTTAACCCTGAAAAGTGTGAGATGATGCATTTTGGGAGGACTAACGAGGCAAGGGAATACACAATGAATGGTAGGACCCTAGGAAGGACAGAGGATCAGAGGGACCTTGGTTTGCATGTACATAGATCCCTGAAGGCAGCAGGACAGGTAGATAAGGTGGTTAAAAAGGCTTATGGGATACTTGCCTTCATTAGCTGAGGCATAGAATATAAGAGCAGGGAGGTTATGATGGAGCTGTACAAAACGCTAGTTAGGCCACAGCTGGAATACTGTGTGCAGTTCTGGTTGCCACACTATAGGAAGGATGTGATTGCATTGGAGAGGGTGCAGAGGAGATTCACCAGGATGTTACCTGGGCTGGAGCGCTTCAGCTATGAAGAGAGACTGGACAGGCTGGGGTTGTTTTCCTTAGAGCAGAGAAGGCTGAGGGGGGACCTGATTGAGGTGTACAAAATTATGAGGGGCATAGATAGGGTAGATAGAAAGGAACTTTTCCCCTTAGTAGAGGGGTCAATAACCAGGGGGCATAGTTTCAAGGTAAGGGGCAGGAGGTTTAGAGGGGATTTGAGGAAAAACTTTTTCACCCAGAGGGTGGTTGGAATCTGGAACTCACTGCCTGAAAGGGTGGTAGAGGCAGGAACCCTCACAACATTCAAGAAGCATTTAGATGAGCACTTGAAACGCCATAGCATACAAGGCTACGGACCAAGTGCTGGAAAATGGGATTAGAATAGACAGGGCTTGATGGCCGGCGCGGACACGATGGGCCGAAGGGCCGATTTCTGTGCTGTATGACTCTATGACTCTAGTGAATGTGTCAGTGAATGAGCGTGTCAGTGAATGAGCGTGTCGGTGGGTGAGCGTGTCGGTGAGTGAGCGTGTCAGTGAATGAGCGTGTCAGTGGGTGAGCGTGTCGGTGAGTGAGCGTGTCAGTGAGTGAGCGTGTCAGTGAGTGAGCGTGTCAGTGAGTGAGTGTGTCAGTGAGTGAGTGTGTCATTGAGTGAGTGGGTCAGTGGGTCAGTGTATCACTGAGTGTGTCGGTGACTGTGTGTGTCACTGAGTGTGTTGGTTAATGAGTGTGTCATTTAGTGATTGTCTCAGTGAGTGAGTGTCAGTGAGTGTATCAGTGAGTGAGTGTGTCAGTGTGTGTTGGTGAGTGAGTGTGTCAGTGAGTGAATGTGTCAGTGAGTGAGTGTGTCAGTGAGTGAGTGAATGTGTCAGTGTGAGTGTCAGTGAGTGAGTGTGTCACTGAGTGTGTTGGTTAGTAAGTGTGTCAGTGAGTGATTGTCTCAGTGACTGTCTCAGTGAGTGAGTGTGTCAGCAAGAGTGTCAGTGAGTGAGTGTGTTGGTTAGTGAGTGTGTCATTGAGTGTCTCAGTGAATGAGTGTGTCAGTAAGTATGTGTGTCGGTGAGTGAATGTGTTGGTGACTGTGTCAGTTAGTGAGTGTGTCAGTGAGTTCGTGTGTCAGATAGTGAATGTGTGAGTGTCAGTGAGTGAGTGAATGTGTCAGTGTGAGTTTCAGTGAGTGAGTGTGCCAGTGAGTGAGTGTGTCAGTGAGTGAGTGTGTCAGTGAATGTATTGGTGAGTGAGTTTGTCAATGAGTGCGTCAGTCAGTGAGTGTGTCAGTGAATGCATCGGTGAGTGAGTGTGTCAGTGAGTGAGTGTGTCAGTCAGTGTGTTTGTCAGTGAATGCATCGGTGAGTGAGGGTGTCAGTGAGTGCGTCGGTGATTGAGTGTGTCACTGAGTGTGTTGGTTAATGAGTGTGTCAGTTAGTGATTATCTCAGTGAGTGAGTGTGTCAGTGAGTGTGTCAGCGAGTGTGTCAGTGAGTGATTGTGTCCATGAGTGAGTGTGTCAGTGAGTGTGTCAGTGAGTGAGTTTGTCAGTGTGTGTCAGTGAGTGAGTGTGTCGGTGACTGTGTCAGTGAGTGAGTGTGTCAGTGAGTGAGTGAATGTGTCAGTGTGAGTGTCAGTGAGTGAATGTGTCACTGAGTGTGTTGGTTAGTGAGTGTGTCAGTGAGTGATCGTCTCAGTGACTGTCTCAGTGAGTGAGTGTGTCAGCAAGAGTGTCAGTGAGTGAGTGTGTTGGTTAGTGAGTGTGTCAGTGAGTGTCTCAGTTAGTGAGCGTGTCAGTGAGTGTCTCAGTGAGTGAGTGTGTCAGCAAGAGTGTCAGAGTGAGTGTGTCAGTAAGTATGTGTGTTGGTGACTGTCAGTGAGTGAGTGTGTCAGTGAGTGAGTGTGTCAGATAGTGAATGTGTCAGTATGTGAGTGTGTCAGTGAGTGAGTGAATGTGTCAGTGTGAGTTTCAGTGAATGAGTGTGCCAGTGAGTGAGTGTGTCTGTGAGTGTGTCAGTGAGTGAGTGTGTCGGTGAATGAGTGTGCCAGTGAGTGAGTGTGTTGGTGAGTGTGTCAGTCAGTGTGTGTGTCAGTGAATGAGTGTGTCAGTGAGTGAGTGTGTCAGTGAATGTATTGGTGAGTGAGTTTGTCAATGAGTGTGTCAGTCAGTGTGTGTGTCAGTGAATGCATCGGTGAGTGAGTGTGTCAGTGAGTGAGTGTGTCAGTGAGTGAGTGTCTCAGTTAGTGTGTTTGTCAGTGAATGCTTCGGTGAGTGAGTGTGTCAGTGAATGAGTGTGTCAGTGAGTGAGTGACTGTGCCAGTGAGTGAGTGAGTGTGTTGTTGAGTGAGTGTGTCAGTGAGCCTGGCAGCGAGTGTGTCAGTGAGTGTGTCAGCACAGTATATTTAACAGGCATCCTCACAAGAAGCATTGCAATCAGATTTGAATGTTCAGCCAGTGCAGCAGCGATACCTCACCCCAGGGACCGCACCTGAGGTGGTTATCTGAGGTGTTTATAAGTATTAAAACTGCCCTGTAGTGTTTACCGGAGTAGAATTCAATAGATTCTGGCCACATCACAGTGACTCAAGGCTTCATTCTAATTATGAAGCCTGTAGGAAGGAAAGCACAGTGTACCCTCGGAACACATTTAAACACTGTGTTTGTTATAAATAGAAGGCAGACTGCCTGTCCGTGACATATGGATTTAATTTCCACTCATGAGCTGACTATAACTCACTACTGACACATTCACTCAGCCTCTCTCATGGAAATGAAACAGTGTAATGCCGAATGCTTCGGATCCCAGTCTGTGTACAACAACTGAATCCATCAGTGACTCAGTGCAGTGTGTCGGAGCGAGGGCCTGTGCTCGGTAATATTGAAGCTCCGCCAACACTGGGCTGGACTGGGCTGATCTGGGAGAGGTCGTGTGCTTCAGCTCCGTGTATGTTGGGCTGTGCTGGCTTGGATCCAGTTACTGCAGTCCATCCTCGCCTGAAATAGAAAAATACAGCACCTTTCACGACCTCCCAACGCGCTTTACAACCAATGAAGTACTTTTTGAGGTGTAGTCGCTGTTCTAATGTGGGAAACGCCAATTTGCGCACAGCAAGCTCCCACAAACAGCAATGAGATAATGACCAGATCATCTGCTTTAATGATGTTGCGTAAGTATTGGCCAGGACACCAACATAAACTCCGCTGCCCTTCTTAGAAATAGTGCCATGGGATCTTTCACATCCACCTGAGAGGGCAGACGGGGCCTCGGTTTAACGCCTCATCTGAAAGACGGCACCTCCGACAATGCAGCACTCCCTCAGCACTGGCACTGGATAGCCAGCCTAGATTTTTGTGCTTAAGTCTCTGGCGTGGGACTTGAACCCACTGACTCAGAGGCGAGGGTGCTACCCACTGAGCCACTGGCTGATCTGGCTGCAGCCCAGCCCCACCTGGTTACAGTCCACACTCACCTAGTTATAGCCTGTATGCGCCTGTGCAGCAGTCACACCCATCCAGTTATAGTCTCCACTTACCTGGTCATGGTTCATGCTCACCTGGTCAAAGTCTGCCCTCACATGACCAGGTGAGCATGAATGATGATCAGGGAGTGGGGACTGTGGCGTAAGAAAACTACTAGGCACTTGGTCTAAGCGTTAAACAAAGCTTTAATCAACGGTTTTACAACATGGAGGTCTAGTTGTGTCCTTCACTAGTTCCTGTTGAGGAATGTCCCGCGCAAGCTGGGCCCGTGCCCGAGTATTTATACTATCCCTGGACAGCACCACCAGCAGGCCGCCCAGTATTATTTCATAAGTCATTTCCACATGAATGACAATTTTCATGTCAGACTGTGTCCAGGTGAGAGTCATCTGGTCACAATCCAGACGCATAGGGTCACCCACCTGCTGAGAGTTGACACTCACCTGGTCACGCTCTACAGTCACCCGATCAGAATTTACACACACCTGGTCGCACTCTGTGCTTATGGTTACAATCTAGACTCATTTGGTTACAATTCCTGCCCATCTTTGTTGCAGTCCTGATCTTAGCGTTTACTCACCTGGCCACAGTCTGCCCCTCACCCACTTACTGTCCTTGTTTACCTTGATGTGGAGATGCCGGTGTTGGACTGGGGTGGACAAATGTGAGAAGTCGCACAACACCAGGTTATAGTCCAACAGCTTTATTTGAAATCACAAGCTTTCGGAGCGGCTGCTCCTTCGTCAGGTGAAGTGAAGAGATGCATATAGGCACAGCATATATAGTCAGAGAACACTGCCAGATGATTACAGTTAATCTTTCTAACTGCCCTTTATCACACCTCGGCAGAGAGATAATCACGGCAATCAAAGGTGTGGATGGTGTCCAAACAGGTCAGTCAGGAAAACATTACATCAAAGACAATGAGGTGGGGTCACAAGGGGTTAAATGTGGCAGATGCTGGGGTCTGTATGGAAAACAAAAAACGTTTTACTTTTTTTGCTGGAAATCACAGCAGGTCCGGCCGCATCTGTGTAGAGAGAACAAGCCAACGACGACTCGAGTCTGGATGACTCTACGTCATGTAACGTGACATGAACCCAAGATCCCGGTTGAGGCCGTCCTCATGGGTGCGGAACTTGGCTATCAGTTTCTGCTCGATGATTTTGCGTTGTCGTGTGTCTCGAAGGCCGCCTTGGAGAACGCTGACCTTGTCACAGTCCTCTTTCACCCGGTTACACTCTGCACTCACCTGGTTACAGGCCGTGTTTGCCAGGGGAGTGTGGGCTGTGACCAGAGGAGACCCACCTGCTCACAGTCACTGTTTGCGCTCACCTAGTTACACTCCCTCAGTTACTCACAGTCCACAATTACCTGGTCACCTGCCTCTTAACAAAGGTCAGCCTGAGATTAACAAGATTAACTGAAACACTGCGTTGTATTTTCCAAAAGGTTCGAAGTTCAAGAGTTTGCGAGCCAATCATGGAGGCAGGTGGAGATGAACAAACTGGGGTAAACCCTGGGGTGTATTCGGAGCTGCAGTGTGATTTTCTGTCTGTAATTTCGCTGTTAAAATGACATTTCAGATTAGCACTGAGAACTACGGTCCGAAGCGAACGCCAGGGATTGAAATCTATTGCAGCAAAGCGGGAGTGGATTAAGTATCAGTAACCAAAATCCTCCCGTTACCAGATACTGCTGCCTTCCTTTTCTATCCCATTATATGCCATAAATGTCATTCCATCCATGGTTTTAGTTCAGCTAATTGTGCCCCAGCATTTGAAGGGATTGTGTTTTTTGCCTCGTGTTCTGTTTCTCTTCCTCAGAACGTCAAAAGATGCAACCACAAAGTCGACAGATTCTGACTGCAGCCCAGCTGCTGGCCTCCACCCAACCTGCTGCTCAACTTGCTTCCTGCTGCAGAGGTCGCTGGACCTTCTGTCTCAAGGGTTTCAGTCACGCACCTGCCTGATGCAGCTGAGATTCTGCTTCCAATACTAAAAGTTATTGAACAATTGGGGGAGAGCACCAGTAAATAGGGGGAATTGGGGGAGAGCCCAGTAAATAGGGGGAATTGAAGAGGGCCAGTAAATAGGGGGAATTGGAGAGGGTCAGTAAATAGGGGGAATTGGGGGAGAGCCCAGTAAATAGGGGGAATTGGGAGAGAGCTCCAGTAAATGGGGGAATTGGGGGAGAGCCCAGTAAATAGGGGGAATTGGAGAGGGCCCAGTAAATAGGGAGAATTGGGAGAGAGGGCCCAGTAAATAAGGGGAATTGGAGAGGGCCCAGTAAATGGGGGAAATTGGGAGAGAGCTCCAGTAAATGGGGGAATTGGGGGAGAGCCCAGTAAATGGGGGAATTGGGAGAGAGCTCCAGTAAATGGGGGAATTGGGGGAGAGCCCAGTAAATAGGGGGAATTGGGAGAGAGGGCCCAGTAAATAGGGGAATTGGGGGAGAGCCCAGTAAATAGGGGGAATTGGGAGAGAGGGCCCAGTAAATAGGGGAATTGGGAGAGAGCTCCAGTTAATGGGGGAATTGGGGGAGAGCCCCAGTAAATGGGTGAATTGGGGGAGAGCCCAGTAAATGGGGGAATTGGGAGAGAGCTCCAGTAAATGGGGGAATTGGGGGAGAGCCCAGTAAATGGGGGAATTGGGGGAGAGCCCAGTAAATGGGGGAATTGGGGGAGAGCCCAGTAAATGGGGGAATTGGGAGAGAGCTCCAGTAAATGGGGGAATTGGGGGAGAGCCCAGTAAATGGGGAAATTGGGAGAGAGCTCCAGTAAATGGGGAAATTGGGAGAGAGTGCCCAGTAAATAGGGGGAATTGGGAGAGAGCTCCAGTAAATGGGGAAATTGGGAGAGAGTGCCCAGTAAATGGGGGAATTGGGAGAGAGTGCCCAGTAAATGGGGAAATTGGGAGAGAGTGCCCAGTAAATGGGGGAATTGGGAGAGAGCTCCAGTAAATGGGGGGAATTGGGGGAGAGCCCAGTAAATGGAGGAATTGGGAGAGAGTGCCCAGTAAATGGGGGAATTAGGAGAGAGCTCCAGTAAATGGGGGGAATTGGGGGAGAGCCCAGTAAATGGGGGGAATTGTGGGAGAGCCCCAGTAAATGGGGGAATTGTGGGAGAGCCCCAGTAAATGGGGGAATTGTGGGAGAGCCCCAGTAAATGGGGGGAATTAGGAGAGAGCTCCAGTAAATGGGGGGAATTGTGGGAGAGCCCCAGTAAATGGGGGAATTGGGCCAATTACCGCCCCATCAGTCTACTCTCAATCATCAGCAAAGTGATGGAAGATGTCGTCGACAGTGCTATCAAGCGGCACGAACTCACCAACTCTTTACAATCTATATTAACGATTTGGAGGAGGGGACCGAGTGTAACATATCAAAGTTTGCAGATGATACAAAGATGGGAGGGAAAGTAGAGAGTGAGGAGGACATAAAAAACCTACAATGGGATATAGACAGGCTGGGTGAGTGGGCAGAGATTTGGCAGATGCAATACAATATTGGAAAATGTGAGGTTATGCACTTTGGCAGGAAAAATCAGAGAGCAAGTTATTATCTTAATGGCGAGAAACTGGAAAGTACTGCAGTACAAAGGGATCTGGGGGTCCTAGTGCAAGAAAATCAAAAAGTTAGTATGCAGGTGCAGCAGGTGATCAAGAAAGCCAATGGAATGTTGGCTTTTATTGCTAGGGGGATAGAATATAAAAATAGGGAGGTATTGCTTCAGTTGTATAGGGTATTGGTGAGACCGCACCTGGAGCACTGCATACAGTTTTGGTGTCCATACTTAAGAAAAGACATACTTGCTCTCGAGGCAGTACAAAGAAGGTTCACTCGGTTAATTCCGGGGATGAGTGGGTGGACATATGAGGAGAGGTTGAGTAGATTGGGACTCTACTCATTGGAGTTCAGAAGAATGAGAGGCGATCTTATTGAAACATATAAGATTGTGAAGGGGCTTGATCGGGTGGACGCGGTGAGGATGTTCCCAATGATGGGTGAAACTAGAACTAGGGGACATAATCTTAGAATAAGGGGCTCCTCTTTCAAAACTGAGATGAGGAGAAACCTTTTCACTCAGAGGGTAGTGGGTCTGTGGAATTTGCTACCCCAGGAAGCTGTGGAAGCTACTTCATTAAATAAATTTAAAACAGAAATAGACCGTTTCCTAGAAGTAAAGGGAATCAGGGGTTACGGGGAGCGGGCTGGAAATTGGACATGAGTTTGAGTTTGGATTGGTCAAGACCCTGTGGGTGGCGGAGCGGGCCCAGGGGCCGAGTGGCCTGGTCCTGCTCCTGCTTCATGTGTTCTTTAGAGTTGAGGTTGGATCAGATCAGCCATGATCTCATTGAATGGCGGAGCAGGCTCGAGGGGCCGATTGGTCTACTCCTGCTCCTATTTCTTATGTTCTTATGTTCTTAATAACCTGCCACCGATGCTCAGTTTGGGTTCCGCCAGGACCTCTCGGCTCCCGACCTCATTACAGCCTTGGTCCAAACATGGACAAAGGACCTGAATTACAGAGGTGAGGTGAGAGTGACTGCCCTTGACATCAAGGTAGCATTTGATCGAGTGTGGTATCAAGGAGCCCTAGTAAAACTGAAGTCAATAGGAATCGGGGGGGAAAACGCTCCACTGGCTGGTGTCATGACCTAGCACAAAGGAAGATGGTTGTGGTGGTTGAAGGTCAATCATCACAGCCCCAGGACATCGCTGTAGGAGTTCCTCAGGGCAGTGTCCTAGGCCCAACCATCTTCAGCTGCTTCATCAATGACGTTCCCTCTAACATAAGGTCAGAAATGGGGATGTTCGCTGATGACTGCACAGTGTTCAGTGCCATTCACAACTCCTCAGATAATGAAGCAGTCCATGCCCACATGCAACAAGACCTCGACGATGTTCAGGCTTGGGCTGATAAGTGGCAGTTAACATTTGCACCACACAAGTGCCAGGCAATGACTATCTCTAACAAGCGAGAGTCTAACCACTGGCCCTTGACATTCAACGGCATTACCATCGCCGAATCCCCCACCATCAACATCCTGGGGGTCACCATTGACCAGAAACTTAACTGGACCAGCCAAATAAATATTGTGGCAACAAGAGCAGGTCAGAAGCTAGGTATTCTGCAGCGAGTGTCTCACCTCCTGACTCCCCAAGGCCTTTCTACCATCTACAAGGCACAAGTAAGGAGTGTGATGGAATACTCTCCACTTGCCTGGATGAGTGCAGCTCCAACAACACTCAAGAAGCTCGACACCATCCAGGACAAAGCAGCCCGCTTGATTGGCACCCCATCCACCACCTTAAACACTCACTCCCTCCACCACCGGCGTACCGTGGCTGCAGTGTGTACCATCTACAAGATGCACTGCAGCAACTCGCCAAGGCTCCTTCGGCAGCACCTCCCTAACCCGCGACCTCTTCCACCTAGAAGGACAAGGGCAGCAGGCGCATGGGAACACCACCACCTCCAAGTTCCCCTCCAAGTCACACACCATCCTGACTTGGAAGTATATCGTCGCTGGGTCAAAATCCTGGAACTCCCTCCCTAACAGTACTGTGGAAGTACCTTCACCACAAGACTGCAGCGGTTCAAGAAGGCGGCTACCACCACCTTCTCAAGGGCAATTAGGGATGGGTAATAAATGCCGGCCTTGCCAACGACGCCCACATCTCATGAACGAATTAAAAAAATATATAAGTACTTTTTAAGAGTAGTCACTGTTTTAGTGATGTTGGTTGAGGGATAAATATTGGCCAGGAAACCAGGGAGAACTCCCCTGCTCTTCTTCATTATAGTGCCGTGGGATCTTTAACGTCCCCCTGAGAGGACACACGTGGCCTTGGTTTAACATCTCATCTGAAAGACGGCACCTCTGACAGTGCAGCACTCCCTCCACACTGCACTGGGAGTGTCAGGCTGGATTATGTGCTCAAGTCTCTGGAGTGGGGTTTGAACCCATGACCATCGGACTCAGAGATGAGAGAGTGCTACCCACTGAACTAAGGCTGCCACCTAGACAATCGCCACCAAGCATTAGGTGACTGCTATCCTATCTGTGTCCTTTTCTTCACTCCTGGCGGAGCTGAAAGCTGACTGCAAACGGCGCTATCCTGTCATACCGGGATAGATACTTCCTTTGTGCTTAACCATTGTTGCCTCGAAAGGCCAACCCTCAGGGAGCAGAGCTGAATATATAAATGCTGATCCTTATTATTCATTCAGTGCAGGTTTAGTCACACGGCAGAAATATGCCACGTTAGAAGCTGCCAAATTCTTTTGTGAGGTTATTAGCACCAGCGAAAAAAATCTAATTCCCCTTTCCCAGCAGGTTTGGAATTCAAATCAATCGGCACTGCTCACCCTCTCACTCTGTCGGTCTTTCCTACAACAAGATCCGAAAACGTGATGTAACACCTGATGACTCAACAAGCTTACCTCGTGAGTCGCTGAGTCACTCAGATTCAGTCATAAGACCATAAGAAATAGGAGCAGGAATAGGCCACTTGGCCCCTCGAGCCTGCTCCGCCATTCAATGAGATCAGGGCTGATCTTGGGCTCAAAGCCACTTCCCCGCCCGCTCCCCATAACCCTTCACTCCCTTATCTTGCAAATATCTGTCTATCTCCACCTTAAATGTATTTAATGACCCAGCCTCCACAGCTCTCTGAGGTAGAGAATTCCACAGATTTACGACCCTCTGAGAGAAGAAATTCCTCCTCATCTCAGTTCTAAAAGGGCGACCCTTTATTCTGAAACTATGCCCCCGAGTTCTAGATTTCCCCACGAGGGGAAACATCCTCTCTGCATCTACCTTGTCGTGCCCCCTCAGTATCTTATATGTTTCAATAAGATCGCCTCTCATTCTTCTAAATTCCAATGAGTATAGGCCCAGCCTGCTCAACCTTTCCTCATAAGTCAACCCCCTCATCTCTGGAATCAACCGTGTGAGTCATCTCTGAACTGCCTCCAGTGCAAGTATATCCTTCCTATTGGTATTGAACTAGCTGCTCTACACTCCAGTTAGTCGCAGTGCCCCTGGGCCTAGCATCATCCAAGACCCCTGCTCCTGATCTTCAATCCAGTGGCCCACCAAGTGGGAGCAGGATCGGGCTTGGCTGTGACCAAACGCCCCAAGGACCATAATGTTCAGCAAGCCTGGGACACCTTGATAGGGACTGGTACCGAAAGTGAGTAAAGGGCCAGGGATGGAAAGGCCCATAGATTCGTGCAGCCTAGATACAGTATAAATCAGGTGAGATCATAACCACAGTTGGGAAGAAATAGGAAGGAGTAAGTAATGGGCAATTCTTCTACAGCGGCATTTTATGTAATCTCGGTGTTGGCCACAAGTTTGTAGTGTCAGCTTGGCTCTGGCCAGAAGGTTGTGGGTTCGAGTCCCACTCCAGAGCCTTGAGCACATAACCCACACTGACACTCCCAGTGCAGTACCGAGGGAGTGCTGCACTGTCGGAGGTGCCGTTTTTCACGAGACTTTAAACCAAGTCCCCGTCTGCTCTCTCAGGTAGACATAAAAGATCCGATGGTACTGTTTCGAATAAGAGCAGGAGAGTTCTCCTCGGTGTCCTGGACATTATTTATCCCTCAACCAACATCACTAAAACGGATTATCTGGTCATTTATCACATTGCTGTTTGTGGGAGCTTGCTGTGCGCAAATTTGCTGCTGTGTTTCCTACATAGGATTGTATTCCCTGGAATTTAGATTAAGGGTGATTTGATCAAAGTTTTCACGATATTAAGGGGAACTGATAGGATAGATAGCGAGAAACTATCTGCACTGGTTGCGGAATCTAGGGGGTTAGATTGGGGTCAGTTGGTTAGCGCCTCCATTAGCGCTTGGCGGGGACGCTAATGGGGCGCTGATGCAGTAGCGCCGGAGCGAGGCGAATCCAGTGATGCACACCAAATCCGCCGCCCCCTCCGTAGCGCCGCTACTACGAGTTACTGCCGGGGACTTCAGCGCCAAGTAGATTTTGACGTCAGTGAGCGTGCAATGCTCACTGGGCGCCCTACCTGCAAAATTCATTGTCGCCCCCTGCCTTAGCGCCTCGCCTCAACAGCGACAGGGAGAGGAGGCGTCAAGCAGGTGGATGACGGCTCCAGGGGCGCAACTTAAAGGGATCATGAGTACTGAGTCGCAGCTGTCATGTTGGTGCTGTTTCACGGCTTCCTTGTCAGTTTGACATTGTGCAACAGTTTAATTCAGTCACTTAAAGGTTGTTTAGTATCAGGAATGTGTAGGGGGTGGTGGTGTGTGTCAGCTTCACCTCTGACTTCTGAGCGGTTCGAATCGCTCCCACTCCCTTGGTTCTAGACCTTGGACTTATTTGGGGGTTGTGATAAAAAGTGCAGAAGACAACTGGTTTTGGTGCAAGAACTTTTGATCTTTATTCAAAAGAGTAAATATAACACAACAATCTTAACACTCAAATAAAGTGGGGAACACTTCGGTACAAACGAGGGAAATCACATTAGAAGAATACCTCACCCCTCCCAATCCCACTTTACTAGCTAAGTTGGACTCCAGAGAACCAGGGATAATGCTCACCAAACGAAATCCTTGACAGTTGGGCTGGTTCGCGGTTTTGGGGTTCACTCTATATGTTGGTTGGTGTCTGCCGTACCCCGTACGCGGTAGAGGACTTCAACTGCGTAGCTGGTCAGTCTTCGCGAGTCCGCTGATGCGGTAGGGTGCGTATTGGATCTATCAGGTGAGTACCCACTTTTCTTTGGTTTTGAAGTAGGGTTTAGAGTCTTTTGAGGAAAATCTTACCCAGGGGTAAGTCAGGAGTAGATTGCAGAGTGGAAACTTTGCGGATCTTCGGTTTTTCTCCGAGTTGGTTTTCTTTGGTCGCGGTGGCCCAATACAGGTGGTGATGTTCGGTTGGTTGTTTCGTGAGGCCCTTGTTGCCGCGAGGTGTCCGATGGTCATTGAGGCGGTTGCTCTGGTTTCTTCCACATGTCGGCCTACTTCTGGAGCTGTTGGCCTCCTTTGTTGAACGGTCTGGTTTCGAGCTGTCGACCTCCTGGTTGGTCACGTAACGTTGAACGGTTGTACTGGAGAACTGTGTTGCAGTGAATGCCTCCGTGGATGTGTGTTTCGGTTGAGAACGGGCCTTCAATTATACTAATTGAAGCTTCCTTATCTGCGCGCCAAATCAAATCCCGGTCATTGTTAGATTTTGGCGGGCTCGTTAACAGTAACCTGTTTGTAAATGTGTGAAGTGGTTTTGGGATGGCTCCATCCTGTCGATCTGCTTGCTTGATTGTAGCTGATTGTTCTCAGGTTGTGAGTTTCTTGACTGGGCCTGGGATTTCTATAGAGTGGGTCCAAGTGATCTGTTTTATGCATGTTTTGATGGGTCCTGTAGTTTGGGTGGAGACTGCTCTTCCTCGGGTTTATTGATAGGATGTTAATGTCTGATAGGGGCCGATTAACTCCAAGCGAGGTCATGCGGTTCCCCAGACAGTTTGCATTAACTCCAATATCCAAACTGTCTTTACAGAGGTTGAACCCATCTTCCTTTACAGCCTTTTCTCCCTTACAAGTCCAGACATGTCTTTTAAAATACCAAATCTTGGTTTTTGCTCCAAAATGTCCTTCGGTTAGGCCCAATGCATTTCACCACCCAGAAATAGTTAGAAAAGAGTCCAAAGTCTTTTTCCTAAGGGTTTATCTTCGAGTTTTGGGGGATCTGTGAATTTTGAGAATCTTACAAGTGTTGTGGCTACTAACAATTAGTTACATTTATTCCTACAACACATCAAAGTTCTACACTTGGTTACATTAATGGACGCTGTACTGACAGTTGACCTCACCCAGGATCTACGGCAGAGGGAGCGCAGGCAGTGAGAAAGACTGGTTTATGTGGCCAGAGGGAAGAGAAGGGCCATCAGGCCTCTCAACAGGAGGCCTTACCCTCCGAGGGTATTCTGACAGCACTTCTCCTACCTTCAATGAAGCGAGGCATATTAGACGGGTCCGCATCACCAAAGTGGTGGTCACAGACTCTGCCACCTCCTCCAAACAGACCTCC
The DNA here is from genome assembly GCA_030390025.1 of Squalus acanthias. NCBI lineage: Eukaryota > Metazoa > Chordata > Chondrichthyes > Squaliformes > Squalidae > Squalus > Squalus acanthias. The sequence continues at coordinate 5,497,342 of CM059445.1, read as the reverse complement.
AGCCTCACACCAAGACAACTTAAACTCCAGCTCCCTTTTGCTCACCACATGCCCATCATGCCATCCCTGTGTCATGCCATATCACAGCGTCCCCCTGGGTGCAAAGTAAAAATGAGAGAGACCACAAAATATTGCAAACTCCATGAATAAATTTATGCATAAACTTATCACACATATCACATTCATTCTAATAAATAATGACCCTTGCACCTGCCATAGTTGAATAGCTGTCATTGTGTGCAAGGCGTGAGCTGTGGGTGTGAGTGTTAGTAGGTAGAGATTGTTGGTGGGTGAGTGCTGGGGGTGTGGTGCTTTGGGCAGTGTGTGAAGCTTGTGGTACAGATGGTGGTATGTAGCATTTGTTGAAGCATTCAATCACCCTGACCACCCGACTGAGGTGGATCTGCCATGAGCACACCTGCTTCAGTCTCTGGCTCCTTCTCCTTGTTGTGTTTCTCCTTGCTGAGGCAGCTGCACAGCCAGCACTGCTGAGAATGAGGTGCTGCAGCATCAATGAACCTCCCCTTTAAGTACTGGGAAGAACCTGTGGCAATGATGAGTTGTGATTAGACTGAACCCAATATTGGTCAGCACTTTGAGTTTAAAACCACTGAGCTAGGCCATTAGCTCTTGATTTAGCGCCCCAATCCTTTCTTTGTGCAATGAGACTGAAGTTTGCATGCAGTCTGAATCATTAGCATCTGGTGCTAAATCTCAAACTTTTCTAAAGTTACCGCCCATTCCTGGGCTATAATGAATTTCTCCCCCTAGGACTAGGGGACATAGCCTAAAAATTAGAGCCAGACCTTTCAGGAGTGAAGTTCGGAAACATTTCTACACGCAAAGGATGGTAGAAGTTTGGAACTCTCTTCCGCAAACGGCAATTGATGCTGGGGCAATTGTTAATTTTAAATCTGAGACTGATAGATTTTTGTTAACCAAAGGTATTAAGGGACTCTGAGGGCTATGGGGCAAAGATGGGTACATGGAGTTAGATCACAGATCAGCCATGATCTCATTGAATGGCGGAACAGGCTCGAGGGGCTAAATGGCCTCCTCCTGTTCCTATGTTCCTATTACAACAGTGACCACACTTCATAGAAATGAGAAGTCGCACAACACGAGGTTATAGTCCAACAGTTTTATTTGAAATCACAAGCTTTCGGAGCTATCGATTTGCTCCTTCCTCAGGTGAAGTAAATTAGATACAGAATCTCCAAAGCATATATAGATGGAAAACAATATATTCTTTGTTTTCCATCTATATATGCTTTGGAGATTCTGTATCTAATTTACTTCACCTGAGGAAGGAGCAAATCGATAGCTCCGAAAGCTTGTGATTTCAAATAAAACTGTTGGACTATAACCTGGTGTTGTGCGACCTCACAAAAATACATGCCTAGCACTCGGCAGACGCGTGAAGAAAGTGTCGCTTGAGAGAGGAACTGAAGGGTGTGACCCAGGCAGAGTCGGGAGAGGAGGGGAAGAAAGAAGGGAAATGGTTTGAGAAAAGGGAGAAAGTTTAACCTTACTTCAGAGCTCACTGCCGTTTTAAGATCAGGCCTGAAACGTTCACATGCCTTGACGAAGCGATGTATTGTCAGCATTTTCCATTTTTAATTCGCATTTCTGTTCTTCCTTAAAAGGGATAAATTTCCGATTTATATAGATAGCTTTCCCATCTCTCAGAAAGCTTCGCATGACAGAAATGAAACACATTTGTCCAAGACCTGCTTTTGGCTTCTTTAATTCCCTTGCAGTGCATAAAGGTTACAAACCAGGCTTCGCAGGCCCAATTTTAACTCTGAGCTTGGAGTGTAGTGCGTGGGGGCCGTGGGCGAGTTTAACTCCCGGGCCTCATCCCAATGTTGGAGGTGAGTCTCCTGCCCAAACCCGACGGGAATCACTGCCTGGCCGGAGGGAGCGGGAGCGGGAGTGGGAGCGGGATTTCAGGCAGCAGCCGGAGACCCGCGGGAATGCTCCCTGCCTCTAAGGTAAGTGGCGGGTGGGGGGGGGGTGGGTTCGGGCGGGCGTTGTGGACAGGAGAAGGGGGGGGGAGAGGGAATCCCGGGGCCGGAGAAGTCCGAAGGCTCCCTGGGAGCGGAGGGCCAGACTCCTGCTCCTCCTGGCCCACGAGGAAACCATAGCAATTACAAAATCTCACCTTCCCGGGCTGCTTCTGATCCCAGTCCTGTTTACCGGCGGGTTTCTCTGGCAGCCCTGGCACTGGGCCAGAGTTGGCGACTGGGAGTTAAAATTGCGTCAGGGTGCGATTTGCATCGTAGGATCCTGGACACTTGCATAGTTACGGGGCCCTCGTGCGCCTCCAACACCTCACGAAACTGCGGTAGGCGGGAGTACAAACAGGTATGCACCCTGCCCCTGTTCTAACACCACCTCCCCCCCGCCCCCCGGCCGCTCGACCTGTTCTCCGCGGGTGCTGGGGGCTAAAATCGGGCTCTCTCAGCTTGATACAACAACAAAAGCAACTTGCATTTATATAGCACCTTTATCGTAGTAAAACGTCCCAAGGCGCTTCACAGGAGCGATTATCAGACAGTATTTGACACCGAGCCACATATGGAGATTAGGACAGGTGGTCAAAGAGGTAGGTTTTAAGGAGCATCTTAAAGGAGGAGAGAGAGGTAGCGAGGCGGAGAGGTTTAGGGAGGGAGTTCCAGAGCTTAGGGCCCTGGCAGCTGAAGGCACGGCCACCAATGGTGGAGCATAGGAAGTGGATGATGCGCAAGAGGCCAGAATTGGAGGGGGAACAAAGATCTTGGAGGGTTGCATGGCTGGAGTAGGTTACAGATAGAGAGGGGCGAGGCCATGGAGGGATTTGAACACAAGTTTGAAATCGAGGCGTTGCCGGACCGGGAGCCAATATAGGTCAGCGAGCACAGGGGTGATGGGACGGGTGCGAGTTAGGACACGAAAAGTTGCTGCATAATGTTCTTTTGGTTTGTCTATGCCTGATGACCAAGCGATTCAAACATCTTGTGGATTTTATGTTCAAAATATATGCGTGATTTAAATATGCTTAGACTCTGACACTTTTTTGGAGATATTTCTCAACCTGCCTTGATCAATTTTGAGAGTTTAAAGCCTTCAAATAGAGTGAATCAAGCCAGAAGTGGCGTGGAAGGGAAAGGGGCCACTATGTCAGAATATTACATTTCGCACCAGTAGGTTGCCCATGTCATTATACATGGAGCGAAGCCTTTGGGGGGAATTTTGCCAGCGCTCAGGGGGCGGGTTTGGAGGCGGGACTGCTGGCAAAATTGCAAAGATTGACAGCGGGTCCCGAATCCGCTGTCAACCCGTCTCCATATAATCTTCCCAAGTGTCGGGTCCCCGATTTGCGCAGGGACCCGACACCTAGAGGCAGGAAGAGGATTATAGGCACTTAATGGCCTGTTAACAGGCAGTTAAGAGGCTTTTTTCAATTTTGCCAGGTCGACTGTGGGCTTCCCGACGTCTGGACACCACGCCAGGTAAATGTAGTGTGTTGTGAGTTTACTGTAATGTTTCTTCATTGATGACAGCTGCAGAAGTGGTGTGAAGGATCCAATGGTGCACTGGTGAGTTTCAGAGGTAAGGAAATGCTGGGAAAATCATTTTTAATGTATTTAGACTTTTCTGTAGGTAATAAGGTTTGAAGTGTTTGTGTAGTTCCACCTCATTGGGAGAACCTCTCTCACCAGTGACAAATCGTTTCTGTAACCTCACCTGCAGCTGCCATCTGTTTTATCCTAAAGAGAGAGTCTGTGGAGAGCCTGTGTCCAAGGGCTCACCTTTGTACAGTGATTGGCAGTGTTTGCAGCACCTCAATGCTGTCAAACACTGAAAAATCATCTGCCAAACAAAAATGAGCGTGTCCCCTTTAAGAAAACCGACAGATGACGCGTCATCAACTGACGTCATCTGACACCGGCTTTCTCTTAATTGGCCGGAAAGCCCGCAGGGCGGGCTTAACAAGGCCAATTGACGCAAAATAGCGTCTGTGCGTTGGGCATCGTTGGGGGCGGGATCGGAACCTGCAAGTCAGCTGACCCGCTCCCAACTCACACCGAAAGGTAAGATCGCGGACTTTGGATACTTGCTCTCTACCACCACCTACTGGCTGGAGCCTGTAACTGCAACATTACAGGGAATTGTTTACATACAGGATCTCCATCAGGGTTAGGGTTACTGAAGCAAAACACTGCGGATGCTGGAAATCTGAAATAAAAACGGAAAATGCTGGAGATACTCAGCAGGCCAGGCAGCACCTGTGGAGAGAGAAAGAGAGTTAATGTTTCAGTTCTGATAAAAGGTCACCTGAAACGTTAACTCTGTTTCTCTCTCCACAGATGCTGCCTGACCAGCTGAGTATTTCCAGCATTTTCTGCTTTTTTTCCTCCATTCTATATGTTTTACATGGGCAGTGTCGATGTTCAAGTGCTAACATAAAAACGTGACCAAAAATTGTGACAATACAAAGTTGGACAGTAAGTGCATGCCTACACGAGACTTTAATAATCTCTGTATCGGTAGTTTAGCAAAGCTGTTGTGAACTATTTATTATTTTCTGCTGCATGAACTAGTTAAGCTTAACAACTACTGTAAAAGTTGGTGGGATATTGGTGTTATCCATTTCTTTTACTGTTAAATAAATTTGTTTGGCAGTTAAAGATGGTATAAGTGTCTGATTTAGTGTTATATGTCTGAGGATAAGAAGGAAGCTGGTGGCTTGTGATAAAACCAGTCGCTGAATTAAACTGAAGAAGGCAACTGATGAAGGTGTCAGCTGTGGCTCAGTGGGTAGTATTCTCGCCTCTGAGTCAGGAGGTTGTGGCTTCAGAGCCCCACTCCACGAGATTTAAGCACAAAAATCTAGGCTGACACGCCAGGACAGTACTGAAGGAGCGCTGCACTGTCGGAGGTGCCGTCTTTCAGATGAGACGCTAAACCGAGACTCCGTCTGCTCTCTCAGGTGGACGTAAAAGATCCCACGGCACTGTATCGAAGAAGAGCAGGGGAGCTCTCCCCGGTGACCTGGGCAATATTTAGCCTTCAATCAACATCATGAAAGCAGATGATCTGGCCATTATCACATTGCTGTTTGTGAGAGCTTGCTGTGTGCAAATTGTCTACCGCGTTTCCGACATTACAACAGTGACCACACTTCAAAAAGTACTTCATTGGCTGTAAAGCGCTTTGGAACATCCTGAAGTTGTGAAAGGCGCTATCGAAAAGCAAGTGTTTCTGTTTTTCCTTTCTCTATTTATTCCCTGGGCACACTACAAATTCATCTAGATACCTGCGCTGCAGGGAGCCAGGCTCACCGATGAGGGTAGTCTGAACAGCTCCTAAAAGAGGGGGAACACAGACCCCAATAGTACTTCATTGGCTGTAAAGTGCTTTTTAGGTCGTGGATAAACAAGGCAGCTATTTTGCACATAGCAAAGTTCCACAAAAGGCAATGAGCAGTTAATGAATTCTTAATGGCCGATGGTTGAGAGATTAATGTTGGCTAGGACACAGGGAGAACTCCCCTGCTCTTTTTCACATATGGCCATGTGCTCTTTCACATCCCCCTGAACAAGTAGGTGAGCCTCGGCTTAATATCTCATCCAATCTTTTCTCCGTGACTTGTTCCATACTGAGCCAGTGAAAAATAAGCTCTTCATATTGAAGCCAAGGGAGCTATAGGATGTCTGAAGATCTTCACATGAGCTCCTTGACTGAATGTGGATATTCCTTAAATTATCAGTTACTCCGTGAGCATGCTGTGAGATCAGTATGAACCTATCTAAATCCATTAACATGCAGGTACAGCAAGCAATTAGAAAGGCAAATGCTATGTTAGCCTTTATTGCTAGGGGGCTGGAGTATAAGAGTAAGGAAGTCTTGCTGCAATTATACAGGGCTTTGGTGAGACCGCACCTGGAGTACTGTATGCACTTTTGGTCTCCTTACCTAAGGAAGCATATACTTGCCTTGGAGGGGGTGCCACAAAGGTCTACTAGATTGATTCCTGGGATGAAAGGGCTGTCCTGTGAGGAGAGATTGAGGAGACTAGGCCTATATTCTCTGGAGTTTAGAAGAGTGAGAGGTGATCTCATTGAATCATATAAAATTCTTAAAGGGCTTGACAGGGTAGATGCTGAGAGGCTGTTTCCCCTTGGCTGGAGAGTCTACAACTAGGGGTCATAGGATAAGGGATTGGTCATTTAGGACTGAGATTAGGAGACATTTCTTCACTTAGAGGGTTGTGAACCTTTGGGATTCTCTATCCCAGAGGGCCGTAGATTCTCAGTCGTTGAGTATATTCAAGACTGAGATCGATAGATTTTTGGACACTAAGGGACTCAAGGGATATGGGATAGGTGCAGGAAAGTAGACTTGATGTAAAAGTTCAGCCATGATCTTGTTGAATGGCGGAACAGGCTTGAGGGGCCATATGGCCTACTACTGCTCCTATTTCTTATGTTCTAATAGGCCTGGATTTCCCTCTCAGTACTCACCAGCAATGCTGGTACTGCCAGGTTTTTGGTAACCTATTCGCACATCCAGCATTAGCAATTCCCAACGTGTTTTATATTTCCCTTTCTCCCTCCAATACCAGCAGTGTCAATCCAACACTGCTTCAGAGAAGGTCCTGGATGGGGTATAGGGTCTGGTGAAAGATACACAGGGAAGGAGCGGGATAGGGCTATAGGGCCAGGTCAGTCAGTCACAGAGAAGGTGCTGCATTGGGTAATGGGGCAGGATAGTTTGCATAAACCTACCTTTTATTCCATTTTTAAAAATGTGTTTATGGGATGTGGGCGTCACTGGCAAGGCCAGCATTTATTGCCCATGCCTAGTTGCCCTTGAGAAGGTGGTGGTGACCTGCCTTCTTGAACCGCTGCAGTCCGGGTGGTGAAGGTGCTCCTGCTAGGGAGGGAATTCCAGAATTTTGACCCAGCGATGATGAAGGATCGGCGATATATTTCCAAGTCAGGATGGTGTGTGACTTGGAGGGGAACTTGGAGGTGGTGGTGTTCCCATGCGCCTGCTGCCCTTGTCCTTCTAGGTGGAAGAGGTCGCGGGTTTGGGAGGTGCTGCCGAAGAAGCCTTGGCGAGTTGCTGCAGTGCATCTTGTAGATGGTACACACTGCAGCCACGGTGCGCCGGTGAGTATACAAGATTGAATGGCGATCTGATCGAGGTGTTTTAAATTGTTCAAAGGATTCAGTAGGGTAGATACAGAGAAACGCTGATGGGTAAATGAAGAATGAGAGGACATAATTTAAAATTAGAACTAGGCCATTCAGGTGGGAAACCAGGAAACACTCTGACATGAATCTTGTCATTCATGTGGAAATGACTTATGAAGTAATACTGGACGGCCTGCTGGTGGCGCTGTCCAGGGAGAGTATAAATACTCGGGCATGGGCCCAGCTTGCTCAGGACATTCCTTAACAGGAACTAGTTAGTTCCTTAACAGGAACCGGACATCTCAAAGCGCTTTATAGCCAATTAAGTACTTTTGAAGTGTAGTCACTATTGTAACATGAGAAACGTGGCAGCTAATTTGCGCACAGCAAGCTCCCACAAATAGCAATGTGATAATGACCAGACAATCTGTTTTTGTTGTGTTGATTGAGGGATACATATTGGCCAGGACACCGGGGATAACTCCCCTGCTCTTCTTCAAAATAGTGCCATGGGATCTTTTACATCCACCTGAGAGAGCAGACGGGCCCTCGATTTAACGTCTCATCCGAAAGACGGCACCTCCAACAGTGCAGCACTCTCTCAGCACCGCACTGGGAATGTCAGCCGAGATTTATGTGCTCAAGTCTCTGGAGTGGAACTATGAACCAACAACTTTCTGACTCAGAGGCAAGTGTGCTACCCACTGAGCCACAGCTGACACTACTTTAAGGAGATGTCAGAACAGTCTTAAGCCAATTTGCCTCACGCTTGCGATGTGGGATGAGTGGAGGATGTGAAAATAGCACTGAAGGAGGTGGCACCACCACAAGTCAGCAGGGTGTGGGTCAGGCAAGAGAGAGCGACGGGACAAGAACTCCCAGCTTCAAGATTCAACATATAACAGACTGAGCATTGCGAAATATCAGATTAACTCTTCATAATTCAGTGATCTATAGCCCTAACATTAACCCTTTATAATTCGGTGATCTATGGACCTAACATAAACCCTTTAAACATCAGTGATCTAGCGCCCTAACATTAACCCTTTAAACTTCAGTGATCTATCGTTCCAACATTAACCCTTTATAATTCAGTGATCTACAGCCCTAACATTAATCCTTTATAATTCAGTGATCCAAGGCCCTAACATTAACTCTTCATAATTCAGTGATCTATAGCCCTAACGGTAACAATTTATAATTCAGTTATCTATAGCCCGAACATTAACCCTTTATAATTCAGTGATCGAAAGCCACAACATTAACCCTTTATACTTCAGTGATCTATAGACCCAACATTAACCCCTTAAACTTCATTCATCTATAGCCCTAACATTAACCCTTTAAACTTCAGTGCTCTATCGCCCTAACATTAACCCTTTATAATTCGGTGATCTATAGCCCTAACATTAACCCTTTAATCTTCAGTGATCTATAGCCCTAACATTAACCCTTTATAATTCGGTGATCTATAGCCCTAACATTAAACCTTTAAACTTCAGTGATCTATAGCCCTAACATTAACCCTTTAAACTTCAGTGATCAATCGCCCTAACATTAACCCTTTTTTAATTCAGTGTTCTATAGCGCGGACATTAACCCTTTATATTTCAGTGATCTATAGCCCTAACATTAACTCTTTATAATTCAGTGATCTATAGCCCTAACATTAACCCTTTAAACTTCAGTGATCAATCGCCCTAACATTAACCCTTTATAATTCAGTGTTCTATAGCTCGGACATTAACCCTTTATATTTCAGTGATCTATAGCCCAAACATTAAACCTTTATAATTCAGTGATCTTTAGCATGAACATTAACCCTTTATACTACAGTGATCTATAGCCCGAACATTAACACTTTAAACTTCAGTGATCTATCGCCCTAACATTAACCCTTTAAACTTAAGTAATCAATCGCCCTAACATTAATCCTTTATAATTCAGTGTTCTATAGCTCCCACATTAACCCTTTATAATTCAGTGATCTATAGCACGAACATTAACCCTTTAAACTTCAGTGATCTATAGCCCTAACATTAACCCTTTATAATTCAGTGATCTATAGCTCGAACCTTAACCCTTTAAACTTCAGTGATCTATAGCCCTAACATTAACCCTTTATACTTCAGTGATCTATAGCCCTAACATTAACCCTTTATACTACAGTGATCTATAGCCCGAACATTAACACTTTAAACTTCAGTGATCTATCGCCCTAACATTAATCCTTTATAATTCAGTGTTCTATAGCTCCCACATTAACCTTTATATTTCAGTGATCTATAGCCCTAACATTAACCCTTTATAATTCAGTGAACTATAGCCCTAACATTAACCCTTTATAATTCAGTGATCTATTCCTCGAACATTAACCCTTTAAACTTCAGTGATCTATAGCCCTAACATTAACCCTTTATAATTCCGTGATCTATAGCCCTAGCATTAACCCTTTAAACTTCAGTGATCTATAGCCCTAACATTAAGACTTTAAACTTCAGTGATCTATCGCCCTAACATTAACCCTTTATACTTCAGTGATCAATCGCCCGAACATTAACCCTTTATAATTCAGTGATCTATAGCCCTAATAGTAACCCTTTAAACTTCAGTGAGCTATCGCCCAAACATTAACCCTTTAAACTTCAGTGATCTATCGCCCTAACATTAACCCTTTAAACTTCAGTGATCTATAGCCCAAACATTAACCCTTTAAACTTCAGTGATCTATCGCCCTAACATTAACTCTTCATAATTCAGTGATCTATAGCCCGAACATTAACCCTTTATAATTCAGTGTTCTATAGCTCGGACATTAACCCTTTAAACTTCAGTAATCTATAGCCCTAACATTAACCCTTTATAATTCAGTGATCTATAGCTTGGACATTAACCCTTTAAACTTCAGTGATCTATCGCCCTAACATTAACCCTTTATAATTCGGTGATCTATAGCCCTAACATTAACCCTTTAATCTTCAGTGAGCTATAGCCCTAACATTAACCCTTTATAATTCGGTGATCTATAGCCCTAACATTAACCCTTTATAATTCAGTGATCTATAGCTTGGACATTAACCCTTTAAACTTCAGTGATCTATAGCCCTAACATTAACCCTTTATAATTCAGTGATCTATGGACCTAACATTAACCCTTTATAAATCAGTGATCTATCGCTCTAACATTAACCCTTTAAACTTCAGTGATCTATCGCTCCAACATTAACCCTTTATAATTCAGTGATCTACAGCCCTAACATTAATCCTTTATAATTCAGTGATCCAAGGCCCTAACATTAACTCTTCATAATTCAGTGATCTATAGCCCTAACGGTAACAATTTATAATTCAGTTATCTATAGCCCGAACATTTACCCTTTATAATTCAGTGATCGAAAGCCACAACATTAACCCTTTATACTTCAGTGATCTATAGACCCAACATTAACCCCTTAAACTTCATTCATCTATAGCCCTAACATTAACCCTTTAAACTTCAGTGCTCTATCGCCCTAACATTAACCCTTTATAATTCGGTGATCTATAGCCCTAACATTAACCCTTTATATTTCAGTGATCTAAAGCCCTAACATTAACCCTTTATAATTCGGTGATCTATAGCCCTAACATTAAACCTTTAAACTTCAGTGATCTATAGCCCTAACATTAACCCTTTAAACTTCAGTGATCAATCGCCCTAACATTAACCCTTTTTTAATTCAGTGTTCTATAGCGCGGACATTAACCCTTTATATTTCAGTGATCTATAGCCCTAACATTAACTCATTATAATTCAGTGATCTATAGCCCTAACATTAACCCTTTAAACTTCAGTGATCAATCGCCCTAACATTAACCCTTTATAATTCAGTGTTCTATAGCTCGGACATTAACCCTTTATATTTCAGTGATCTATAGCCCAAACATTAAACCTTTATAATTCAGTGATCTTTAGCATGAACATTAACCCTTTATACTACAGTGATCTATAGCCCGAACATTAACACTTTAAACTTCAGTGATCTATCGCCCTAACATTAACCCTTTAAACTTAAGTAATCAATCGCCCTAACATTAATCCTTTATAATTCAGTGTTCTATAGCTCCCACATTAACCCTTTATAATTCAGTGATCTATAGCATGAACATTAACCCTTTAAACTTCGTTGATCTATAGCCCTAACATTAACCCTTTATAATTCAGTGATCTATAGCTCGAACCTTAACCCTTTAAACTTCAGTGATCTATAGCCCTAACATTAACCCTTTATACTTCAGTGATCTATAGCCCTAACATTAACCCTTTATACTACAGTGATCTATAGCCCGAACATTAACACTTTAAACTTCAGTGATCTATCACCCTAACATTAATCCTTTATAATTCAGTGTTCTATAGCTCCCACATTAACCTTTATATTTCAGTGATCTATAGCCCTAACATTAACCCTTTATAATTCAGTGATCTATTCCTCGAACATTAACCCTTTAAACTTCAGTGATCTATAGCCCTAACATTAACCCTTTATAATTCCGTGATCTATAGCCCTAGCATTAACCCTTTAAACTTCAGTGATCTATAGCCCTAACATTAAGACTTTAAACTTCAGTGATCTATCGCCCTAACATTAACCCTTTATACTTCAGTGATCAATCGCCCGAACATTAACCCTTTATAATTCAGTGATCTATAGCCCTAACATTAACCCTTTAAACTTCAGTGAGCTATCGCCCAAACATTAACCCTTTAAACTTCAGTGATCTATCGCCCCAACATTAACCCTTTAAACTTCAGTGATCTATAGCCCTAACATTAACCCTTTAAGCTTCAGTGATCTATCGCCCGAACATTAACGCTTCATAATTCAGTGATCTATAGCCCGAACATTAACCCTTTATAATTCAGTGTTCTATAGCTCGGACATTAACCCTTTAAACTGCAGTAATCTATAGCCCTAACATTAACCCTTTATAATTCAGTGATCTATAGCTTGGACATTAACCCTTTAAACTTCAGTGATCTATAGCCCTAACATTAACCCTTTATAATTCAGTGATCTATGGACCTAACATTAACCCTTTATAAATCAGTGATCTATCGCTCTAACATTAACCCTTTAAACTTCAGTGATCTATCGCTCCAACATTAACCCTTTATAATTCAGTGATCTACAGCCCTAACATTAATCCTTTATAATTCAGTGATCCAAGGCCCTAACATTAACTCTTCATAATTCAGTGATCTATAGCCCTAACGGTAACAATTTATAATTCAGTTATCTATACCCCGAACATTTACCCTTTATAATTCAGTGATCGAAAGCCACAACATTAACCCTTTATACTTCAGTGATCTATAGACCCAACATTAACCCCTTAAACTTCATTCATCTATAGCCCTAACATTAACCCTTTAAACTTCAGTGCTCTATCGCCCTAACATTAACCCTTTATAATTCGGTGATCTATAGCCCTAACATTAGCGACCAGGTAGGCCCACAGAGGCGGCGGACCTGGGTGGAGCAACAGCGGCGAGGCGGCGGCGGTAAAAGGCGGCGGCGGTAAAAGGCGGCAGCGACCAGGTAGGCTTTCGCCAAGCCGAGAGCAGGAGAGAGGTAAAAAATAATCGAAGTGTGACGTCACCAGAAAGCAGGTAAGTGATTGGTTGGTGAGTATTTCTCTTTTTCTTTATACAAAACTTCAATTTTATTGTTTCTCGGGTATCTGTGGTGTAGCAAAGACTGCTGGCATAAATTAACTGAAGGGTAAATAATACATTTTTAATTAATTACATAGAATGGGAGAGCAGGTGATGTGTTACTGCTGCAATATGTGGGAGCTGGTGGACACCATTGATGTTCACGGTGAACACATTTGCAGTAAGTGTTGGCTGCTCGAGGAACTCCGGCTCCGTGTTGATGAGCTGGAGTCCGAGCTTCAAACACTGCGACACATCAGGGAGGGGGAGAGTTACCTGGACTCCGTGTTTCAGGAGGTAGTCACACCAATTAGAGTAACTAATTCAGAAGTAGCCCGTGGTCAGGGACAGGAAGGTGTGACTACGAGTGAGGCAGGTACAGGGATCCAGGAGGTAGTGTTGGAGGAGCCGCAGCCCTTGCTCTTGTCCAACAGGTTCGAGGCTCTTACTCCCTGTGTGGATAGGAGCGGGGACTGCGGGGAGGATGAGCAACCTGGCCACAGCACCGTGGTAAGGGGGGCCATTCAAGTGGGGGGAGTAAAAAGAAATGTTGTAGTGGTAGGGGATAGTATCATTAGGGGGATAGATAGGGTTCTTTGCAGCCAAGAGCGAGAGTCCCGAAGGCTGTGTTGCCTGCCCGGTGCCAGGGTTAAGGACATCTCCTCTGGGCTGGAGAGAAACTTGGAGTGGGAGGGGGAGGATCCAGTTGTCGTGGTCCATGTTGGTACCAATGACATAGATAGGACAAGGAAAGAGGTTCTGCTGAGGGAGTTTGAGCAGCTAGGGGCCAAATTAAAAAGCAGAACCTCGAGGGTAATAATCTCTGGATTACTACCTGAGCCACGAGCAAATTTGGCTAGGGTAAATAAAATCAGGGAGTTGAATGCGTGGCTCAAAGACTGGTGTGGGAAAAATGGGTTTTGCTTCTTGGGACACTGGCACCAGTACTGGGGCAGGAGAGAGCTGTTCCGTTGGGACGGACTTCACTTGGCCAGTGCTGGGACTAGTGTCCTGGCGAATCGAATAACTAGGGCTGTGGAGAGGGCTTTAAACTAATTAGTGGGGGGGAGGTTTCAAGAGAGCAAAAAATAAAAATGACAACAGAGAGGGTCATAGACATAGGTAGCAGTAGGGGAATCACAAATCAGAGCGTGGCAGGAAGGGACAGAGTGTGTGGAGTAAAAGGTAAACTGGTAAAAAGTGAAAAAGCAGGAACTAAGTGCCACAAAGCATATTTGAAAGTTCTCTATCTGAATGCACGTAGCATTCGTAACAAAATAGACGAGTTAATGGCACAAATAACTACATATGGTTATGATATTGTGGCCATTACAGAAACATGGCTGCAGGGTGACAATGCCTGGGAATTAAACATACCAGGTTATTTAACGATCAGGAAGGACAGGCAGGAAGGAAGGGGAGGTGGGGTGGCTATGTTAATAAAGGAAGGAATCACTGTAATACAGAGTAATGATATTGGGTCAAAAAATCATGATAATGAAACAGTTTGGGTGGAGATAAGGAATAATAAGGGGAAAAAAACATTAGTGGGCGTAGTCTATAGGCCTCCGAACAGTTGCAACTCTATTGGACGGAGTATCAATCAGGAAATAGTTGAGGCATGTAATAAGGGAACATCTATAATTATGGGGGATTTTAACTATCATATTAATTGGACAAATCAAATGGGGCAGGGCTGCCTTGAGGATGAGTTCATTGAGTGTATTAGGGATGGGTTTCTTGAGCAGTATGTAACTGAACCGACCAGGGGGCAAGCAACCTTAGATCTGGTCCTGTGTAACGAGACAGGATTAATTAAAAATGTCCTAGTAAAGGATCCCCTTGGAAGGAGTGACCATAACATGGTTGAATTCCATATTCAATTAGAGGGTGAGAAGGTTGGATCTCAAACAAGCGTGCTAAGCTTGAATAAAGGAGACTATGAAGGTATGCGAGCGGAATTGAGTAGAGTGGATTGGGAAAATAGATTAAAGGGTAAGACGACACATGATCAGTGGTGTACATTCAAGGAGTTATTTTACAACTTCCAAAAATAATATATTCCACTGAAAAGAAAAGGGTGTAAAAGAAAGGACAGTCATCCGTGGCTCAGTAGAGAAATTAAGGATAGTATTCGACTAAAAACAAGGGCATATAAGGTAGCGAAATCTAGTGGGAGGACAGAGGATTGGGAAAACTTTAAAAGGCAGCAAAAAATAACAAAAAGATTGATTAAGAAAGGGAAGATAGATTATGAAAGTAAATTAGCAAAAAATATAAAAACAGATAGTAAGAGTTTTTATAGTTATATAAAAAGAAAAAGGGTGGCTAAAGTAAATGTTGGTCCCTTAGAGGATGAGACCGGGAAATTAATGGTGGGAAATATGGAGATGGCAAAAACACTGAATGAATATTTTGTATCAGTCTTTACAGTAGAGGACACTAAGAATATCCCAACACTGGACAAACAGGGGGCTATAGGGGGAGAGGAGCTAAACACGATCAAAATCACTAAGGAAGTGGTACTCGGTAAAATAATGGGACTCAAGGCGGATAAATCACCTGGACCTGATGGCTTACATCCTAGAGTCTTGAAGGAAGTGGCGGTAGGGATTGTAGATGCATTGGTAATAATTTTTCAAAACTCCCTGGATTCCGCTAAGGTCCCGGCAGACTGGAAAACTGCTAATGTAACACCCTTATTTAAAAAGGGCAGTAGACAGAAGGCTGGTAACTATAGACCGGTTAGCCTAACATCTGTGGTAGGTAAAATTTTGGAGTCCATTATTAAGGAAACAGTAACAGGACATTTGGATAATCATAATTTAATAGGACAAAGTCAGCATGGTTTTACGAAGGGGAAGTCATGTTTGACAAATTTGCTGGAGTTCTTTGAGGAAGTAACATATAGAGTGGATAAAGGGGAACCAGTGGACGTAGTGTATTTAGACTTCCAAAAGGCATTTGACAAGGTGCCACACAAAAGATTATTGCTTAAGGTAAAAAATCACGGGATTGGGGGTAATATTCTGGCATGGATAGAGGATTGGCTATCTAACAGAAAGCAAAGAGTTGGGATAAATGGTTCATTCTCAGACTGGCAATCAGTAACTAGTGGTGTTCCACAGGGGTCAGTGCTGGGTCCCCAACTCTTCACAATCTATATTAACGATTTGGAGGAAGGGACCAAGTGTAACATATCAAAATTTGCAGATGATACAAAGATGGGAGGGAAAGTAGTGAGTGAGGAGGACATAAAAAACCTGCAAGGGGACATAGACAGGCTAAGTAAGTGGGCAGAGATTTGGCAGATGGAATACAACACTGGAAAGTGTGAGGTGATGCACTTTGGCAGGAAAAATCCTAGAGCAATTTATTATCTTAATGGCAAGAAACTGGAGAGTACTGAAGTGCAAAGGGATCTGGGGGTCCTGGTGCACGAAACTCAAAAGGTTAGTATGCAGGTGCAGCAAGTGATTAAGAAGGCAAATGGAATGTTGGCTTTCATTGCTAGGGGGATAGAATATAAAAATAGGGAGGTATTGCTTCAGTTGTACAAGGTATTGGTGAGACCGCACCTGGAATACTGCATACAGTTTTGGTGTCCTTACTTAAGGAAAGACATCCTTGCTCTCGAGGCAGTGCAAAAAAGGTTCACTCGGTTAATCCCGGGGATGAGGGGGTGGTCATATGAGGAGAGGTTGGGTAGATTGGGACTCTACTCATTGGAGTTCAGAAGAATGAGAGGCGATCTTATTGAAACATATAAGATTGTGAAGGGGTTGGATCGGGTGGATGCGGGGAGGATGTTCCCGATGACGGGTGAGACGAGAACTAGGGGACATAGTCTTAGAATAAGGGGCTGCTCTTTCAAAACTGAGATGAGGAGGAACTACTTCACTCAGAGGGTGGTAGGTCCATGGAATATGCTGCCACAAAAAGCTGTAGAAGCTACAACATTAATTAAATTTAAAACAGAAATAGACAGTTTCCTAGAAGTAAAGGGCATTAAGGGTTACGGGGAGCGGGCAGGAATTTGGACATGAGTCTAGGTTCGGATCGGTCATGGCCCTGTGGGTAGTGGAGCGGGCCCAGGGACTGTGTAGCCTGATTCTGCTCCTATTTCGTGTGTGCAATTCTGTTAGATGCAGGAGATGGTTCTGTGATAGATAGTAGATTGGCGGTTAGGATCAGATCAGCCATGATCTTATTGAATGGCGGAGCAGGCTCGAGGGGCCGATTGGCCTACTCCTACTCCTATTTCTTATGTTCTTATGTTCTTATTAACCCTTTAAACTTCAGTGATCTATAGCCCTAACATTAACCCTTTATAATTCGGTGATCTATGGACCTAACATTAACCCTTTAAACATCAGTGATCTAGCGCCCTAACATTAACCCTTTATAAATCAGTGATCTGTCGCTCTAACATTAACCCTTTAAACTTCAGTGATCTATCGCTCCAACATTAACCATTTATAATTCAGTGATCTACAGCCCTACCATTAATCCTTTATAATTCAGTGATCCAAGGCCCTAACATTAACTCTTCATAATTCAGTGATCTATAGCCCTAACGGTAACAATTTATAATTCAGTTATCTATCGCCCTAACATTAACCCTTTAAACTTCAGTGATCTAAAGCCCTAACATTAACCCTTTATAATTCGGTGATCTATAGCCCTAACATTAAACCTTTAAACTTCAGTGATCTATATCCCTAACATTAACCCTTTAAACTTCAGTGATCAATCGCCCTAACATTAACCCTTTTTTAATTCAGTGTTCTATAGCTCGGACATTAACCCTTTATATTTCAGTGATCTATAGCCCTAACATTAAATCTTTATAATTCAGTGATCTATAGCCCTAACATTAACCCTTTAAACTTCAGTGATCAATCGCCCTAACATTAACCCTTTATAATTCAGTGTTCTATAGCTCGGACATTAACCCTTTATATTTCAGTGATCTATAGCCCTAACATTAACACTTTAAACTTCAGTGATCAATCGCCCTAACATTAAACCTTTATAAATCAGTGTTCTATAGCTCGGACATTAACCTTTTATATTTCAGTGATCTATAGCCCAAACATTAAACCTTTATAATTCAGTGATCTTTAGCATGAACATTAACCCTTTATACTACAGTGATCTATAGCCCGAACATTAACACTTTAAACTTCAGTGATCTATCGCCCTAACATTAACCCTTTAAACTTAAGTAATCAATCGCCCTAACATTAATCCTTTATAATTCAGTGTTCTATAGCTCCCACATTAACCCTTTATAATTCAGTGATCTATAGCTCGAACATTAACCCTTTAAACTTCAGTGATCTATATCCCTAACATTAACCCTTTATACTTCAGTGATCTATAGCCCTAACATTAACCCTTTATACCACAGTGATCTATAGCCCGAACATTAACACTTTAAACTTCAGTGATCTATCGCCCTAACATTAATCCTTTATAATTCAGTGTTCTATAGCTCCCACATTAACCTTTATATTTCAGTGATCTATAGCCCTAACATTAACCCTTTATAATTCAGTGAACTATAGCGCTAACATTAACCCTTTATAATTCAGTGATCTATTCCTCGAACATTAACCCTTTAAACTTCAGTGATCTATAGCCCTAACATTAACCCTTTATAATTCCGTGATCTATAGCCCTAGCATTAACCCTTTAAACTTCAGTGATCTATAGCCCTAACATTAAGACTTTAAACTTCAGTGATCTATCGCCCTAACATTAACCCTTTATACTTCAGTGATCTATAGCCCTAACATTAAGACTTTAAACTTCAGTGATCTATCGCCCTAACATTAACCCTTTATACTTCAGTGATCAATCGCCCGAACATTAACCCTTTATAATTCAGTGATCTATAGCCCTTAATTTAACCCTTTATTATTCAGTGATCTATAGCACCAACATTAACCCTTTAAACTACAGTGATCTATAGCCCTAACATTAACCCTTTTTCATTCAGTGATCGAAAGCCACAACATTAACCCTTTAAACTTCAGTGAGCTATCGCCCAAACATTAACCCTTTAAACTTCAGTGATCTATCGCCCCAACATTAACCCTTTAAACTTCAGTGATCTATAGCCCAAACATTAACCCTTTAAACTTCAGTGATCTATCGCCCGAACATTAACGCTTCATAATTCAGTGATCTATAGCCCGAACATTAACCCTTTATAATTCAGTGTTCTATAGCTCGGACATTAACCCTTTAAACTTCAGTAATCTATAGCCCTAACATTAACCCTTTATAATTCAGTGATCTATAGCTTGGACATTAACCCTTTAAACTTCAGTGATCTATAGCCCTAACATTAACCCTTTATAATTCAGTGATCTATGGACCTAACATTAACCCTTTATAAATCAGTGATCTATCGCTCTAACATTAACCCTTTAAACTTCAGTGATCTATCGCTCCAACATTAACCCTTTATAATTCAGTGATCTACAGCCCTAACATTAATCCTTTATAATTCAGTGATCCAAGGCCCTAACATTAACTCTTCATAATTCAGTGATCTATAGCCCTAACGGTAACAATTTATAATTCAGTTATCTATAGCCCGAACATTTACCCTTTATAATTCAGTGATCGAAAGCCACAACATTAACCCTTTATACTTCAGTGATCTATAGACCCAACATTAACCCCTTAAACTTCATTCATCTATAGCCCTAACATTAACCCTTTAAACTTCAGTGCTCTATCGCCCTAACATTAACCCTTTATAATTCAGTGATCTATAGCCCTAACATTAACCTTTTAAACTTCAGTGATCTATAGCCCTAACATTAACCCTTTATAATTCGGTGATCTATGGACCTAACATTAACCCTTTAAACATCAGTGATCTAGCGCCCTAACATTAACCCTTTATAAATCAGTGATCTGTCGCTCTGACATTAACCCTTTAAACTTCAGTGATCTATCGCTCCAACATTAACCCTTTATAATTCAGTGATCCAAGGCCCTAACATTAACTCTTCATAATTCAGTGATCTATAGCCCTAACGGTAACAATTTATAATTCAGTTATCTATCGCCCTAACATTAACCCTTTAAACTTCAGTGATCTAAAGCCCTAACATTAACCCTTTATAATTCGGTGATCTATAGCCCTAACATTAAACCTTTAAACTTCAGTGATCTATAGCCCTAACATTAACCCTTTATAATTCGGTGATCTATGGACCTAACATTAACCCTTTAAACATCAGTGATCTAGCGCCCTAACATTAACCCTTTATAAATCAGTGATCTGTCGCTCTGACATTAACCCTTTAAACTTCAGTGATCTATCGCTCCAACATTAACCCTTTATAATTCAGTGATCCAAGGCCCTAACATTAACTCTTCATAATTCAGTGATCTATAGCCCTAACGGTAACAATTTATAATTCAGTTATCTATCGCCCTAACATTAACCCTTTAAACTTCAGTGATCTAAAGCCCTAACATTAACCCTTTATAATTCGGTGATCTATAGCCCTAACATTAAACCTTTAAACTTCAGTGATCTATATCCCTAACATTAACCCTTTAAACTTCAGTGATCAATCGCCCTAACACTAACCCTTTTTTAATTCAGTGTTCTATAGCTCGGACATTAACCCTTTATATTTCAGTGATCTATAGCCCTAACATTAAATCTTTATAATTCAGTGATCTATAGCCCTAACATTAACCCTTTAAACTTCAGTGATCAATCGCCCTAACATTAAACCTTTATAAATCAGTGTTCTATAGCTCGGACATTAACCTTTTATATTTCAGTGATCTATAGCCCAAACATTAAACCTTTATAATTCAGTGATCTTTAGCATGAACATTAACCCTTTATACTACAGTGATCTATAGCCCGAACATTAACACTTTAAACTTCAGTGATCTATCGCCCTAACATTAACCCTTTAAACTTAAGTAATCAATCGCCCTAACATTAATCCTTTATAATTCAGTGTTCTATAGCTCCCACATTAACCCTTTATAATTCAGTGATCTATAGCACGAACATTAACCCTTTAAACTTCAGTGATCTATATCCCTAACATTAACCCTTTATAATTCAGTGATCTATAGCTCGAACATTAACCCTTTATACTTCAGTGATCTATAGCCCTAACATTAACCCTTTATAATTCAGTGATCTATAGCTCGAACATTAACCCTTTAAACTTCAGTGATCTATAGCCCTAACATTAACCCTTTATACTTCAGTGATCCATAGCCATAACATTAACCCTTTATACCACAGTGATCTATAGCCCGAACATTAACACTTTAAACTTCAGTGATCTATCGCCCTAACATTAATCCTTTATAATTCAGTGTTCTATAGCTCCCACATTAACCTTTATATTTCAGTGATCGATAGCCCTAGCATTAACCCTTTAAACTTCAGTGATCTATAGCCCTAACATTAAGACTTTAAACTTCAGTGATCTATCGCCCTAACATTAACCCTTTATACTTCAGTGATCAATCGCCCGAACATTAACCCTTTATAATTCAGTGATCTATAGCCCTTAATTTAACCCTTTATTATTCAGTGATCTATAGCACCAACATTAACCCTTTAAACTACAGTGATCTATAGCCCTAACATTAACCCTTTTTCATTCAGTGATCGAAAGCCACAACATTAACCCTTTAAACTTCAGTGATCTCTCGCCCCAACATTAACCCTTTATAATTCAGTGATCTATCGCTCTAACATTAACGCTTTATAATTCATTGATCTATAGCCCTAACATTAACCCTCTATAATTCAGTAATCTATCGCTCTAACATTAACCATTTATAATTCAGTGATCTATCGCCCTAATATTAACCCTTTATAATTCAGTGATCGATCGCCCTAACATTAACCCTTTAAACTTCAGCGAGCTATCGCCCTAACATTAACCATTTAAACTTCAGTTATCTATCGCCCTAACATTAATGCTTTAAACTTCAGTGATCTATCGCCCCAACATTAACCCTTTATAATACAGTGTCTATCGCCCTAACATTAACCCTTTAAACTTCAGTGATCTATCGCTCTAACATTAACCCTTTATAATACAGTGATCTATAGCTCGAACATTAACCCTTTAAACTTCTGTGATCTATAGCCCTAACATTAACCCTTTATAATTCAGTGATCTATAGCTCGAACATTAACCCTTTAAACTTCTGTGATCTATAGCCCTAACATTAACCCTTTATACTTCAGTGATCTATAGCCCTAACATTAACCCTTTATACTTCAGTGATCTATAGCCCTAACATTAACCCTTTATAATTCAGTGATCTATAGCTCGAACATTAACCCTTTAAACTTCTGTGATCTATAGCCCTAACATTAACCCTTTATACTTCAGTGATCTATAGCCCTAACATTAACCCTTTATACTTCAGTGATCTATAGCCCTAACATTAACCCTTTAAACTTCAGTGATCTATATCCCTAATATTAACCCTTTATACTACAGTGGTCTATAGCCCGAACATTAACCCTTTATTATTCAGTGATTAATAGCCCTAACATTAACCCTTTATAATTCAGTGATCTACAACCCTAACATTAACCCTTTATAATTCAGTGATCTATGGACCTAACATTAACCCTTTAAACATCAGTGATCACTCGCCCTAACATTAACCCTTTATAAATCAGTGATCTATCGCTCTAACATTAACCCTTTAAACTTCAGTGATCTATCGCTCCAACATTAACCCTTTATAATTCAGTGATCTATAGCCCTAACATTAATCCTTTATAATTCAGTGATCCAAGGCCCTAACATTAACTCTTCATAATTCAGTGATCGATAGCCCTAACGGTAACAATTTATAATTCAGTTATCTATAGCCCGAACATTAACCCTTTATAATTCAGTGATCGAAAGCCACAACATTAACCCTTTATACTTCAGTGATCTATAGAGCCAACATTAACCCCTTAAACTTCATTCATCTATAGCCCTAACATTAACCCTTTAAACTTCAGTGCTCTATCGCCCTAACATTAACCCTTTATAATTCGGTGATCTATAGCCCTAACATTAACCCTTTAAACTTCAGTGATCTATAGCCCTAACATTAACCCTTTATAATTCGGTGATCTATAGCCCTAACATTAAACCTTTAAACTTCAGTGATCTATAGCCCTAACATTAACCCTTTAAACTTCAGTGATCAATCGCCCTAACATTAACCTTTTTTAATTCAGTGTTCTATAGCTCGGACATTAACCCTTTATATTTCAGTGATCTATAGCCCTAACATTAACTCTTTATAATTCAGTGATCTATAGCCCTAACATTAACACTTTAAACTTCAGTGATCAATCGCCCTAACATTAACCCTTTATAATTCAGTGTTCTATAGCTCGGACATTAACCCTTTATATTTCAGTGATCTATAGCCCTAACATTAACACTTTAAACTTCAGTGATCAATCGCCCGAACATTAAACCTTTATAAATCAGTGTTCTATAGCTCGGACATTAACCCTTTATATTTCAGTGATCTATAGCCCAAACATTAAACCTTTATAATTCACTGATCTTTAGCATGAACATTAGCCCTTTATACTACAGTGATCTTTCGCCCGAACATTAACACTTTAAACTTCAGTGATCTATCGCCCTAACATTAACCCTTTAAACTTAAGTAATCAATCGCCCCAACATTAATCCTTTATAATTCAGTGATCTATAGACCTAACATTAACCCTTTATACTTCAGTGATCTATAGCCCTAACATTAACACTTTAAACTTCAGTGATCTATAGCCCTAACATTAATCCTTTATAATTCAGTGATCCATAGCCCTAACATTAACCATTTCAACTTCAGTGATCTACCACCCTAACATTAACCCTTTATAATTCAGTCATCTATAGCCCTAACATTAACCCTTTATACTTCAGTGATCTATAGCCCGAACATTAACCCTTTAAACTTAAGTGATCTATAGCCCTAACATTAACCCTTTAAATTTCAGTGATCTATCGCCCAGACATTAAACCTTTATACTTCAGTAATCTATAGCCCTAACATTAAACCTTTAAACTTCAGTGATCTATAGCCCTAACATTAACCCTTTATAATTCAGTGATCTATAGCCCTAACATTAACCCTTTAAACTTCAGTGAGCTATCGCCCAAACATTAACGCTTTAAACTTCAGTGATCTATAGCCCTAACATTAACCCTTTATACTTCAGTGATCTATAGCCCTAACATTAACCCTTTATACTTCAGTGATCTATAGCCCTAACATTAACCCTTTAAACTTCAGTGATCTATATCCCTAATATTAACCCTTTATACTACAGTGGTCTATAGCCCGAACATTAACCCTTTATTATTCAGTGATTAATAGCCCTAACATTAACCCTTTAAACATCAGTGATCACTCGCCCTAACATTAACCCTTTATAAATCAGTGATCTATCGCTCCAACATTAACCCTTTATAATTCAGTGATCTATAGCCCTAACATTAATCCTTTATAATTCAGTGATCCAAGGCCCTAACATTAACTCTTCATAATTCAGTGATCGATAGCCCTAACGGTAACAATTTATAATTCAGTTATCTATAGCCCGAACATTAACCCTTTATAATTCAGTGTACGAAAGCCACAACATTAACCCTTTATACTTCAGTGATCTATAGAGCCAACATTAACCCCTTAAACTTCATTCATCTATAGCCCTAACATTAACCCTTTAAACTTCAGTGATCAATCGCCCTGACATTAACCCTTTATAATTCAGTGTTCTATAGCTCGGACATTAACCCTTTATATTTCAGTGATCTATAGCCCTAACATTAACACTTTAAACTTCAGTGATCAATCGCCCTAACATTAAACCTTTATAAATCAGTGTTCTATAGCTCGGACATTAACCCTTTATATTTCAGTGATCTATAGCCCAAACATTAAACCTTTATAATTCAGTGATCTTTAGCATGAACATTAGCCCTTTATACTACAGTGATCTATAGCCCGAACATTAACACTTTAAACTTCAGTGATCTATCGCCCTAACATTAACCCTTTAAACTTAAGTAATCAATCGCCCTAACATTAATCCTTTATAATTCAGTGATCTATAGACCTAACATTAACCCTTTATACTTCAGTGATCTATAGCCCTAACATTAACACTTTAAACTTCAGTGATCTATAGCCCTAACATTAATCCTTTATAATTCAGTGATCCACAGCCCTAACATTAACCATTTAAACTTCAGTGATCTACCACCCTAACATTAACCCTTTATAATTCAGTGATCTATAGCCCTAACATTAACCCTTTATACTTCAGTGATCTATAGCCCGAACATTAACCCTTTAAACTTAAGTGATCTATAGCCCTAACATTAACCCTTTAAATTTCAGTGATCTATCGCCCAAACATTAAACCTTTATACTTCAGTAATCTATAGCCCTAACATTAACCCTTTAAACTTCAGTGATCTATAGCCCAAACATTAACCCTTTAAACTTCAGTAATCTATAGCCCTAACATTAACCCTTTATAATTCAGTGATCTATAGCTTGGACATTAACCCTTTAAACTTCAGTGATCTATAGCCCTAACATTAACACTTTATAATTCAGTGATCTAGCGCCCTAACATTAACACTTTATAATTCAGTGATCTATCGCTCCAACATTAACCCTTTATAAATCAGTGATCTATCGCTCTAACATTAACCCTTTAAACTTCAGTGATCTATCGCTCCAACATTAACACTTTATAATTCAGTGATCTATGGACCTAACATTAACCCTTTAAACATCAGTGATCTAGCGCCCTAACATTAACCCTTTATAAATCAGTGATCTATCGCTCCAACATTAACCCTTTATAATTCAGTGATCTACAGCCCTAACATTAATCCTTTATAATTCAGTGATCCAAGGCCCTAACATTAACTCTTCATAATTCAGTGATCTATAGCCCTAACGGTAACAATTTATAATTCAGTTATCTATAGCCCGAACATTAACCCTTTATAATTCAGTGATCGAAAGCCACAACATTAACCCTTTATACTTCAGTGATCTATAGACCCAACATTAACCCCTTAAACTTCATTCATCTATAGCCCGAACATTAACCCTTTAAACTTCAGTGCTCTATCGCCCTAACATTAACCCTTTATAATTCGGTGATCTCTAGCCCTAACATTAACCCTTTAAACTTCAGTGATCTATAGCCCTAACATTAACCCTTTATAATTCGGTGATCTATGGACCTAACATTAACCCTTTAAACATCAGTGATCTAGCGCCCTAACATTAACCCTTTATAAATCAGTGATCTATCGCTCTAACATTAACCCTTTAAACTTCAGTGATCTATCGCTCCAACATTAACTCTTTATAATTCAGTGATCTACAGCCCTAACATTAATCCTTTATAATTCAGTGATCCAAGGCCCTATCATGAACTCTTCATAATTCAGTGATCTATAGCCCTAACGGTAACAATTTATAATCCAGTTATCTATAGCCCTAACATTAACCCTTTAAACTTCAGTGCTCTATCGCCCTAACATTAACCCTTTATAATTCGGTGATCTATAGCCCTAACATTAACCCTTTAAACTTCAGTGATCTATAGCCCTAACATTAACCCTTTAAACTTCAGTGATCAATCGCCCTAACATTAACCCTTTTTTAATTCAGTGATCTATAGCCCTACCATTAACACTTTATAATTCAGTGATCTATAGCCCTAACATTAACCCTTTAAACTTCAGTGATCAATCGCCCTAACATTAACCCTTTATAATTCAGTGATCTATAGCCCAAACATTAAACCTTTATAATTCAGTGATCTTTAGCATGAACATTAACCCTTTATACTACAGTGATCTATAGCCCGAACATTAACACTTTAAACTTCAGTGATCTATCGCCCTAACATTAACCCTTTAAACTTAAGTAATCAATCGCCCTAACATTAATCCTTTATAATTCAGTGTTCTATAGCTCCCACATTAACCCTTTATAATTCAGTGATCTATAGCACGAACATTAACCCTTTAAACTTCAGTGATCTATAGCCCTAACATTAACCCTTTATAATTCAGTGATCTATAGCCCTAACATTAACCCTTTATAATTCGGTGATCTATGGACCTAACATTAACCCTTTAAACATCAGTGATCTAGCGCCCTAACATTAACCCTTTATAAATCAGTGATCTATCGCTCTAACATTAACCCTTTAAACTTCAGTGATCTATCGCTCCAACATTAACTCTTTATAATTCAGTGATCTACAGCCCTAACATTAATCCTTTATAATTCAGTGATCCAAGGCCCTAACATTAACTCTTCATAATTCAGTGATCTATAGCCCTAACGGTAACAATTTATAATTCAGTTATCTATAGCCCGAACATTAACCCTTTATAATTCAGTGATCGAAAGCCACAACATTAACCCTTTATACTTCAGTGATCTATAGACCCAACATTAACCCCTTAAACTTCATTCATCTATAGCCCTAACATTAACCCTTTAAACTTCAGTGCTCTATCGCCCTAACATTAACCCTTTATAATTCGGTGATCTATAGCCCTAACATTAACCCTTTAAACTTCAGTGATCTATAGCCCTAACATTAACCCTTTAAACTTCAGTGATCAATCGCCCTAACATTAACCCTTTTTAATTCAGTGATCTATAGCCCTAACATTAACACTTTATAATTCAGTGATCTATAGCCCTAACATTAACCCTTTAAACTTCAGTGATCAATCGCCCTAACATTAACCCTTTATAATTCAGTGATCTATAGCCCAAACATTAAACCTTTATAATTCAGTGATCTTTAGCATGAACATTAACCCTTTATACTACAGTGATCTATAGCCCGAACATTAACACTTTAAACTTCAGTGATCTATCGCCCTAACATTAACCCTTTAAACTTAAGTAATCAATCGCCCTAACATTAATCCTTTATAATTCAGTGTTCTATAGCTCCCACATTAACCCTTTATAATTCAGTGAGCTATAGCACGAACATTAACCCTTTAAACTTCAGTGATCTATAGCCCTAACATTAACCCTTTATAATTCAGTGATCTATAGTTCGAACATTAACCCTTTAAACTTCAGTGATCTATAGCCCTAACATTAACCCTTTATACTACAGTGATCTATAGCCCTAACATTAAACTTTATACTTCAGTGATCAATTGCCCTAACATTAACCCTTTAAACTTCAGTGATCTATCGCTCTAACATTAACCCTTTATAATACAGTGATCTATAGCTCCAACATTAACCCTTTAAACTTCTGTGATCTATAGCCCTAACATTAACCCTTTATAATTCAGTGATCTATAGCTCGAACATTAACCCTTTAAACTTCTGTGATCTATAGCCCTAACATTAACCCTTTATACTTCAGTGATCTATAGCCCTAACATTAACCCTTTATACTTCAGTGATCTATAGCCCTAACATTAACCCTTTAAACTTCAGTGATCTATATCCCTAATATTAACCCTTTATACTACAGTGGTCTATAGCCCGAACATTAACCCTTTATTATTCAGTGATTAATAGCCCTAACATTAACCCTTTAAACTTCAGTGATCTATCGCTCTAACATTAACCCTTTATAATTCAGTGATCCAACGCCCTAACATTAACCCTTTATACTTCAGTGATCTATAGCCCTAACGTTAACCCTTTATAATTCAGTTATCTATAACCCTAACATTAACTCTTTATAATTCAGTGATCTATCGCTCTAACATTAACCCTTTATAATTCAGTGATCTTTAGCATGAACATTAACCCTTTATACTACAGTGATCTATAGCCCGAACATTAACACTTTAAACTTCAGTGATCTATCGCCCTAACATTAACCCTTTAAACTTAAGTAATCAATCGCCCTAACATTAATCCTTTATAATTCAGTGTTCTATAGCTCCCACATTAACCCTTTATAATTCAGTGATCTATAGCACGAACATTAACCCTTTAAACTTCAGTGATCTATAGCCCTAACATTAACCCTTTATAATTCAGTGATCTATAGCCCTAACATTAACCCTTTATAATTCAGTGATCTATGGACCTAACATTAACCCTTTAAACATCAGTGATCTAGCGCCCTAACATTAACCCTTTATAAATCAGTGATCTATCGCTCTAACATTAACCCTTTAAACTTCAGTGATCTATCGCTCCAACATTAACCCTTTATAATTCAGTGATCTACAGCCCTAACATTAATCCTTTATAATTCAGTGATCCAAGGCCCTAACATTAACTCTTCATAATTCAGTGATCTATAGCCCTAACGGTAACAATTTATAATTCAGTTATCTATAGCCCGAACATTAACCCTTTATAATTCAGTGATCGAAAGCCACAACATTAACCCTTTATACTTCAGTGATCTATAGACCCAACATTAACCCCTTAAACTTCATTCATCTATAGCCCTAACATTAACCCTTTAAACTTCAGTGCTCTATCGCCCTAACATTAACCCTTTATAATTCGGTGATCTATAGCCCTAACATTAACCCTTTAAACTTCAGTGATCTATAGCCCTAACATTAACCCTTTAAACTTCAGTGATCTATCGCCCTAACATTAACCCTTTTTAATTCAGTGATCTATAGCCCTAACATTAACACTTTATAACTCAGTGATCTATAGCCCTAACATTAACCCTTTAAACTTCAGTGATCAATCGCCCTAACATTAACCCTTTATAATTCAGTGATCTATAGCCCAAACATTAAACCTTTATAATTCAGTGATCTTTAGCATGAACATTAACCCTTTATACTACAGTGATCTATAGCCCGAACATTAACACTTTAAACTTCAGTGATCTATCGCCCTAACATTAACCCTTTAAACTTAAGTAATCAATCGCCCTAACATTAATCCTTTATAATTCAGTGTTCTATAGCTCCCACATTAACCCTTTATAATTCAGTGAGCTATAGCACGAACATTAACCCTTTAAACTTCAGTGATCTATAGCCCTAACATTAACCCTTTATAATTCAGTGATCTATAGTTCGAACATTAACCCTTTAAACTTCAGTGATCTATAGCCCTAACATTAACCCTTTATACTACAGTGATCTATAGCCCTAACATTAAACTTTATACTTCAGTGATCAATTGCCCTAACATTAACCCTTTAAACTTCAGTGATCTATCGCTCTAACATTAACCCTTTATAATACAGTGATCTATAGCTCCAACATTAACCCTTTAAACTTCTGTGATCTATAGCCCTAACATTAACCCTTTATAATTCAGTGATCTATAGCTCGAACATTAACCCTTTAAACTTCTGTGATCTATAGCCCTAACATTAACCCTTTATACTTCAGTGATCTATAGCCCTAACATTAACCCTTTATACTTCAGTGATCTATAGCCCTAACATTAACCCTTTAAACTTCAGTGATCTATATCCCTAATATTAACCCTTTATACTACAGTGGTCTATAGCCCGAACATTAACCCTTTATTATTCAGTGATCTATAGCCCTAACATTAACCCTTTAAACTTCAGTGATCTATCGCTCTAACATTAACCCTTTATAATTCAGTGATCCAACGCCCTAACATTAACCCTTTATACTTCAGTGATCTATAGCCCTAACGTTAACCCTTTATAATTCAGTTATCTATAACCCTAACATTAACTCTTTATAATTCAGTGATCTATCGCTCTAACATTAACCCTTTATAATTCAGTGATCTATCACCCTAATATTAAACCTTTATAATTCAGTGATCTATCGACCTAACATGAACCCTTTATAAATCAATGATCTATCGCGCCAACATTAACCCTTTATAATACAGTGTCTATCGCTCTAACATTAACCCTTTAATCTTCAGTGATCTATCACCCTAACATTAACCCTTTAAACTTCAGTGGTCTATAGCTCTAACATTAACCCTTTATAATTCAGTGATCTATCGCCCTAACATTAACCCTTTAAACTTCAGTGATCTATAGCCCTAACATTAACCCTTTATAATTCAGTGATCTATCGCCCTAACATTAACCCTTTAAATTTCAGTGAACTATAGCTCCCACATTAACCTTTATAATTCAGTGATCTATAGCCCTAACATTAACCCTTTATACTTCAGTGATCTATAGCCCTAACATTAACCCTTTATACTTCAGTGATCTATATCCCTAATATTAACCCTTTATACTACAGTGATCTATAGCCCTAACATTAACACTTTAAACTTCAGTGATCTATCGCCCTAACATTAATCCTTTATAATTCAGTGTTCTATAGCTCCCACATTAACCTTTATATTTCAGTGATCTATAGCCCAAACATTAACCCTTTATAATTCAGTGATCTATAGCATGAACATTACCCCTTTAAACTTCAGTGTTCTATAGCCCTAACATTAACCCTTTATAATTCAGTGATCTATAGCTCGAACATTAACCCTTTAAACTTCAGTGATCAATCGCCCTAACATTAACTCTTTATAATTCAGTGTTCTATAGCTCGGACATTAACCCTTTATATTTCAGTGATCTAAAACCCTAACATTAACCCTTTAAACTTCAGTGATCAATCGCCCTAACATTAAACCTTTATAAATCAGTGTTCTATAGCTCGGACATTAACCCTTTATATTTCAGTGATCTATAGCCCAAACATTAAACCTTTATAATTCAGTGATCTTTAGCATGAACATTAACCCTTTATACTACAGTGATCTATAGCCCGAACATTAACACTTTAAACTTCAGTGATCTATCGCCCTAACATTAATCCTTTATAATTCAGTGTTCTATAGCTCCCACATTAACCCTTTATAATTCAGTGATCTATAGCTCGAACATTAACCCTTTAAACTTCAGTGATCTATAGCCCTAACATTAACCCTTTATACTTCAGTGATCTATAGCCCTAACATTAACCCTTTATACTACAGTGATCTATAGCCCGAACATTAACAATTTAAACTTCAGTGATCTATCGCCCTAACATTAATCCTTTATAATTCAGTGTTCTATAGCTCCCACATTAACCTTTATATTTCAGTGATCTATAGCCCTAACATTAACCCTTTATACTACAGTGATCTATAGCCCTAACATTAACCCTTTATACTTCAGTGATCAATCGCCCGAACATTAACCCTTTATAATTCCGTGATCTGTAGCCCTAGCATTAACCCTTTAAACTTCAGTGATCTATCGCTCTAACATTAACTCTTCATAATTCAGTGAGCTGCAGCCTTAACATTAACACTTTATAATTCAGTGATATATCGCTCTAAAATTAACACTTTATACTTCAGTGATCTATAGCCCTTACATTAACCCTTTATTATTCAGTGATCTATAGCACCAACATTAACCCTTTAAACTACAGTGATCTATAGCCCTAACATTAACCCTTTTTCATTCAGTGATCGAAAGCCACAACATTAACCCTTTAAACTTCAGTGATCTCTCGCCCCAACATTAACCCTTTATAATTCAGTGATCTATCGCTCTAACATTAACGCTTTATAATTCATTGATCTATAGCCCTAACATTAAACCTCTATAATTCAGTGATCTATCGCTCTAACATTAACCATTTATAATTCAGTGATCTATCGCCCTAATATTAACCCTTTATAATTCAGTGATCGATCGCCCTAACATTAACCCTTTAAACTTCAGCGAGCTATCGCCCTAACATTAACCATTTAAACTTCAGTGATCTATCGCCCTAACATTAATGCTTTAAACTTCAGTGATCTATCGCCCCAACATTAACCCTTTATAATACAGTGTCTATCGCCCTAACATTAACCCTTTAAACTTCAGTGATCTATCGCTCTAACATTAACCCTTTATAATACAGTGATCTATAGCTCCAACATTAACCCTTTAAACTTCTGTGATCTATAGCCCTAACATTAACCCTTTATAATTCAGTGATCTATAGCTCGAACATTAACCCTTTAAACTTCTGTGATCTATCGCCCTAACATTAACCCTTTATACTTCAATGATCTATAGCCCTAACATTAACCCTTTATACTTCAGTGATCTATAGCCCTAACATTAACCCTTTAAACTTCAGTGATCTATATCCCTAATATTAACCCTTTATACTACAGTGGTCTATAGCCCGAACATTAACCCTTTATTATTCAGTGATCTATAGCCCTAACATTAACCCTTTAAACTTCAGTGATCTATCGCTCTAACATTAACCCTTTATAATTCAGTGATCTACAACCCTAACATTAACCCTTTATAATTCAGTGATCCAACGCCCTAACATTAACCCTTTATACTTCAGTGATCTATAGCCCTAACGTTAAACCTTTATAATTCAGTTATCTATAACCCTAACATTAACCCTTTATAATTCAGTGATCTATCGCTCTAACATTAACCCTTTATAATTCAGTGATCTATCACCCTAATATTAACCCTTTATAATTCAGTGATCTATCGACCTAACATGAACCCTTTATAAATCAGTGATCTATAGCATTAACATTAACCCTTTATACTTCAGTGATCGATCGCCCTAACATTAATCCTTTAAACTTCAGTGATCTATAGCTCGAACATTAACCCTTTAAACTTCTGTGATCTATAGCCCTAACATTAACCCTTTAAACTTCAGTGATCTATATCCCCAATATTAACCCTTTATACACAGTGGTCTATAGCCCGAACATTAACACTTTAAACTTCAGTGATCTATATCCCCAATATTAACCCTTTATACTACAGTGGTCTATAGCCCTAACATTAACCCTTTATACTTCAGTGATCTATAGCCCTAACATTAACCCTTTATACTTCAGTGATCTATAGCCCTAACATTAACCCTTTATACTTCAGTGATCTATAGCCCGAACATTAACCCTTTATAATTCAGTGATCTATAGCCCTAACATTAACCCTTTATACTTGAGTGATCCAACGCCCTAACATTAACCCTTCATAATTCAGTGAGCTGTAGCCCTAACATTAACGCTTTATAATTCAGTGATCTATAGCTCGAACATGAACCCTTTATAATTCAGTGATCTATCGCCCTAACATTAATGCTTTAAAGTTCAGTGATCTATCGTCCCAACATTAACCCTTTATAATACAGTGTCTATCGCCCTAACATTAACCCTTTAAAGTTCAGTGATCTATCGCCCTAACATTAACCCTTTAAACTTCAGTGGTCTATCGCCCTAACATTAACCCTTTATACTTCAGTGATCCAAAGCCCTAACATTAACCTTAAAACTTCAGTAATCTATAGCCCTAACATTAACCCTTTCTACTTCAGTGATCTATAGCCCTAACATTAACCCTTTATACTTCAGTGATCTATATCCCTAATATTAACCCTTTATACTACAGTGATCTATAGCCCTAACATTAACACTTTAAACGTCAATGATCTATCGCCCTAACATTAATCCTTTATAATTCAGTGTTCTATAGCTCCCACATTAACCTTTATATTTCAGTGATCTATAGCCCAAACATTAACCCTTTATAATTCAGTGATCTATAGCATGAACATTAACCCTTTAAACTTCAGTGTTCTATAGCCCTAACATTAACCCTTTATAATTCAGTGATCTATAGCTCGAACATTAACCCTTTAAACTTCAGTGATCTATAGCCCTAACATTAACCCCTTTTAATTCAGTGATCTATCACCCTAACATTAACCCTTTAATCTTCAGTGATCTATCACCCTAACATTAACTCTTTATACTTCAGTGATCTATCGCTCTAACATTAACCATTTAAACTTCAGTGATCTATAACCCTAACATTAACCCTTTATAATTCAGTGATCTATCACCCTAACATTAACCC
The DNA here is from genome assembly GCA_030390025.1 of Squalus acanthias. NCBI lineage: Eukaryota > Metazoa > Chordata > Chondrichthyes > Squaliformes > Squalidae > Squalus > Squalus acanthias. Next base: position 5,462,532 of record CM059445.1, on the reverse strand, counting down.
TTTAATCTTCAGTGATCTATCACCCTAACATTAACCCTTTAATCTTCAGTGATCTATCACCCTAACATTAACCCTTTAAATTTCAGTGAACTATAGCACTATAATTAACCCTTTATAATTCAGTGATCTATCACCCTAACATTAACCCTTTAATCTTCACTGATCTATCACCCTAACATTAACCCTTTAAACTTCAGTGATCTATCACCCTAACATTAACCCTTTATAATTCAGTGATCTATCGCCCTAACATTAACCCTTTAAATTTCAATGAACTATAGCCCTATAATTAAACCTTTATAATTCAGTGATCTACAGTCCTAAGATTAACCCTTTATAATTCAGTGATCTATAGCCCTAACATTAAACCTTTATAATTCAGTGATTTATTGCCCTAACATTAACTCATTAAACTTCAGTGATCTATAGCCCTAACATTAAACCTTTATAATTCGGTGATCTATAGCCCTAACATTAAACCTTTAATTTCAGTGATCTATAGCCCTAACATTAACCCTTTAAACTTCAGTGATCAATCGCCCTAACATTAACCCTTTTTTAATTAAGTGTTCTATAGCTCAGACATTAACCCTTTATATTTCAGTGATCTATAGCCCTAACATTAACTCTTTAATCTTCAGTGATCTATCACCCTAACATTAACCCTTTATAATTCAGTGATCTATCGCCCTAACATTAACCCTTTAAATTTCAATGAACTATAGCCCTATAATTAAACCTTTATAATTCAGTGATCTACAGTCCTAAGATTAACCCTTTATAATTCAGTGATCTATAGCCCTAACATTAAACCTTTATAATTCAGTGATTTATTGCCCTAACATTAACTCATTAAACTTCAGTGATCTATAGCCCTAACATTAAACCTTTATAATTCAGTGATTTATTGCCCTAACATTAACCCATTAAACTTCAGTGATCTATCACCCTAACATTAACCCTTTAAACTTCAGTGATCTATTGCTCTAACATTAACCCTTTATAATTCAGTGATCTATAGCCCTAACATTAACCCTTTATAATTCAGTGATCTATAGCCCTAACATTAACCCTTTATAATTCAGTGATCTATAGCTCTAACATTAACCCTTTAAACTTCAGTGATCTATAGCCCTAACATTAACCCTTTATAATTCAGTGATCTATAGCCCTAACATTAACCCTTTATAATTCAGTGATCTATAGCCCTAACATTAACCCTTTATAATTCAGTGATCTATCGCTCTAACATTAACCCTTTAAACTTCAGTGATCTATCAGCCCTAACATTAACCTTTATAATTCAGTGATCTATAGCCCTAACATTAAACCTTTATAATTCAGTGATCTATAGCCCTAACATTAACCCTTTAAACTTCAGTGATCTATAGCTCTAACATTAACCCTTTATAATTCAGTGATCTATAGCCCTAACATTAACCTTTAAACTTCAGTGATCTATAGCCCTAACATTAACCCTTTATAATTCAGTGATCTATAGCCCTAACATTAACCCTTTAAAATTCAGTGATCTATAGCCCTAACATTAACCCTTTAAATTCAGTGATCTATAGCCTAACATTAACCCTTATAATTCAGTGATCTATAGCAACTTTAACCCTTTACTTCAGTATCTCCCCAATTAACCCTTTTATTCAGTGATCTATAAGCCCGAACATTAACCCTTTATATCAGTGATCATCCCCATTAACTTAACCCTTCTATATATAATTCAGTGATCTATAGCCCTAACATTAACCCTTTATACTTCAGTGATCTATAGCCCTAACATTAACACTTTAAACTTCAGTGATCTATAGCCCTAACATTAACCCTTTAAACTTCAGTGATCATTCGCCCTAACATTAACCCTTTACAATTCAGTGTTCTATAGCTCCCACATTAACCTTTATATTTCAGTGATCTATAGCCCTAACATTAACCCTTTATACTTCAGTGATCCATCACTCTTACATTAACTCTTTATAATTCAGTGATCTATCGCCCTAACATTAACCCTTTAAACTTCAGTGATCATTCGCCCTAACATTAACCCTTTACAATTCAGTGTTCTATAGCTCTCACATTAACCTTTAGATTTCAGTGATCTATAGCCCAAACATTAACCCTTTATAATTCAGTGATCTATAGCCCTAATATTAACCCTTTATAATTCAGTGATCTATAGCTTGAACATTAACCCTTTATAATTCAGTGAGCTACAGCCCTAACATTAACCCTTTATAATTCAGTGATCTATCGCCCTAACATTAACCCTTTATAATTCAGTGATCTATAGCCCTAACATTAACCCTTTATAATTCAGTGATCAATAGCTCGGACATTAACCCTTTATATTTCAGTGATCTATAGCCCAAACATTAACCCTTTATAATTCAGTGAACTATAGCCCTAACATTAACCCTTTATATTTCAGTGATCTATCGCTCTAACATTAACCCTTTAAAATTCAGTGAGCTATAGCCCTAACATTAACCCTTTATAATTCAGTGATCTATCGCTCTAACATTAACCCTTTAAACTTCAATGATCTATCACTCTTACATTAACTCTTTATAATTCAGTGATCTATCGCTCTAACATTAACCCTTTAAACTTCAGTGATCTATAGCCCTAACATTAACACTTTAAACTTCAGTGATCAATCGCCCAAACATTAACCCTTTATAATTCAGTGATCTATAGCACGAACATTAACCCTTTAAACTTCAGTGATCTATAGCCCTAACATTAACCCTTTATAATTCAGTGATCTATAGCTCGAACATTAACCCTTTATAATTCAGTGATCTATAGCTCGAACATTAACCCTTTAAACTTCAGTGAACTATAGCCCAAACATTAACCCTTTATAATTCAGTGATGTATAGCACGAACATTAACCCTTTGTAATTCAGTGATCTATAGCCCTAGCATTAACCCCTTTAACTTCAGTGATCTATAGCCCTAACATTAACCCTTTAAACTTCAGTGATCTATAGCCCTAACATTAACCCTTTATAACTCAGTGATCTATAGCTCGAACATTAACCCTTTATACTTCAGTGATCTATAGCCCTAACATTAACCCTTTATACTTCAGTGATCTATAGCCCTAACATTAACACTTTATAATTCAGTGATCTATAGCCCAAACATTAACCCTTTATAATTCAGTGATCTATCGCTCTAACATTAACCCTTTAAACTTCAGTGATCTCTCGCTCTAACATTATCTCTTTATAATTCAGTGATCTATAGCCCTAACATTAACACTTTAAACTTCAGTGATCAATCGCCCAAACATTAACCCTTTATAATTCAGTGATCAATAGCACGAACATTAACCCTTTAAACTTCAGTGATCTATAGCCCTAACAGTAACCCTTTATAATTCAGTGATCTATAGCTCGAACATTAACCCTTTATAATTCAGTGATCTATAGCTCGAACATTAACCCTTTAAACTTCAGTGAACTATAGCCCAAACATTAACCCTTTATAATTCAGTGATGTATAGCACGAACATTAACCCTTTGTAATTCAGTGATCTATAGCCCTAGCATTAACCCCTTTAACTTCAGTGATCTATAGCCCTAACATTAACCCTTTAAACTTCAGTGATCTATAGCCCTAACATTAACCCTTTATAACTCAGTGATCTATAGCTCGAACATTAACCCTTTATACTTCAGTGATCTATAGCCCTAACATTAACCCTTTATACTTCAGTGATCTATAGCCCTAACATTAACACTTTATAATTCAGTGATCTATCGCTCTAACATTAACCCTTTAAACTTCAGTGATCTCTCGCTCTAACATTATCTCTTTATAATTCAGTGATCTATAGCCCTAACATTAACCCTTTAAAATTCAGTGAGCTATAGCCCTAACGTTAACCCTTTATAATTCAGTGATCTATAGCCCTAACATTAACCCTTTATAATTCAGTGATCTATAGCCCTAACGTTAACCCGTTAAACTTCAGTGATCAATCGCCCTAACATTAACCCTTTACAATTCAGTGTTCTATAGCTCCCACATTAACCTTTATATTTCAGTGATCTATAGCCCAAACATTAACCCTTTATAATTCAGTGAACTATAGCACGAACATTAACCCTTTAAACTTCAGTGATCTATAGCCCAAACATTAACCCTTTATACTTCAGTGATCTATAGCCCTAACATTAAACCTATATAATTCAGTGATCTATAGCCCTAGCATTAACCGTTTAAACTTCAGTGATCTATAGCCCTAACATTAACCCATTATACTTCAGTGATCTATAGCCCTAACATTAACCCTTTATAATTCAGTGATCTATCGCCCTAACATTAACCCTTTATACTTCAGTGATCTATAGCCCTAACATTAACACTTTAAACTTCAGTGATCTATAGCCCTAACATTAACCCTTTATAATTCAGTGATCTATCGCTCTAACATTAACCCTTTAAACTTCAGTGATCTATCACTCTTACATTAACTCTTTATAATTCTGTGATCTATCAACCCAACATTAAACCTTTATAATTCAGTGATCTATTGCTCTAACATTAACCCTTTAAACTTCAGTGATCTATAGCCCTAACATTAACCCTTTATGCTTCAGTGATCTATATACCTAACATTAACACTTTAAACTTCAGTGATCAATCGCCCTAACATTAACCTTTTAAACTTCAGTGATCAATCGCCCTAACATTAACCCTTTATAATTCAGTGTTCTATAGCTTCCACATTAACCTTTATATTTCAGTGATCTATATCCCAAACATTAACCCTTTATAATTCAGTGATCTATAGCCCAAACATTAACCCTTTAAATTTCAGTGAACTATAGCCCTATAATTAACCCTTTATACTTCAGTGATCTATCGCTCTAACATTAACCCTTTAAACTTCGGTGATCTATCGCTCTAACATTAACCCTTTATAATTCAGTGATCCAAGGCCCTAACATTAACTCTTCATAATTCAGTGATCTACAGCCCTAACATTAATCCTTTATAACTCAGTGATCTATATCCCTAACATTAACCTTTTACAATTCAGTATTCTATCGGTCTAACATTAACCTTTTAAACTTCAGTGATCTATCGCTCTAACATTAACCCTTTATAATTCAGTGATCTATAGCCCTAACATTAACCCTTTATAATTCAGTGATCTATAGCCCTAACATTAACCCTTTATAATTCAGTGATCTATCGCCCTAACATTAACCCTTTAACTTCAGTGATCTATAGCCCTAACATTAACCCTTTATACTTCAGTGATCTATCGCCCTAACATTAACCCTTTATACTTCAGTGATCTATAGCTCTAACATTAACCCTTTATAATTCAGTGATCTATAGCCCTAACATTAACCCTTTATAATTCAGTGATCTATAGCTCTAACATTAACCCTTTATACTTCAGTGATCTATAGCCCTAACATTAACCCTTTATAATTCAGTGATCTATAGCCCTAACATTAACCCTTTATAATTCAGTGATCTATAGCTCTAACATTAACCCTTTATAATTCAGTGATCTATAGCCCTAACATTAACCTTTAAACTTCAGTGATCTATAGCCCAAACATTAACCCTTTGTAATTCAGTGATGTATAGCACGAACATTAACCCTTTATAATTCAGTGATCTATGGAGCTAACATTAACCCCTTTAACTTCAGTGATCTATAGCCCTAACATTAACCCCTTATAATAGTGAGCTGTAGCTCTAACATTAACCCTTTATACTTCAGTGATCGAAAGCCGTAACATTAACCCTATATAATTCAGTGAACTATAGCCCTAGCATTAACCCTTTAAACTTCAGTGATCTATAGCCCGAACATTAACCCTTTAAACTTAACTGATCTATCGCCCTAACATTAACCCTTTATAATTCAGTGATCTATCGCCCTAACATTAACCCTTTATTATTCAGTGACCTATAGCCCTAACATTAACCCTTTAAACTTCAGTGATCTATCGCTCTAACATTAACCCTTTATAATTCAGTGATCTATAGCACAAACATTAACCCTTTAAACTTCAGTGATCTACAGCCCAAACATTAACCCTTTATAATTCAGTGATCTATAGCACGAACATAAACCCATTATAATTCAGTGCTCTATAGACCTAACATTACCCCCTTAAACTTCAGTGATCAATCGCATTAACACTAACCCTTTATAATTCAGTGTTCTATAGCTCGGACATTAACCCCTTAACATTCAGTGATCTAAAGCTCTAACATTAACCCTTTATAATTCAGTGATCTATCGCTCTAACATTAACCTTTAAACTTCAATGATCTATCACTCTAACATTAACTCTTTATAATTCATGGTGATATATCACCCTAACATTAAACCTTTATAATTCATTGATCTATCGCTCCAACATTAACCCTTTAAACTTCAGTGATCAAGCGCCCTAACATTAACCCTTTATAATTCAGTGATCTATAGCCCTAACATTAACACTTTATAATTCAGTGATCTATAGCCCAAACATTAACCCTTTATAATTCAGTGATCTATCGCTCTAACATTAACCCTTTCAACTTCAGTGATCTCTCGCTCTAACATTATCCCTTTATAATTCAGTGATCTATGGAGCTAACATTAACCCCTTTAACTTCAGTGATCTATAGCCCTAACATTAACCCCTTATAATAGTGAGCTGTAGCTCTAACATTAACCCTTTATACTTCAGTGATCGAAAGCCGTAACATTAACCCTTTATAATTCAGTGAACTATAGCCCTAGCATTAACCCTTTAAACTTCAGTGATCTATAGCCCGAACATTAACCCTTTAAACTTCACTGATCTATCGCCCTAACATTAACCCTTTATAATTCAGTGATCTATCGCCCTAACATTAAACCTTTATTATTCAGTGACCTATAGCCCTAACATTAACCCTTTAAACTTCAGTGATCTATCGCTCTAACATTAACCCTTTATAATTCAGTGATCTATAGCACAAACATTAACCCTTTAAACTTCAGTGATCTACAGCCCAAACATTAACCCTTTATAATTCAGTGATCTATAGCACGAACATAAACCCATTATAATTCAGTGATCTATAGACCTAACATTAACCCCTTAAACTTCAGTGATCAATCGCATTAACACTAACCCTTTATAATTCAGTGTTCTATAGCTCGGACATTAACCCCTTAACATTCAGTGATCTAAAGCTCTAACATTAACCCTTTATAATTCAGTGATCTATCGCTCTAACATTAACCCTTTAAACTTCAATGATCTATCACTCTAACATTAACTCTTTATAATTCAGTGATATATCACCCTAACATTAAACCTTTATAATTCATTGATCTATCGCTCCAACATTAACCCTTTAAACTTCAGTGATCAAGCGCCCTAACATTAACCCTTTATAATTCAGTGATCTATAGCCCTAACATTAACACTTTATAATTCAGTGATCTATAGCCCAAACATTAACCCTTTATAATTCAGTGATCTATCGCTCTAACATTAACCCTTTAAACTTCAGTGATCTCTCGCTCTAACATTATCCCTTTACAATTCAGTGTTCTATAGCTCCCACATTAACCTTTATATTTCAGTGATCTATAGCCCAAACATTAACCCTTTATAATTCAGTGAACTATAGCACGAACATTAACCCTTTAAACTTCAGTGATCTATAGCACAAACATTAACCCTTTATAATTCAGTGATCTATAGCTCGAACATTAACCCTTTATAATTCAGTGATCTATACCTCGAACATTAACCCTTTAAACTTCAGTGATCTATAGCCCTAACATTAACCCTTTATAATTCAGTGATCTATAGCCCTAACGTTAACCCTTTAAACTTCAGTGATCAATCGCCCTAACATTAACCCTTTACAATTCAGTGTTCTATAGCTCCCACATTAACCTTTATATTTCAGTGATCTATAGCCCAAACATTAACCCTTTATAATTCAGTGAACTATAGCACGAACATTAACCCTTTAAACTTCAGTGATCTATAGCACAAACATTAACCCTTTATAATTCAGTGATCTATAGCTCGAACATTAACCCTTTATAATTCAGTGATCTAAAGCTCTAACATTAACCCTTTATAATTCAGTGATCTATCGCTCTAACATTAACCCTTTAAACTTCAATGATCTATCACTCTAACATTAACTCTTTATAATTCAGTGATATATCACCCTAACATTAAACCTTTATAATTCATTGATCTATCGCTCCAACATTAACCCTTTAAACTTCAGTGATCAAGCGCCCTAACATTAACCCTTTATAATTCAGTGATCTATAGCCCTAACATTAACACTTTATAATTCAGTGATCTATAGCCCAAACATTAACCCTTTATAATTCAGTGATCTATCGCTCTAACATTAACCCTTTAAACTTCAGTGATCTCTCGCTCTAAAATTATCCCTTTATAATTCAGTGATCTATAGCCCTAACATTAACCCTTTAAAATTCAGTGAGCTATAGCCCTAACGTTAACCCTTTATAATTCAGTGATCTATAGCCCTAACATTAACCCTTTATAATTCAGTGATCTATAGCCCTAACGTTAACCCTTTAAACTTCAGTGATCAATCGCCCTAACATTAACCCTTTACAATTCAGTGATCTATAGCTCGAACATTAACCCTTTATAATTCAGTGATCTATAGCCCTAACATTAACCCTTTATAATTCAGTGACCTATAGCACGAACATTAACCCTTTAAACTTCAGTGATCTATAGCCCTAACATTAACCCTTTATAATTCAGTGATCTATAGCTCGAACATTAACCCTTTATACTTCAGTGATCTATAGCCCGAACATTAACCCTTTATAATTCAGTGATCTATAGCCCTAACGTTAACCCTTTAAACTTCAGTGATCAATCGCCCTACATTAACCCTTTACAATTTAGTGTTCTATAGCTCCACATTAACCTTTATATTTCAGTGATCTATAGCCCAAACATTAACCCTTTATAATTCAGTGATCTATAGCACGAACATTAACCCTTTAAACTTCAGTGATCTATAGCCCAAACATTAACCCTTTATAATTCAGTGATCTATAGCTCGAACATTAACCCTTTATAATTCAGTGATCTATACCTCGAACATTAACCCTTTAAACTTCAGTGATCTATAGCCCTAACATTAACCCTTTATAATTCAGTGATCTATATCTCGAACATTAACCCTTTAAACTTCAGTGATCTATAGCCCTAACATTAACCCTATATAATTCCGTGATCTATAGCCCTAGCATTAACCCTTTAAACTTCAGTGATCTATAGCCCTAACATTAACCCATTATACTTCAGTGATCTATAGCCCTAACATTAACCCTTTATAATTCAGTGATCTATCGCCCTAACATTAACCCTTTATACTTCAAAGATCTATAGCCCTAACATTAACACTTTAAACTTCAGTGATCTATAGCCCTAACATTAACCCTTTATAATTCAGTGATCTATCGCTCTAATATTAACCCTTTAAACTTCAATGATCTATCACTCTTACATTAACTCTTTATAATTCAGTGATCTATCAACCCAACATTAAACCTTTATAATTCAGTGATCTATTGCTCTAACATTAACCCTTTAAACTTCAGTGATCTATAGCCCTAACATTAACCCTTTATACCTCAGTGATCTATATACCTAACATTAACACTTTAAACTTCAGTGATCAATCGCCCTAACATTAACCTTTTAAACTTCAGTGATCAATCGCCCTAACATTAACCCTTTATAATTCAGTGTTCTATAGCTCCCACATTAACCTTTATATTTCAGTGATCTATATCCCAAACATTAACCCTTTATAATTCAGTGATCTATAGCCCAAACATTAACCCTTTAAACTTCGGTGATCTATCGCTCTAACATTAACTCTTTATAATTCAGTGATCCAAGGCCCTAACATTAACTCTTCATAATTCAGTGATCTACAGCCCTAACATTAATCCTTTATAACTCAGTGATCTATATCCCTAACATTAACCTTTTAAACTTCAGTGATCTATCGCTCTAACATTAACTCTTTATAATTCAGTGATCTATAGCCCGAATATTAACCCTTTCTATGTCTGTGATCTATAGCCCTAACATTAACCCTTTATAATTCAGTGATCTATAGCCCTAACATTAACCCTTTAAACTTCAGTGATCTATAGCCCTAACATTAACCCTTTATACTTCAGTGATCTATCGCTCTAACATTAACCCTTTAAACTTCAGTGATCTATAGCCCTAACATTAACCCTTTATAATTCAGTGATCTATAGCCCTAACATTAACCCTTTATAATTCAGTGATCTATAGCCCTAACATTAACCCTTTAAACTTCAGTGATCTATAGCCCTAACATTAACCCTTTATAATTCAGTGATCTATAGCCCTAACATTAACCCTTTATAATTCAGTGATCTATAGCCCTAACATTAACCCTTTATAATTCAGTGATCTATAGCCCTAACATTAACCCTTTATAATTCAGTGATCTATAGCTCGAACATTAACCCTTTAAACTTCAGTGATCTATAGCCCAAACATTAACCCTTTATAATTCAGTGATCTATAGCACTAACATTAACCCTTTATAATTCAGTGATCTATAGACCTAACATTAACCCCTTAAACTTCAGTGATCTATAGCCCTAACATTAACCCTTTATAATTCAGTGATCTATAGCTCTAACATTAACCCTTTATACTTCAGTGATCTATAGCCCTAACATTAACCCTTTATAATTCAGTGATCTATAGCCCTAACATTAACCCTTTAAACTTCAGTGATCTATAGCCCTAACATTAACCCTTTAAACTTCAGTGATCTATAGCCCTAACATTAACCCTTTATAATTCAGTGATCTATAGCCCTAACATTAACCCTTTATAATTCAGTGATCTATAGCCCTAACATTAACCCTTTAAACTTCAGTGATCTATCGCTCTAACATTAACCCTTTATAATTCAGTGATCTATAGCACTAACATTAACCCTTTAAACTTCAGTGATCTATAGCCCTAACATTAACCCTTTATAATTCAGTGATCTATAGCCCTAACATTAACCCTTTATAATTCAGTGATCTATAGCCCTAACATTAACCCTTTATAATTCAGTGATCTATAGCCCTAACATTAACCCTTTATAATTCAGTGATCAAAAGCCACAACATTAACCCTTTAAACTTCAGTGATCTATAGCCCTAACATTAACCCTTTATAATTCATTGATCTATCGCTCTAACATTAACCCTTTATACTTCAGTGATCTATAGCCCTAACATTAACCCTTTATAATTCAGTGATCTATAGCTCGAACATTAACCCTTTAAAATTCAGTGATCTATAGCTCGAACATTAACCCTTTAAACTTCAGTGATCAATCGCCCTAACATTAACCCTTTATAATTCAGTGATCTATAGCTCGGACATTAACCCTTTATAATTCAGTGATCTATAGCCCTAACATTAACCCTTTATAATTCAGTGATCTATAGCACGAACATTAACCCTTTAAACTTCAGTGATCTATAGCCCTAACATTAACCCTTTATAATTCAGTGATCTATAACCCTAACATTAACCCTTTAAACTTCAGTGATCTATAGCCCTAACATTAACCCTTTATAATTCAGTGATCTATAGCCCTAACATTAACCCTTTATAATTCAGTGATCTATCGCCCTAACATTAACCCTTTATAATTCAGTGATCTATCGCCCTAACATTAACCCTTTAAACTTCAGTGATCAATCGCCCTAACATTAACCCTTTATAATTCAGTGATCTATAGCTCTAACATTAACCCTTTATAATTCAGTGATCTATAGCCCTAACATTAACCCTTTATAATTCAGTGATCTATAGCACTAACATTAACCCTTTAAACTTCAATGATCTATCGCTCTAACATTAACCCTTTATAATTCAGTGATCTATCACCCTAACATTAACCCTTTATAATTCAGTGATCTATAGCTCTAACATTAACCCTTTAAACTTCAGTGATCTATAGCCCTAACATTAACCCTTTAAACTTCAGTGATCTATAGCCCTAACATTAACCCTTTAAACTTCAGTGATCTATCGCCCTAACATTAACCCTTTATAATTCAGTGATCTATCAGCCCTAACATTAACCCTTTATACTTCAGTGATCTATAGCCCTAACATTAACCCTTTATAATTCAGTGATCTATAGCACTAACATTAACCCTTTAAACTTCAGTGATCTATAGCCCTAACATTAACCCTTTAAACTTCAGTGATCTATCGCCCTAACATTAACCCTTTATAATTCAGTGATCTATAGCCTAACATTAACCCTTTAAACTTCAGTGATCTATAGCCCTAACATTAACCCTTTAAATTCAGTGATCTATAGCCCTAACATTAACCCTTTATACTTCAGTGATCTATCGCCCTAACATTAACCCTTTATACTTCAGTGATCTATAGCCCTAACATTAACCCTTTAAACTTCAGTGATCTATAGCCCTAACATTAACCCTTTATAATTCAGTGATCTATAGCCCTAACATTAACCCTTTAAACTTCAGTGATCTATCGCCCTAACATTAACCCTTTATAATTCAGTGATCTATAGCCCTAACAGGAACCCTTTATATTTCAGTGATCTATAGCCCTAACATTAACTCTTTAAAATTCAGTGAGCTATAGCCCTAACGTTAACCCTTTATAATAAAGTTATCTATAGCCCTAACATTAACCCTTTGTAGTCAGTTATCAAAAGCCATGACATTAACCCTTTAAACTTCAGTGATCTATAGCCCAAACTTAACCCTTTATAATTCAGTGATCCATAGCCCTAACATTAACCCTTTATACTTCAGTAATCTATCACCCCAACATTAACCCTTTAAACTTCAGTGATCTATAGCCCTAACATTAACCCTTTATAATTCAGTGATCTATCGCCCTAACATTAACACTTTAAACTTCAGTGATCTATCGCACTAACATTAACCCTTTAAACTTCAGTGATCAATCGCCCTAACATTAACCCTTTATAATTCAGTGTTCTATAGCTCCCACATTAACCTTTATATTTCAGTGATCTATAGCCCAAACATTAACCCTTTATAATTCAGTGAACTATAGCACGAACATTAACCTTTAAACTACAATGATCTATCTCTCTTACATTAACTCTTTATAATTCAGTGATCTATCACCCTAACATTAAACCTTTATAATTCAGTGATCTATCGCTCTAACATTAACCCTTTAAACTTCAGTGATCTATAGCCCAAACATTAACCCTTTATAATTCAGTGATCTATAGCATGAACATTAACCCTTTAAACTTCAGTGATCTATAGCCCTAACATTAACCCTTTATAATTCAGTGATCTATAGCTCGAACATTAACCCTTTATAATTCAGTGATCTATAGCTCGAACATTAACCCTTTAAACTTCAGTGATCTATAGCCCAAACATTAACCCTTTGTAATTCAGTGATGTATAGCCCGAACATTAACCCTTTATAATTCAGTGATCTATAGACCTAACATTAACCCCTTTAACTTCAGTGATCTGTAGCTCTAACATTAACCCTTTAAACTTCAGTGATCTATAGCCCTAACATTAACCCTTTAAACTTCAGTGATCTATCGCCCTAACATTAACCCTTTATAATTCAGTGATCTATCGCCCTAACATTAACCCTTTATAATTCAGTGATCTATAGCTCGAACATTAACCCTTTATAATTCAGTGATCGATAGCTCAAACATTAACCCTTTAAACTTCAGTGATCTATAGCCCAAACATTAACCCTTTATAATTCAGTGATCTATAGCACGAACATTAACCCATTATAATTCAGTGATCTATAGACCTAACATTAACTCTTTAAACTTCAGTGATCAATCGCCCTAACATTAACCCTTTATAATTCAGTGTTCTATAGCTCGGACATTAACCCTTTATATTTCAGTGATCTATAGCCCAAACATTAACCCTTTATAATTCAGTGATCTATAGCACGAACATTAACCCTTTAAACTTCAGTGATCTATAGCCCTAACATTAACCCTTTATAATTCAGTGATCTATAGACCGAACATTAACCCTTTAAAATTCAGTGATCTATAGCTCGAACATTAACCTTTAAACTTCAGTGATCAATCGCCCTAACATTAACCCTTTATAATTCAGTGATCTATAGCTCGACATTAACCCTTTATATTTCAGTGACCTATAGCCCTAACATTAACCCTTTATAATTCAGTGATCTATAGCACGAACATTAACCCTTTAAACTTCAGTGATCTATCGCCCTAACATTAACCCTTTATAATTCAGTGATCTATAGCACTAACATTAACCCTTTATAATTCAGTGATCTATAGCCCTAACATTAACCTCTTTAAACTTCAGTGATCAATCGCCCTAACATTAACCCTTTATAATTCAGTGTTCTATAGCTCGACATTAACCCTTTATATTTCAGTGATCTATAGCCCTAACATTAACCCTTTATAATTCAGTGATCTATAGCACTAACATTAACCCTTTAAACTTCAGTGATCTATAGCCCTAACATTAACCCTTTATAATTCAGTGATCTATCGCCCGAACATTATTGCTTTGTAATTCATTGATCTATCGCCCTAACATAAACAATTCATACTTCAGTGATCTTCGCTCTAACATTAACCCTTTATAATTCAGTGATCTATCGCCCTAACAACCCTTTAAACTTCAATGATCTATATCTCGAACATTAAACCTTTAAACTTCAGTGATCTATCGCCCTAACATTAACCCTTTAAACTTCAGAGATCTCTCGCCCTAACATTAACCCTTTATAATTCAGTGATCTATCGCCCTCACATTAACCGTTTATAATTCAGTGATCTATAGTCCTAATATTAACCCTTTAAACTTCAGTGAGCTATCGCTCTAACATTAACCCTTTATAATTCAGTGATCAATCGCCCTAACATTAACCCTTTAAACTTCAGTGATCTATAGACCTAACATTAACCCTTTATAATTCAGTGATCCATTGTCCCAATTTAACCCTTTATTCTTCAGTGATCTATAGCGCTAACATTAACCCTTTATAATTCAGAGATCTATAGCCCGAACATTAACCATTTATAATTCAGTGATCTATCACCCTAATATTAACAATTAAACTTCAGTGATCTATCGCCCTAACATTAACCCTTTAAACTTCAGTGATCTATAGCCCGAACATTAACCCTTTAAACCTCAGTGATCTATAGCCCGAACATTAACCCTTTAAACTTCAGTGATCTGTCGCCGTAACATTAACCCTTTATAATTCATTAATCTATCACCCTCAAATTAACCCTTTATAATTCAGTGATCTATAGCTCTAACATTAACCCTTTAAACATCAGTGATCTATCGCCCTAATATTAACGCTTTATAATTCAGTGCTCTATCGCCCTAACATTAACCCTTTAAACTTCAGTGATCTATAGCCCTAACACTAACCCTTCATAATTCAGTGTTCTATCGCCCTAATATTAACCCTTTATACTTCAGTGAACTTTCACCCTAATATTAACCCTTTATAATTCAGTGATCTATCGCCCTAACATTAATTCTTTGTAATTCATTGATCTATCGCCCTAACATTAACAATTCATACTTCAGTGATCTATAGCCCTAACATTAACCCTTTATAATTCAGTGATCTATCGCTCTAACGTTAACCCTTTATAATTCAGTGATCTATCGCCCTAGCATTAACCCTTTAAACTTCAGTGATCTATAGCCCTAACATTAAACCTTTAAACTTCAGTGATCTATAGCCCTAACATTAACCCTTTAAACTTCAGTCATCTATCCCTCTAACATTAAATCTTTATAATTCAGTGATCGAAAGCCCTAACATTAACCCTTTATAATTCAGTGATCAATCGCCCTAACATTAATCCTTTATATTTCAGTGATCTGTCGCACTAATATTAACAATTAAACTTCAGTGATCTATCGCCCTAACGTTAACCCTTTAAACTCCAGTGAACTATCACACTCACATTAACCCTTTATAATTCAGTGATCTATCACCGTAACATTAATCCTTTAAACTTCAGTGATCTATCGCCCTAACATTAACCCTTTAAACTTCATTGATCTATAGCCCTAACATTAACCCTTTATAATTCAGTGATCAATCACCCTCACATTAACCCTTTAACATTCAGTGATCTATATCCCTAACATTAACTCTTTAAGCATCAGTGATCTATCGCCCTAACATTAACCCTTTAAACTTCAGTGATCTATAGCCCTAACATTAACCCTTTATAATTCAGTGATCTAGCCCCCTAACATTAACCCTTTAAACTTCAGTGATCTATCGCGCAAACATTAACCTTTTAAACTTCAGTGATCTATCGCCCTAACATTAACCGTTTAAACTTCAGTGATCTATCGCCCTAACATTAACCCTTTAAACTTCAGTTTTCTATCGCCCTAACATTAACCCTTTATAATTCAGTGATCTATCGCCCTAACATTAACCCTTTATAATTCTGTGATCAATCACACTCATATTAACCCTTTAACATTCAGTGATCTATATCCCTAACATTAACCCTTTAAGCATCAGTGATCTATCACCCTAATATTAACCCTTTATAATTCAGTGATCTATATCCCTAACATTAACCCTTTAAACTTCAGTGATCTTTTGCCCTAATATTAACCCTTTATAATTCAGTGATCTATCGCACTAACATTAACCCTTTAAACTTCAGTGATCTATCGCCCAAACATTAACCCTTTAAACTTCAGTGATCTATCGCCCTAACATTAACCCTTTATAATTCAGTGATCTATCGCCCTAACATTAACCTTTTAAACTTCAGTGATCTATCGCCCCAACATTAACCCTTTATAATCCAGTGATCTCTCGCCCTAATATTAACCCTTGAGACTTCAGTGATCTTTATCCCGAACATTAACCCTTTCTAATTCAGTGATCTATCGCCCTAACATTAACCCTTTATACATCAGTGATCTATCGCCCTAACATTAACCCTTTAAACTTCAGTGATCTATCACCCTAACCTTAACCCTTTAAACTTCAGTGATCTCTCGCCCTAACATTAACACTTTAAGCTTCAGAGATCTATAGCCCTAACATTAACCCTTTATAATTCAGTGATCTATCACCCTAACCTTAACCCTTTAAACTTCAGTGATCTCTCGCCCTAACATTAACACTTTATAATTCAGTGATTTATCGCCCTAACATTAACCCTTTAAACTTCAGTGATCTATCGCCCTAACATTAACCCTTTATAATTCAGTGATCTATCGCCCTAACATTAACCCTTTATAATCCAGTGATCTCTTGCCCTAACATTAACCCTTCAAACTTCAGTGATCTATCGCCCTAACATTAATCCTTTATAATCCAGTGATCTCTCGCACAAACATTAACCGTTTAAACTTCAGTGATCTATCGCCCTAACATTAACCCTTTATACATCAGTGATCATTATCCCGAAAATTAACCCTTTATAATTCAGTGATCTATCGTCCTAACATTAACCCTTTAAACTTCAGTGATCTATCGCCCTAACATTAACCCTTTATAATAGTGATCTTTCGCCCTAACATTAACCCATTAAACTTCATTGATCTATCACCCTAACCTTAACCCTTTAAACTTCAGTGATCTATTGTCCAACAGGAACCCTTTATAATTCAGTGATCTATCGCCCTAATATTAACCCTTTAAGCTTCAGTGGTCTATCGCCCTAACATTAACCCATTATAATTCAGTGATCTATCGCCCTAACATTAACCCTTTATAATCCATTGTTCTCTCGCCCTAACATTAACCGTTTAAACTTCAGTGATCTATCGCCCTAACATTAACCCTTTAAACTTCAGTAATCTATCGCCCTAACATTAACCCTTTATAATTCAGTGAGCTATAGCCCTAATATTAATCCTTTAGACTTCAGTGATCTTTATCCCGAACATTAACCCTTTATAATTCAGTGATCTATCGCCCTAACATTAACCCTTTTTAATAGTGATCTATCGCAGTAACATTAACCCTTTAAACTTCAGTGATCTATCACCCTAACCTTAACCCTTTACACTTCAGTGATCTCTCGCCCTAACATTAACACTTTATAATTCAGTGATCTATCGCCCTAACATTAACCCATTAAACTTCAGTGATCTATAGCCCTAACATTAACCCTTTAAACTTCAGTGATCTATTGCCCTAACAGGAACCCTTTATAATTCATTGATCTATCGCCCTAATATTAACCCTTTAAACTTCAGTGATCTATCGCCCTAACGTTAACCCATTAAACTTCAGTGATCTATCGCCCTAACATTAACCCTTTAAACTTCAGTGATCTATAGCCTGAACATTAACCCTTTAAACTTCAGTGATCTATCGCCCTAACATTAAGCCTTTAATGTTCAGTGATCTGTCGCCGTAACATTAACCCTTTATAATTCAGTAATCTATCACCCTCACGTTAACCCTTTTTAATTCAGTGATCTATCGCCCTAACATTAACCCTTTAAACTTCAGTGATCTATCGCCCTAACATTAACCCTTTAAGCATCAGTGATCTATCGCCCTAATATTAACCCTTTATAATTCAGTGATCTATATCCCTAACATTAACACTTTAAACTTCAGTGATCTATCGCCCAAACATTAACCCTTTAAACTTCAGTGATCTATCGCCCTAACATTAACCCTTTAAACTTCAGTGATCTATCGCCCTAACATTAACCCTTTATAATTCAGTGATCTATCGCCCTAACATTAACCCTTTAAACTTCAGTGATCTCTCGCCCTAACATTAACCGTTTAAACTTCAGTGATCTATCGCCCTAACATTAACCCTTTATAATTCAGTGATCTATCGCCCTAACATTAACCCTTTATAATCCAGTGACCTCTCGCCCTAACATTAACCCTTTAAACTTAATTGGACTATCGCCCTAACATTAACCCTTTATAATTCAGTGAGCTATAGCCCTAATATTAAACCTTTAGACTTCAGTGATCTTTATCCCGAACATTAACCATTTCTAATTCAGTGATCTATCGCCCTAACATTAACCCTTTAAACTTCAGTGATCTATCGCCCTAACTTTAACACTTTATAATAGTGATCTATCGCCCTAACCTTAACCCTTTAAACTTCAGTGATCTATCACCCTAACCTTAACCCTTTAAACTTCAGTGGTCTCTCGCCCTAACATTAACCCTTTATAATTCAGTGATCTATCGCCCTAACATTAACCCATTAAACTTCAGTGATCTATAGCCCTAACATTAAACCTTTATAATTCAGTGATCTGTCGCCCTAACATTAACCCATTAAACTTCAGTGATCTATAGCCCTAACATTAACGCTTTATAATTCAGTGATCGAAAGCCCTAACGTTAACCCTTTAAACTTCAGTGATCTATCGCCCTAACATTAACCGTTTAAACTTCAGTGATCTATCGCCCTAACATTAACCCTTTAAACTTCAGTTTTCTATCGCCCTAACATTAACCCTTTATAATTCAGTGATCTATCGCCCTAACATTAACCCTTTATAATTCTGTGATCAATCACACTCATATTAACCCTTTAACATTCAGTGATCTATATCCCTAACATTAACCCTTTAAGCATCAGTGATCTATCACCCTAATATTAACCCTTTATAATTCAGTGATCTATATCCCTAACATTAACCCTTTAAACTTCAGTGATCTTTTGCCCTAATATTAACCCTTTATAATTCAGTGATCTATCGCACTAACATTAACCCTTTAAACTTCAGTGATCTATCGCCCAAACATTAACCCTTTAAACTTCAGTGATCTATCGCCCTAACATTAACCCTTTATAATTCAGTGATCTATCGCCCTAACATTAACCTTTTAAACTTCAGTGATCTATCGCCCCAACATTAACCCTTTATAATCCAGTGATCTCTCGCCCTAATATTAACCCTTGAGACTTCAGTGATCTTTATCCCGAACATTAACCCTTTCTAATTCAGTGATCTATCGCCCTAACATTAACCCTTTATACATCAGTGATCTATCGCCCTAACATTAACCCTTTAAACTTCAGTGATCTATCACCCTAACCTTAACCCTTTAAACTTCAGTGATCTCTCGCCCTAACATTAACACTTTAAACTTCAGAGATCTATAGCCCTAACAGGAACCCTTTATAATTCAGTGATCTATCGCCCTAACATTAACCCTTTAAACTTCAGTGATCTCTCGCCCTAACATTAACACTTTATAATTCAGTGATTTATCGCCCTAACATTAACCCTTTAAACTTCAGTGATCTATCGCCCTAACATTAACCCTTTATAATTCAGTGATCTATCGCCCTAACATTAACCCTTTATAATCCAGTGATCTCTTGCCCTAACATTAACCCTTCAAACTTCAGTGATCTATCGCCCTAACATTAATCCTTTATAATCCAGTGATCTCTCGCACAAACATTAACCGTTTAAACTTCAGTGATCTATCGCCCTAACATCAACCCTTTATACATCAGTGATCATTATCCCGAAAATTAACCCTTTATAATTCAGTGATCTATCGTCCTAACATTAACCCTTTAAACTTCAGTGATCTATCGCCCTAACATTAACCCTTTATAATAGTGATCTATCGCCCTAACATTAACCCATTAAACTTCATTGATCTATCACCCTAACCTTAACCCTTTAAACTTCAGTGATCTATTGTCCAACAGGAACCCTTTATAATTCAGTGATCTATCGCCCTAATATTAACCCTTTAAGCTTCAGTGGTCTATCGCCCTAACATTAACCCTTTATAATTCAGTGATCTATCGCCCTAACATTAACCCTTTATAATCCATTGTTCTCTCGCCCTAACTTTAACCGTTTAAACTTCAGTGATCTATCGCCCTAACATTAACCCTTTAAACTTCAGTAATCTATCGCCCTAACATTAACCCTTTATAATTCAGTGAGCTATAGCCCTAATATTAACCCTTTAGACTTCAGTGATCTTTATCCCGAACATTAACCCTTTATAATTCAGTGCTCTATCGCCCTAACATTAACCCTTTTTAATAGTGATCTATCGCAGTAACATTAACCCTTTAAACTTCAGTGATCTATCACCCTAACCTTAACCCTTTACACTTCAGTGATCTCTCGCCCGAACATTAACACTTTATAATTCAGTGATCTATCGCCCTAACATTAACCCATTAAACTTCAGTGATCTATAGCCCTAACATTAACCCTTTATAATTCAGTGATCTATCACCCTAACCTTAACCCTTTAAACTTCAGTGATCTATTGCCCTAACAGGAACCCTTTATAATTCATTGATCTATCGCACTAATATTAACCCTTTAAACTTCAGTGATCTATCGCCCTAACGTTAACCCATTAAACTTCAGTGATCTATCGCCCTAACATTAACCCTTTAAACTTCAGTGATCTATAGCCTGAACATTAATCCTTTAAACTTCAGTGATCTATCGCCCTAACATTAAGCCTTTAATGTTCAGTGATCTGTCGCCGTAACATTAACCCTTTATAATTCAGTAATCTATCACCCTCACGTTAACCCTTTTTAATTCAGTGATCTATCGCCCTAACATTAACACTTTAAACTTCAGTGATCTATCGCCCAAACATTAACCCTTTAAACTTCAGTGATCTATCGCCCTAACATTAACCCTTTATAATTCAGTGATCTATCGCCCTAACATTAACACTTTAAACTTCAGTGATCTATCGCCCAAACATTAACCCTTTAAACTTCAGTGATCTATCGCCCTAACATTAACCCTTTAAACTTCAGTGATCTATCGCTCTAACATTAACCCTTTATAATTCAGTGATTTATCGCCCTAACATTAACCCTTTAAACTTCAGTGATCTCTCGCCCTAACATTAACCGTTTAAACTTCAGTGATCTATCGCCCTAACATTAACCCTTTATAATTCAGTGATCTATCGCCCTAACATTAACCCTTTATAATCCAGTGACCTCTCGCCCTAACATTAACCCTTTAAACTTAATTGGACTATCGCCCTAACATTAACCCTTTATAATTCAGTGAGCTATAGCCCTAATATTAAACCTTTAGACTTCAGTGATCTTTATCCCGAACATTAACCATTTCTAATTCAGTGATCTATCGCCCTAACATTAACCCTTTAAACTTCAGTGATCTATCGCCCTAACTTTAACACTTTATAATAGTGATCTATCGCCCTAACCTTAACCCTTTAAACTTCAGTGATCTATCACCCTAACCTTAACCCTTTAAACTTCAGTGGTCTCTCGCCCTAACATTAACCCTTTATAATTCAGTGATCTATCGCCCTAACATTAACCCATTAAACTTCAGTGATCTATAGCCCTAACATTAAACCTTTATAATTCAGTGATCTGTCGCCCTAACATTAACCCATTAAACTTCAGTGATCTATAGCCCTAACATTAACGCTTTATAATTCAGTGATCGAAAGCCCTAACGTTAACCCTTTAAACTTCAGTGATCTATTGCCCTAACAGGAACCCTTTATAATTCAGTGAACTATCGCCCTAATATTAACCCTTTAAACTTCAGTGTTCTATCGCCCTAACGTTAACCCTTTAAACTTCAGTGATCTATCGCCCAAACATTAACCCTTTAAACTTCAGTGATCTATAGCCTGAACATTAACCTTTTAAACTTCAGTGATCTATCGCCCTAACATTAACCCTTCAAAGTTCAGTGATCTATCGCCCTAACATTAACCCTTTATAATTCAGTGATCTATCGCCCTCACATTAACCCTTTAAACTTCAGTGATCTCTCGCCCTAACATTAACCGTTTAAACTTCAGTGATCTATCGCCCTAACATTAACCCTTTATAATTCAGTGATCTATCGCCCTAACATTAACCCTTTATACATCAGTGATCTTTATCCCGAACATTAACCCTTAATAATTCAGTGATCTATCGCCCTAACATTAACCCTTTAAACTTCAGTGATCTATCGCCCTAACTTTAACACTTTATAATAGTGATCTATCACCCTAACCTTAACCCTTTAAACTTCAGTGATCTCTCGCCCTAACATTAACCCTTTATAATTCAGTGATCTATCGCCCTAACATTAACCCTTTATAATCCAGTGAACTATCGCCCTAACATTAACCCTTTAAACTTCAGTGTTCTATCGCCCTAACGTTAACCCTTTAAACTTCACTGATCTCTCGCCCTAACATTAACCGTTTAAACTTCAGTGATCTATCGCCCTAACATTAACCCTTTATAATTCAGTGATCTATCGCCCTAACATTAACCCTTTATAATCCAGTGACCTCTCGCCCTAACATTAACCCTTTAAACTTCATTGGACTATCGCCCTAACATTAACCCTTTATAATTCAGTGAGCTATAGCCCTAATTATAAACCTTTAGACTTCAGTGATCTTTATCCCGAACATTAACCATTTCTAATTCAGTGATCTATCGCCCTAACATTAACCCTTTATACATCAGTGATCTTTATCCCGAACATTAACCCTTAATAATTCAGTGATCTATCGCCCTAACATTAACCCTTTAAACTTCAGTGATCTATCGCCCTAACTTTAACACTTTATAATAGTGATCTATCGCCCTAACCTTAACCCTTTAAACTTCAGTGATCTATCACCCTAACCTTAACCCTTTAAACTTCAGTGATCTCTCGCCCTAACATTAACCCTTTATAATTCAGTGATCTATCGCCCTAACATTAACCCATTAAACTTCAGTGATCTATAGCCCTAACATTAAACCTTTATAATTCAGTGATCTGTCGCCCTAACATTAACCCATTAAACTTCAGTGATCTATAGCCCTAACATTAACGCTTTATAATTCATTGATCGAAAGCCCTAACGTTAACCCTTTAAACTTCAGTGATCTATAGCCTGAACATTAACCTTTTAAACTTCAGTGATCTATCGCCCTAACATTAACCCTTCAAAGTTCAGTGATCTGTCGCCGTAACATTAACCCTTTATAATTCAGTAATCTATCACCCTCACATTAACCCTTTATAATTCAGTGATCTATCGCCCTAACATTAACCCATTAATTCTTCAGTGATCTATAGCCTGAACATTAACCCTTTAAACTTCAGTGATCTATAGCCCTACCATTAACCCTTTAAACATCAGTGATCTATCGCCCTAATATTAACCCTTTATAATTCAGTGTTCTATTGCCCTAACATTAACCTTTAAACTTCAGTGATGCATCGCCCTAACATTAACCCTTTATAATTCAGTGATCTATCATCCTCACATTAACCCTTTATAATTCAGTTATCTATCACCCGAACATTAACCCTTTATAATTCAGTGATCTATCGCCCTAACATTAACATTTTAAACTTCAGTTATCTATCACCCTAACCTTTACCCTTTAAATTTCAGTGATCTATAGCCCTAACATTAACCCTTTATAATTCAGTGATCTATCGCCCTAACATTAACCCTTTAAACTTCAGTTATCTATCACCCT
The DNA here is from genome assembly GCA_030390025.1 of Squalus acanthias. NCBI lineage: Eukaryota > Metazoa > Chordata > Chondrichthyes > Squaliformes > Squalidae > Squalus > Squalus acanthias. The sequence goes on along the minus strand of CM059445.1, from coordinate 5,437,926 downwards.
AACCTTAACCCTTTAAACTTCAGTGATCTATCACCCTAATATTAACCCTTTAAACTTCAGTGATCTATCGCCATAACATTAACCCTTTATAATTCAGTGATCTATTGCCCTAATATTAACCCTTTAAACTTCAGTGATCTATAGCCCTAATATTAACCCTTTAAACTTCAGTGATCTATAGCCCGAAAATTTACCATTTAAACTTCAGTGATCCCTAGCCCGAACATTAACCCTTTATACTTCAGAGATCTATCGTACTAACATTATCCCTTTAAACTTCAGTGATCTATAGCCCTAACATTAACCCTTGTAACTTCAGTGATCTATAGCCCTAACATTAACCCTTTATAATTCAGTGATATATCGACCTCACATTAACCCTTTATAATTCAGTGATCTATAGCCCTAACATTAACCCTTTAAACATCAGTGATCTATCGCCCGAACATTAACCCTTTAAACTTCAGTGATCTATCGCCTAACATTAATACTTTATAATTCAGTGATCTATCGCCCTAACATTATCCATTTAAACGTCAGTGATCTATAGCCTGAACATTAACCCTTTAAACTTCAGTGATCTATCGCCCTAACATTAACCCTTTAAACTTCAGTGATCTATAGCCCTAACGTTAACCCTTTAAACTTCAGTGTTCCGTCGCCCTAACATTAAGCCTTTAAACTTCAGTGAGCTATAGCCATAATATTAACCCTTTAGACTTCAGTGTTCTTTATCCCGAACATTAACCCTTTAAACCTCAGTGATCTATAGCCCGAACATTAACCCTTTAAACTTCAGAGATCTATCACGCAACCATTAACCCTTTAAACTTCAGTGATCTATCGCCCTAACATTAACCCTTTATCTTCAGTGATCTATCGCCCTAACATTAACCCTTTATTATTCAGTGATCTATCGCCCTACCATTAACCCTTTAAACTTCAGTGATCTCTCGCCCTAACATTAACACTTTATAATTCAGTGATCTATAGCCCTAACATTAACCCTTTTAATTCAGTGATCTATCGCCCTAACATTAACCCTTTAAACTTCAGTGATGTATCGCCCTAACATTAACCCTTTATAATTCAGTGAGCTATAGCCCAAATATTAACTCTTCAGACTTCAGTGATCTATATCCCGAACATTAACCCTTTAAACATCAGTGATCTATAGCCCAAACATTAACCCTTTAAACTTCAGAGATCTAGCGCACTACCATTAACCCTTTAAACTTCAGTGATCTATAGCCTGAACATTAACCGTTTATACTTCAGTGATCTATCGCCCTAACATTAACCCTTTAAACTTCAGTGATCTATAGCCCTAATATTAACCCTTTATAATTCAGTGATCTATTGCCCTAATATTAACCCTTTAAACTTCAGTGATCTATAGCCCTAATATTAACCCTTTAAACTTCAGTGATCTATAGCCCGAAAATTTACCATTTAAACTTCAGTGATCCCTAGCCCGAACATTAACCCTTTATACTTCAGAGATCTATCGTACTAACATTATCCCTTTAAACTTCAGTGATCTATAGCGCTAACATTAACCCTTGTAACTTCAGTGATCTATAGCCCTAACATTAACCCTTTATAATTCAGTGATATATCGACCTCACATTAACCCTTTATAATTCAGTGATCTATAGCCCTAACATTAACCCTTTAAACATCAGTGATCTATCGCCCGAACATTAACCCTTTAAACTTCAGTGATCTATCGCCCTAACATTAATCCTTTATAATTCAGTGATCTATCGCCCTAACATTATCCATTTAAACGTCAGTGATCTATAGCCTGAACATTAACCCTTTAAACTTCAGTGATCTATCGCCCAAATATTAACCCTTTAAACTTCAGTGATCTATAGCCCTAATATTAACCCTTTAAACTTCAGTGATCTATAGCCCAAAAATTTACCCTTTAAACTTCAGTGATCCCTAGCCCGAACATTAACCCTTTATACTTCAGAGATCTATCGTACTAACATTATCCCTTTAAACTTCAGTGATCTATAGCCCTAACATTAACCCTTTTAACTTCAGTGATCTATAGCCCTAACATTAACCCTTTAAACTTCAGTGATCTATCGCCCCAACATTAACCCTTTATAATTCAGTGATCTATCGCCCTCACATTAACCCTTTATAATTCAGTGATCTATAGCCCTAACATTAACCCTTTAAACATCAGTGATCTATCGCCCGAACATTAACCCTTTAAACTTCAGTGATCTATCGCCCTAACATTAATCCTTTATAATTCAGTGATCTATCGCCCTAACATTATCCCTTTAAACGTCAGTGATCTATAGCCTGAACATTAACCATTTAAACTTCAGTGATCTATCGCCCTAACATTATCTCTTTAAACTTCAGTGATCTATAGCCTGAACATTAACCCTTTATAATTCAGTGATCTATCCCCCTAACATTATCCCTTTAAACGTCAGTGATCTATAGCCTGAACATTAACCATTTAAACTTCAGTGATCTATAGCCCTAACATCAACCCTTTTAACTTCAGTGATCTTTTGCCCTAACATTAACCCTTTATAATTCAGTGATCTATCGCCCTCACATTAACCCTTTATAATTCAGTGATCTATCACCCTAACCTTAACCCTTTAAACTTCAGTGTTCCATCGCCCTAACATTAAGCCTTTAAACTTCAGTGAGCTATAGCCCAAATATTAACTCTTTAGACTTCAGTGATCTATATCCCGAACATTAACCCTTTAAACATCAGTGATCTATAGCCCGAACATTAACCCTTTAAACTTCAGAGATCTAGCGCACTACCATTAACCCTTTAAACTTCAGTGATCTATAGCCTGAACAGTAACCCTTTAATCTTCAGTGATCTATCGCCCTAACATTAACACTTTAAACTTCAGTGATCTATAGCCCTAATATTAACCCTTTATAATTCAGTGATCTATCGTCCTAATATTAACCCTTTAAACTTCAGTGAACTATAGCCCTAATATTAACACTTTATAATTCAGTGATCTATCGCCCTAATATTAACCCTTTAAACTTCAGTGATCTATAGCCCTAATATTAACCCTTTAAACTTCAGTGATCTATAGCCCGAAAATTTACCCTTTAAACTTCAGTGATCCCTAGCCCGAACATTAACCCTTTATACTTCAGAGATCTATCGTACTAACATTATCCCTTTAAACTTCAGTAATCTATCGCCCTAACATTAACCCTTTTAACTTCAGTGATCTATAGCCCTAACATTAACCCTTTAAACTTCAGTGATCTATCGCCCTAACATTAACCCTTTATAATTCAGTGATCTATCGCCCTCACATTAACCCTTTATAATTCAGTGATCTATAGCCCTAACATTAACCCTTTAAACATCAGTGATCTATTGCCCGAACATTACCCTTTAAACTTCAGTGCTCTATCGCCCTAACATTAATCCTTTATAATTCAGTGATCTATCGCCCTAACATTATCCCTTTAAACGTCAGTGATCTATAGCCTGAAAATTAACCCTTTAAACTTCAGTGATCTATCGCCCTAACATTAACCCTTTAAACTTCAGTGATCTATAGCCCTAATATTAACCCTTTATAATTCAGTGATCTATAGCCCTAATATTAACCCTTTAAACTTCAGTGATCTATAGCCCGAAAATTTACCCTTTAAACTTCAGTGATCCCTAGCCCGAACATTAACCCTTTATACTTCAGAGATCTATCGTACTAACATTATCCCTTTAAACTTCAGTGATCTATAGCCCTAACATTAACCCTTTTAACTTCAGTGATCTATAGCCCTAACATTAACCCTTTAAACTTCAGTGATCTATCGCCCCAACATTAACCCTTTATAATTCAGTGATCTATCGCCCTCACATTAACCCTTTATAATTCAGTGATCTATAGCCCTAACATTAACCCTTTAAACATCAGTGATCTATCGCCCGAACATTAACCCTTTAAACTTCAGTGATCTATCGCCCTAACATTAATCCTTCATAATTCAGTGATCTATCGCCCTAACATTATCCCTTTAAACATCAGTGATCTATAGCCTGAACATTAACCATTTAAACTTCAGTGATCTATCGCCCTAACATTATCTCTTTAAACTTCAGTGATCTATAGCCCGAACATTAACCCTTTATAATTCAGTGATCTATCCCCCTAACATTATCCCTTTAAACGTCAGTGATCGATAGCCTGAACATTAACCATTTAAACTTCAGTGATCTATAGCCCTAACATCAACCCTTTTAACTTCAGTGATCTTTTGCCCTAACATTAACCCTTTATAATTCAGTGATCTATCGCCCTCACATTAACCCTTTATAATTCAGTGATCTATCACCCTAACCTTAACCCTTTAAACTTCAGTGTTCCATCGCCCTAACATTAAGCCTTTAAACTTCAGTGAGCTATAGCCCAAATATTAACTCTTTAGACTTCAGTGATCTATATCCCGAACATTAACCCTTTAAACATCAGTGATCTATAGCCCGAACATTAACCCTTTAAACTTCAGAGATCTAGCGCACTACCATTAACCCTTTAAACTTCAGTGATCTATAGCCTGAACAGTAACCCTTTAAACTTCAGTGATCTATCGCCCTAACATTAACACTTTAAACTTCAGTGATCTATAGCCCTAATATTAACCCTTTATAATTCAGTGATCTATCGTCCTAATATTAACCCTTTAAACTTCAGTGAACTATAGCCCTAATATTAACACTTTATAATTCAGTGATCTATCGCCCTAATATTAACCCTTTAAACTTCAGTGATCTATAGCCCTAATATTAACCCTTTAAACTTCAGTGATCTATAGCCCGAAAATTTACCCTTTAAACTTCAGTGATCCCTAGCCCGAACATTAACCCTTTATACTTCAGAGATCTATCGTACTAACATTATCCCTTTAAACTTCAGTGATCTATAGCCCTAACATTAACCCTTTTAACTTCAGTGATCTATAGCCCTAACATTAACCCTTTAAACTTCAGTAATCTATCGCCCTAACATTAACCCTTTATAATTCAGTGATCTATCGCCCTCACATTAACCCTTTATAATTCAGTGATCCCTAGCCCGAACATTAACCGTTTATACTTCAGAGATCTATCGTACTAACATTATCCTTTTAAACTTCAGTGATCTATAGCCCTAACATTAACCCTTTTAACTTCAGTGATCTATAGCCCTAACATTAACCCTTTAAACTTCAGTGATCTATCGCCCTAACATTAACCCTTTATAATTCAGTGATCTATCGCCCTCACATTAACCCTTTATAATTCAGTGATCTATAGCCCTAACATTAACCCTTTAAACATCAGTGATCTATTGCCCGAACATTACCCTTTAAACTTCAGTGCTCTATCGCCCTAACATTAATCCTTTATAATTCAGTGATCTATCGCCCTAACATTATCCCTTTAAACGTCAGTGATCTATAGCCTGAAAATTAACCCTTTAAACTTCAGTGATCTATCGCCCTAACATTAACCCTTTAAACTTCAGTGATCTATAGCCCTAATATTAACCCTTTATAATTCAGTGATCTATAGCCCTAATATTAACCCTTTAAACTTCAGTGATCTATAGCCCGAAAATTTACCCTTTAAACTTCAGTGATCCCTAGCCCGAACATTAACCCTTTATACTTCAGAGATCTATCGTACTAACATTATCCCTTTAAACTTCAGTGATCTATAGCCCTAACATTAACCCTTTAAACTTCAGTGATCTATAGCCCTAACATTAACCCTTTTAACTTCAGTGATCTATAGCCCTAACATTAACCCTTTAAACTTCAGTGATCTATCGCCCCAACATTAACCCTTTATAATTCAGTGATCTATCGCCCTCACATTAACCCTTTATAATTCAGTGATCTATAGCCCTAACATTAACCCTTTAAACATCAGTGATCTATCGCCCGAACATTAACCCTTTAAACTTCAGTGATCTATCGCCCTAACATTAATCCTTCATAATTCAGTGATCTATCGCCCTAACATTATCCCTTTAAACATCAGTGATCTATAGCCTGAACATTAACCATTTAAACTTCAGTGATCTATCGCCCTAACATTATCTCTTTAAACTTCAGTGATCTATAGCCCGAACATTAACCCTTTATAATTCAGTGATCTGTAGCCCTAACATTAACCCTTTAAACTTCAGTGATCTATAGCCTGAACATTAACCATTTAAACTTCAGTGATCTATAGCCCTAACATCAACCCTTTTAACTTCAGTGATCTTTTGCCCTAACATTAACCCTTTATAATTCAGTGATCTATCGCCCTCACATTAACCCTTTATAATTCAGTGATCTATCACCCTAACCTTAACCCTTTAAACTTCAGTGTTCCATCGCCCTAACATTAAGCCTTTAAACTTCAGTGAGCTATAGCCCAAATATTAACTCTTTAGACTTCAGTGATCTATATCCCGAACATTAACCCTTTAAACATCAGTGATCTATAGCCCGAACATTAACCCTTTAAACTTCAGAGATCTAGCGCACTACCATTAACCCTTTAAACTTCAGTGATCTATAGCCTGAACAGTAACCCTTTAAACTTCAGTGATCTATCGCCCTAACATTAACACTTTAAACTTCAGTGATCTATAGCCCTAATATTAACCCTTTATAATTCAGTGATCTATCGTCCTAATATTAACCCTTTAAACTTCAGTGAACTATAGCCCTAATATTAACACTTTATAATTCAGTGATCTATCGCCCTAATATTAACCCTTTAAACTTCAGTGATCTATAGCCCTAATATTAACCCTTTAAACTTCAGTGATCTATAGCCCGAAAATTTACCCTTTAAACTTCAGTGATCCCTAGCCCGAACATTAACCCTTTATACTTCAGAGATCTATCGTACTAACATTATCCCTTTAAACTTCAGTGATCTATAGCCCTAACATTAACCCTTTTAACTTCAGTGATCTATAGCCCTAACATTAACCCTTTAAACTTCAGTAATCTATCGCCCTAACATTAACCCTTTATAATTCAGTGATCTATCGCCCTCACATTAACCCTTTATAATTCAGTGATCCCTAGCCCGAACATTAACCGTTTATACTTCAGAGATCTATCGTACTAACATTATCCTTTTAAACTTCAGTGATCTATAGCCCTAACATTAACCCTTTTAACTTCAGTGATCTATAGCCCTAACATTAACCCTTTAAACTTCAGTGATCTATCGCCCTAACATTAACCCTTTATAATTCAGTGATCTATCGCCCTCACATTAACCCTTTATAATTCAGTGATCTATAGCCCTAACATTAACCCTTTAAACATCAGTGATCTATCGCCCGAACATTAACCCTTTAAACTTCAGTGATCTATCGCCCTAACATTAATCCTTTATAATTCAGTGATCTATCGCCCTAACATTATCCCTTTAAACGTCAGTGATCTATAGCCTGAAAATTAACCCTTTAAACTTCAGTGATCTATCGCCCTAACATTAACCCTTTAAACTTCAGTGATCTATAGCCCTAATATTAACCCTTTATAATTCAGTGATCTATCGCCCTAATATTAACCCTTTAAACTTCAGTGATCTATAGCCCTAATATTAACCCTTTATAATTCAGTGATCTATCGCCCTAATATTAACCTTTTAAACTTCAGTGATCTATAGCCCTAATATTAACCCTTTAAACTTCAGTGATCTATAGCCCGAAAATTTACCCTTTAAACTTCAGTGATCCCTAGCCCGAACATTAACCCTTTATACTTCAGAGATCTATCGTACTAACATTATCCCTTTATAATTCAGTGATCTATCGCCCTCACATTAACCCTTTATAATTCAGTGATCTATAGCTCTAACATTAACCCTTTAAACATCAGTGATCTATCGCCCTCACATTAACCCTTTATAATTCAGTGATCTATAGCTCTAACATTAACCCTTTAAACATCAGTGATCTATCGCCCTAACATTATCCCTTTAAACTTCAGTGATCTATAGCCCGAACATTAACCCTTTATAATTCAGTGATCTATAGCCCTAACATTAACCCTTTAAACTTCAGAGATCTATAGCCCGAACATTAACCCTTTATAATTCAGTGATCTATCGCCCTAACATTAACCTTTTATAATTCAGTGATCTAGAGCTCTAACATTAACCCTTTATACTTTGATCTATAGCCCTAACATGAACCCTTTAAGCTACAGTTATAGATTGCCATGCCCAATAGTCCCGTTAAGTTGTGCAACCGCTCAGCGGTCTAGAAGTCTCGCGCAGGCCGCTCACCGGCTTTAGTTTGGTAATAACCTCGCATGCGCAAAAAGGCCTGCACACCCAAAAAAAAGTTACAGGGAATATTGGGCGTGGCACTAACCCTTTATGCAACAGTGATATATAGCAGTGACATTAACCCTTTACAGTGACACGCTGCTCTGACGTTAACCCTTTATACAAGAGGGATCCCCTGCCCTGACATTAACTCTTTATACAACAGAGATATGCGACACGGACATTAACTCTTTATATTACACTGATCAGCATCGCTGACATTAACCCTTTATACTGCACTGATATATAGCCCTGACATTAAACCTCTATGTTACAATGACCTACGGCCCTGCCATTAACCCTTTATACTGCACTGATTAACAAGTGTTGACATTAACCCTTTATACAGTGATACACAGCCTTACATTAACTATTTATACTAGAGTGATCAACAACCCTAATATTACCCCTTGATACACTGCCCTGACATTATCTCTTTACCCTACAGTGATATATAGCCCTGAAATTAAACCTTTAGAATACAATGTTAAACTGGCCTGACATTAACCCTTCATATTACAATGGCCAACAGTCCTGGCATTAACCCTTTTTTACTACTGTGATAGACTATCCTGATATTGCCCTTTTATACTGCAGTGATGCACAGCCCTAACATAAACATTTAATATTACAGCGATCCGCAGTGCTGACAAAAAGCCTTTATACTACTGATCTCTCATCCTGACATGAACGCATTTTATTACAATGAACAATTGCCCTGATATTAAATCTTTATATTAAAATGATGAAAAACCCTGTCATTAAACCTTTACGCTACAGCGATGCACAAACGTGACATTAAACCTTTAAAATAGTAACACACTAGGAACACAGGAACAGGAGGAGGCCATTCAGCCCCTCGAGCCTGTTCCGCCATTCAATGAGTTCATGGCTGATCTGCAACCTAACTCCATTTACCCACCTTTGGCCCATGTCTCTTTGGTTAACAAAAAGCTATGGGCTGGATTTTCTCAATGGAGACGTGCTGGAGGCGGGACTTCTGGTTTCCGGGTTTCAGTCCCGCCCCCAGCGACGTCTGACCAGCCCACACTATTTTCCCTTGAATGGCCGTGTTAAGCCCACCCTGCGGGCTTACCGGCCAATTAAGGGAAAGCCGGTGACAGATGACATCAGCGTATGACGCTTCATCTGTCGAAAACATTTTGACAGATGAATTGTCAGCGTTTGACAGCTTTGAGAAGCTGTCAAACACTGACAATCTCTGTTCTAAGGTGAGCCCTTGCACACAGGCTCACCAAGGCCTCTCTCCTCAGCAGAAAGCAGATGGCTGCTGCATCTGAGAATGCAGCAGCCATTCTGTCATCTCTGCCATTGAGATGAGGCAGCTCTGGATCCCCAAAGGTTGAAGCCTGCAGAAAGAAGCAAAGGTAAGGAAACTTTTTCCAACACTTTACACTCACATCTCATACTTACCTGTCCACACTTATAGAAACATAGAAACATAGAATCTAGGAGCAGGAGTAGGCCATTCGGCCCGTCAAGCCTGCTCCGCCATTCAATACGATCATGGCTGATCATCCAAATCCAGTACCCTGTCCCTGCTTTAATCCCCACAGTACACATATCCCACCCTACCCCCGTAACCCCACGTATTTAATTCCCCCTAACATATCCCATCCTATCCCCATAACCCCACATATTTAATCCCCCCTAACACTAAGGGTCAATTTATCATAGCCAAATCAACCTAACCCACACATTTTTGGACTGTGGGAGGAAACCGGAGCACCCGGAGGAAACCCACGCAGACACGGGGAGAATGTGCAAACTCCACACAGACAGTCACCCGAGGTCAGATTCGAACCCGGGTCTCTGGCGCTGTGAGGCACCAGTGCTAACCACTATGCCACCGTGTTGCCCCCATCTTGCACCCATCACTCACCTCAGCAGCTGACATTTCGACCCCTCTCACTCCCGCAGACCCTCTGCTCGCCTCGCTGACCCTGGCGGGGTTTCCCGACGTTGGGAAGCCCGCATCAGCAGGCGTAAAATGGGGAAAAGCCTCTTAACTGCCTGTTAACTACCTGTTAATAGGCAGTTCATTGGCTCTAATCCCCTTCCCACCTCGAGGAGACGGGTCCCTGCGCAAGTCGGGGACCCGCCTCCCGGGAAGATGGTTCGGAGGCGGATTGGGACCCGCTCCCAATTTTTCCCATTTTCCCAGCAGTCCCACCTCCAAACCTGCCTCCTCAGGGCTGGTAAAATCCAGCCCTATCAATCTCAGATTTAAAATTAACAATTGATCTAGCATCAATTGCCATTTGCAGAAGAGAGTTCCAAACTTCTACCACCCTTTGTGTGTAGAAGTGTTTCCTAATTTCACTCCTGAAAGGTCTGGCTCTAATTTTTAGACTATGCCCCCTAGTCCTAGAATCCCCAACCAGCGGAAATAGTTTCTCTCTCTCTCTACCCCATCAGTCCCCTTAATATCCTGAAAACTTCGATCAGATCACCCCTTAACCTTCTAAATTCTAGGGAATTCAAGCCCAATTTGTGCAATCTCTCCCCGTAACTTAACCCTTGCAGTCCAGGTATCAGTCTGTTAAACCTACGCTGCACTCCCTCCAAGGGCAATATATCCTTCCTATGTCTCCTAACTGCTCTGACATTAACCCTTTATAATACAGTGATACACAGTTCTAATGTTAACCCCTTAATTACACTGATGTACATCTCTGACGTTAACCCTTTATACTTCAGTGATAGAAAGTCCTGGCTTAATCCCTTTATACTACCATGATGTAGAGTGCTATCATTAACCCTTTACATTGAAGTGATCCACATCCCTGACATTTAGCCTTTATACGACAGCGATAAACAACCCTTTACATTAACCCTTTATACTAGTGTGATACACAGCCCTGACAATAATGGTTTTAATTAAACTGATACACGTTCCCTGCCATTAACCTTCACTATTTGTGTGATGTAGAACTCTTGTACACCAGTCACTGAAAGCAAACATGCGGGTGCAGCAAGCAGTTAGGAAGGCAAATGGTATGTTGGCCTTCATTGCAAGAGGATTTGAGTACAGGAGCAAGGATGTCTTCCTACAGTTATACAGGGCCTTGGTGAGACCACACCTGGAGTTTTGTGTGCAGTTTTGGTCTCCTTACCTAAGAAAGGACATACTTGCTATAGAGGGAGTGCACCGAAGGTTCACCGGACTGATTCCTGGGATGGCAGGACTGTCGTATGAGGAGAGATTGGGTCGACTAGGCCTGTATTCACTAGAGTTTAGAAGAATGAGAGGGGATCTCATTGAACCGTATAAAATTCTGACAGGGCTAGACAGACTGGATGCAGGGAGAATGTTTCCCCTGGCTGGGGGCTCTAGAACGAGGGGTCACAGTCTCAGGATATGGGGTAGGACATTTAGGACTGAGATGAGGAGAAATTTCTTCACTCAGAGGGTGGTGAACCTGTGGAATTCTCCACCACAGAAGGCTAAGTCACTGAATATATTTAAGAAGGAGATAGATAGATTTCTAGACACAAAAGGCATCAAGGGGTATGGGGAGAGAGCGTGAATATGGTATTGTGATAGAGGATCAGCCATGATCATATTGAATGGCGGAGCAGGCTCGAAGGGCCGAATGGCCGACTCCTACTCCTATTTTTCTATGTTTCTATGTTTCTTTCTATTCGCAGTGATACACAGTCTTACCATTAAGCCTTTCTATAGTGTGTTTCGATACCTGCATAAATGAGGGCATACTATTCCAGGCATAGGTCTAACTCTAGAGACGTTCCTAAGTATCCACACATAAACTCACCAATCATCCACCGACTGTGCTTCCATTCTTTGATTCTTCCGCCCCATTACTGAGGTGTAAAATTTCACAGTGATTTGTTGTGTGACGTGACCTCTGTTCGAAGGCCTCACAAATGCCTCCTGGATCAGAGGTCAAGCCAGAAAATATCAAACACGCGCTGAACTGAAAATAAAGAGTGAGAATGCAGCTGGAGCATGTCCACGGGCTCCGGCTTGAATTGAATGCTGATCTTTGGAGAAGGTCACGGCCTCTGGTGCCTGTTGGAGGGTGGACGTCGGCAGGGCCCAGCGTCGATCCTCTCCCTGAACTTCTCAACACGGCTGTCTCACTGGCCCGACAGGTAGCAGCAGCAAGATTAGAGGCACGTTGGATGTGGGCCCGTCGGGATTTTAGTCCACAGCCCCCCTTCAATTTGGAAAATTCTTCCATGTAGAGGTGAGGAGTTACCTAGTTGGGCATTGCAAAACGCCCAGGAGTGTCTCCTTGTCCCTGCTCGCTGCTGAGAAGGAATGTTTGAGACAACAGTAGGGACTTAGTGGGACTGGACTGGCGGCACCAGAGATATTTGTTGGGTAAGGATCTCAAGGGATATGGATTGAGGCAGTTAAATGGAGTTGAGGTACAGATGAGCCAGGATCTAGCAGAATGGCGGAACAGGCTTGTGGGGCCGAATGGCCTCCTCCTGCTCCTATTTGGAGGCAGTAGGGTGGATTTTTCCCAGCACGCAGCATCAAGAAGGGCTGTGGGGAGCTCCAAATGCGGCTATAAAGAATCTCTCCTTCAGGTATTTATCCAATTCCCCTTTGAAGGCTATTGAATCTGTATAGTGTCAGCTGTGGCTCAGTGGGTAGCACCCTCGCCTCTGAGTCAGAAGGTTGTGGGTCCAAGTCCCACTCCAGAGACTTGAGCACAAAAATCTAGGCTGACACTCCCAGTGCAGTGCTGAGGGAGTGCTGCACTGTCGGAGGTGCCGTCTTTCGGATGAGACGTTAATCCGAGGCCCCGTCTGCTCTCTCAGGTGGACGGAAAAGATCCCCCGGCACTATTTGGAAGAAGAGCAGGGGGAGTTATCCCCGGTGTCCTGGCCAATATTTATCCCTCAGTCCACATAACAAAAACAAATGATCTGGTAATTATCACATTGCTGTTTGTGGGAGCTTGCTGTGCGCTAATTGGCTGCAGTGTTTCCTACATTACAACAGTGACTACACTTCCAAAAGTACTTCATTGCCTGTAAAGTGCTTTCAGACGTCCTGAGGTTGTGAAAGGCGCTATAGAAATGCAAGTCTTTCTTTCTTTCTGTATCCACCGCCCTATCATTCCAAATCCTAAAACGTTTTCCTCATGTCGCCTCTGGTTCTTTTGCCAGTCACCTTAAATCTGTGCCCTCTGGTTATCGACCCTTCAGCCACTGGAAACAGTTTCTCTTTATTTACTCTATCTAAACCCTTCATGATTTTGAACACCTCGATCAAATCTCCTCTTAGCCTTCTCTGCTCCAAGGAGAACAACCCCAGCTTCTCCAGGCTCGCCACTTAACTGTAATCCCTCATCCCTCTAGAGTTGATGTACAGATCAGCCCTAATCAGAGGCCGAGAAGAATCTGATTTTCCCCTCTGCAGCCAATTCAGAGATTTTAATTTATTCCAAGGTTACATAAGAACATAAGAAACAGGAGCAGGAGTCGGCCAATCAGCCCCTCGAGCCTGCTCCGCCATTCAGTAAGATCATGGCTGATCCAATCTTGGCCTCAACACCACTTTCCCGCTCTCTCCCCATACCCCTTGACTCCCTTGTAGTTCAAATGTCTGTCAATCTCCGTCTTGAATATATTCAATGACTCGGCCTCCACAGCTCTCTGGGGTAGAGAATTCCAAAGATTCACCACCCTCAGAGAAGAAATTCCTCCTCATCTCCGTCTTAAATGGGCGACCCCTTATTCTGAAACTATGCCCCCTGGTTCTAGATTCCCCCACGAGGGAAAACATCCTCTCTGCATCCACCCTGTCAATCCCCCTCAGAATCTTATATGTTTCAATAAGATCACCTCCCATTCTTCTAAACTCCAATGAGTATAGGCCCAACCTGCTCAACCTTTCCTCATACGTCAACCCCTTCATCCCAGGAATCAACCTCGTGAACCTTCTCTGCACTGCCTCCAATGCCAGGATATCCTTCCTTAAATATGGAAACCAAAACTGTACACAGTACTCCAGGTGTGGTCTCACCAGCGCCCTGTAAAGTTCCATCAAAACTTCCCTACTTTTATACTCCATACCCCTTGCAATAAAGGCCAACATTCCATTAGCCTTCCTAATTACTTGCTGTACCTGCATGCTAACTTTTTGTGTTTCATGTACTAGGACCCCCAGATCCCTTTGTACCGCAGCATTTTGTAGTCTCACTCCATTTAAATAATAATTTGCTTTTTCATTCTTCCTTCCAAAGTGGATAACCTCACATTTTCCCACATTATATTCCATCTGCCAAATTTTTGCCCACTCACTTAACCCATCTATATCCCTCTGCAGACTCTTCGTGTCCTCCTCACAACTTGCTAACCCACCGATCTTTGTATCATCAGCAAATTTGGCTACAGTACACTCAGGCCCTTCATCCAAGTCATTAATATAGATTGTAAATTGTTGAGGCCCCAGCACTGATCCCTGTGGCACCCCGCTAGTTACTGATTGCCAACCAGAAAATGACCCATTTATCCCGACTCTCTGCTGCGTTACTCTCAAGCACAGTCTTAGCACTGGGCAAAGACCTGGGCTCAGTCCCCACTGGCAGCAAGGTGAGGCACTGTGCTGGCTCACGGGTGATCTCCATCACCTCGCCCGAGTGCCCATCCTACTTAGTCCAAGCGCTGGGCGTTGGCAGGCTATTCCACCGTGGAAGCTATCGCAGTCAAGCCTAAATCTGCGCTCAGCCAACCTTCACAGAGCAGCATCGCTGGATACTGATCGGGAGGTAGACTCTCACTCGGTCCCTGATCCACCCTGAATCAGTCAGCCTACTCCACACCTTCAGTGGAAGTGGGTGCGAGGAGCCCACATATACACCGCTCCACGAAAATTGCATCTAATCAGCGCAGGAGTGCTAAACCTGCAGATGTCTCTGTTTCAGCCTCCAGGCAAGTTCACATTATGGTAATCAGCAATTAGGAGCAAAATTGCGTGCTAAAACCAAACATTCAAACAGGCGTGTCTTATTAGCCCAGCACCCATTATCTGAATGGCAATAGATTGGGAGAAGGGGAAGTGCAACGAGACCTGGGTGTCCTTGTGCACCAGTCGCTGAAGGTAAGCATGCAGGTGCAGCAGGCGGTGAAGAAAGCAAATGGTATGTTGGCCTTCATAGCGAAAGGGTTTGAGTATAGGAACAGGGATGTCCTGCTGCAGTTGTACAGGGCCTTGGTGAGACCACACCTTGAGTACTGTGTGCAGTTTTGGTCGCCTTATCTGAGGAAGGATGTTCTTGCCATGGAAGGAGTTCAGCGAAGATTCACAAGGCTGATACCTGGGATGGCAGGAATGACATATGAGGAGAGATTGGGTCGATTGGGCATATACTCGCTGGAGTATAGAAGAATGAGAGGGGATCTCATCGAAACATATAAAATTCTGACAGGTCTGGACAAACTAGATGCAGGAAGAATGTTCCCGATGGTCGGAGAGTCCAGAACCAGGGGTCATAATCTAAGGATAAGGGGTAAGCCATTTAGGACAGAAATGAGGAAGAATTTCTTCACCCAGAGAGTGGTGAACCTGTGGAATTCTCTACCACAGAAGGTAGTTGAGGCCAAGTCATTAAATATATTCAAGAATGAGTTAGATATATTTCTTAAAGCTAAAGGTATCAAGGGATATGGGGAGAAAGCAGGGACAGGGTACTGAATTTGAATGATCAGCCATGATCTCATCGAATGGCGGAGCAGGCTCGAGGGGCCGAATGGCCTACTCCTGCTCCTATCTTCTATGTTTCTATGTTTCTTAGTGCCTGTTTTAACCCTTCCACCAAAATAATCCCCAACCACCTCTGGCACAGCAGCACTCCCTCAGCACTGCACTGAAATGCCAGTGCAGATTAAGTACAGGAATGAGGCTTGAATGCACAACTTTCTGACTCAATGATGAGAGTGCTACCGACTGAGTCAAACTAACTCTCTCCAGACAGCGTTCTGCCCAGACCCCACGAATTTCCCTCGCATCTTTGTTTTAGAGGAGCCAGTAATTCCCTCCCTAAAATGCTCCGCCTCGCTACCACTCTCTCCCCCTTTAAGCTGCTCCTTAAAATCTACCTCTTTGACCAAGTGCTGGCCAACTTTTATCCTTTCAACCAATATCACTAAACAACAGATTATCTGGTCATTATCTCATTGCTGTTTTTAGTGGGATCCTGCTGTGCTTCCATTTTTTGTTTATTCGTTCATGGGATGTGGGCGTCGCCAGGCAAGGCCAGAATTTTTGCCCATCCCTAGTTGCCCCTTGAGAAGGTGGTGGTGAGCCGCCTTCTTGAACCGCTGCAGTCCGTGTGGTGAAGACGCTCCCACAGTGCTGTTAGGGAGGGAGATCCAGGATTTTGACCCAGCGACGATGAAGGAACGGCCGATATACTTCCAAGTCAGGATGATGTGTGACTTGGAGGGGAAACTTGGAGGTGGTGGCGTTCCCACGCTCACGCTGCCCTTGTCCTTCGAGGTGGTAGAGGTCGTGGATTTGGCTGCCACGTTTCCGACATTACAACAGCGACTACACTTCAAAAAGTACTTCATCGGCTGCAAAGCGCTTTGGGACGTCCTGAGGTCATAAAAGGCGCTACGCAAACGCAAGTCAACACCTAACAAGTTGCTTTTGTTGTTTATACCACAGGAAGATTTAATCTGCCATTTAAAAATGAACCTGGCATCAAAGCGAAATCTCTTGGCAAATACAATAGGATGCTTCAATAAACTGTGATGCAAGCAATGTAAATCTCCACCCCTTCCCCGTTCCTCCAGCACTTTGAATATTAACAAGAATATAAATACATTTTCCCAGTGCCGCATGGGGCTTTACCCTGAGGTGTCAGTAAACAGGAACGTCTCCACTTCAGTTTCTTACTAACTTGTCTGTTCAAAAATAAATTTAGATTTACAGTGCCAGTCAGTAACTATGACAGGAATTAAGAGCAGCTCCGAGAGAACTTATTAAAATATACTATTTCTGGAGCATTATCTGTGACTGCTATGGGGCCTTAGTGGAACAGGAAATTAGTCCCCGTCCCTACACTTGAATAAATTATTCAAATGAGGCATATATTGAATAACAATAATTTTGTTCGGCAGTCAGTCCCCCGTCTGATATATCATCTGCATTACACTGTAACAGGGTCTGTAATGATCTGAGGCATTGATACACCACCCGTATTACATCGTGATGGGGTCTGTAACTAGCAGACCTGTACAAATACATAAGAACATAAGAAACAGGAGCAGGAGTCGGCCATTCAGCCCCTCCAGCCTGCTCCGCCATTCAATAAGATCATGGCTGATCTGATCTTGGCCTCAACTCCACTTTCCTCCCGCTCCCCATACCCTTGAGTCCCCTGTAGCTCAAATGTCTGTCTATCTCCACCTTGAATATATTCACTGACCCAGCCTCCACAGCTCTCTGGGGTAGAGAATTCCAAAGATTCACGACCCTCTGAGAGAAGAAATTCCTCCTCATCTCCGTCTTAAATGGACGACCCCTTATTCTGAGACTGTGCCCCCGAGTTCTAGATACCCCCACGAGGGGAAACATCCTCTCAGCATCCACTCTGTCAATCCCCCTCAGAATCTTATATGTTTCAATAAGATCACCTCTCATTCTTCTAAACTCCAATGAGTATAGGCCCAACCTGCTCAATCTTTCTTCATAAGACAACCCCTTCATCTCCGGAATCAGCCTAGTGGACCTTCAATGAACACCCTCCCATATTAGACTGTTCAAGAGCAGTAACTAACTGACATGCATGGATACATCACCTGTATGACACTGTAACAGGATCTGTTACCATCTGATACATCACCCGTATCTGGAATGGATCAGGGGTGAGAGGCGAACAGACGTTGGGCGGCAGAGTTCTGGATGGGTTGGACTCTATGTCGGTTGGAGCTCGGGAGGCGGTCATTGGAAAACTCAGGCCTGGAGGTGGCAAAGGATTCAGTTGGCACGAGGTAGGGACGGAGATGGAAAATATTGCAAAAAGTGGAAATAGGCCGTCCTGACCACCGCTCGGATGTGGGATTGGAAGATCACCTCTGGGCCAAACAAGACACCCGGGCCCAGAACTTGGTCTCGAGCAGTAGCGCAAAACGGGCGGTATGGGACTGGGCGCCCGGTATACGCAGCGCCTGATCTTCAGTTCCATTGACTGCCCACAACGGGCGGCCGATCCAATACCGCCCGTTTTCCGCCGCCGCCCGATGACGAATTTCTAGGCCCAGGTCTGCACATCCTTGCGTTCAGCCACGAGGAAAGAGGTGGAAATGGCTGCTACCGTCTAAAGTTCTTGGTGGAAGCTGTACAGAGAATGGGACTGGTCTTCTCGATGGTAAACTGTAGAAAGTTCAGGTTCGTCCACGATTTAATGTCCGACAGGCAGCAAGGACCATAGCAAACATAGGGACATAGGAACAGGAGGAGGCCATTCCGCCCCTCGAGCCTGTTCCGCCATTCAATGAGATCATGGCCGATCTGCTACCTAACTACCCGCCTTTGCCCATATCCCTTATTACCTTTGGTTTAAAATTAACAATTGATCGAGCATTAATTGCCGTTTGCGGAAGAGAGTTCCAAACTTCTACCACCCTTTGTGTGTAGAAGTGTTTCCTAATTTCACTCCTGAAAGGTCTGGCTCTAATTTTTAGACTATGCCCCCGAGTCCTAGACTCCCCAACCAGCGGAAATAGTTTCTCTCTATCTACCCTATCTGTTCCCCTTAATATCTTGAAAACTTCAATCAGATCACCCCTTAACCTTCTAAATTCTAGGGAATACAACCCTAATTTGTGTAATATCTCCTCGTAACTTAACCCTTGAAGTCCAGGGTATCATTCTGGTAAACCTACGCTGCACTCCCTCCAAGGCCAATATATCCTTCCTAAGCTTCCTAACTGCTCTGACATTAATCCTTTATAATACAGTGATACACAGTCCTGCCATGAACCTTTTATAATATAGTGATGTACATCCCTGACATTAACCCTTTATACTTCAGTGATAGAAAGTCCTAGCTTAATCCCTTTATACTACGCTACATTCCCTCCAAGGCCAATATATTCTTCCTAAGGTGTGGTGCCCAGAACTGCTCACAGTGCTCCAGGTGTGGTCTAACCGGGGTTTTGTATAGCTGCAGCGTAACTTCTACCCCCTTGTATTCTAGTCCTCTGGATATAAAGGCTAGCATTCCATTAGCCCTTTTGATTATTTTCTGTACCTATTCACGACACTTTAATGATCTGGACCTCCAAGTCTCTTTGGACCTCCACTGTTTTTCGCTTCTCACCATTTAGAAAGTACCCTGTTCTACCCTTTTTAGGTCCAAAGTGGACCGCACATTTGCTTAAATTGAAATCCATTTGCTACAATTGTGAGGTTGAGGTTGGTGGCACAGAGGGAAACTTGGGTACCACTGGTCTAATTCTGGAATTGAATCCCATTTCTAATGAATAATGTCACCTAAAGGTAACATATAGATGAGGAATAGTATGGGACAAGGTTAGAATCATAAGCCATACCAGAGGTGATCATGTGGGGCAGGAGAAGAAGCCATCGTGCTGGGTGTGCTGGGACAGGTAGGAGTGGAGCCATGAGGGGCAGTGCCACAGGGGTGGACCACAGACAAGAGTAGGATTGGCACCGTCATCTCTATCAAAGGTCTTGGAGCGATCGAGGAGGACAGCAGAGTAGCAGTTGCATAGGTTGCCACTGTTGACCAGGGCAGTCTCAGTTCATACAATGAGTGTTGGGCGCAGAATTGGGTGATGACAACATATTCCAGAACCTTGGAGAAGAAGGGGAGTTTGGAGATGGGATGGTATTTGGCGAGGATGGAAGGGTTGAGGGTGGATTTTTTAAGGGGGACAGCAGTTTTTAAAAGGAAGGGACAATGCTTGATGAAAGAGTTGACACTATTGGCGCGCATCGGGCCAAGGAGTCAGGAGTTGGGTTGGGATGGGTAAAAGGAGCAAGTGGTAGGTCTCATGGACCTCTGATGAGGGCCATGGTGGAGAAGTTACAGAGTATTATGGAGTGGGAGCTGTGGTGATTGTGGACTGTGGATGATCAGAGAGTCACAAGAGCTGAAAGAGGCTAACAGAGATGAACAGATGCCCTCAGTTTTGGTGGCAAAAAAATGCATGAGCTCTTCAGAGCTAGCACAGGCGTGATGATGGAAAGAGGGGGGATGATGGAAAGAGGAGATGGTCTGTTGCAGAAAAGAAGAGTTTGCATTTCCTTTGGCATGCAAGGTATCTAGCAGTAATAGTAGAATTAGGCTAGTTAATGGGAGAGGCAATATTATTTCAGGAGGTTGAGTCGGGCCTGGTGACGAAAGACTAGGCTGGTTATGTGCCATGAACCTTTAAGCCTGTGGCCGAAAGATGTAAGGATGCAAAGTTGGGTGTTGTAGTGTGAGGAGCTGATGGGGGTGGTGTGCTTGGGGCTCTGCTAGAGATGAGGGCATAGAAGACAAAAATGTAGGACCCTTTAAGGAGGGTGACAGATGCTGCAGTCATGTCAGGTGAAAAGCCAAAGAAGAAGGCACTGAGAGTTAGAGGAAGAGATAGTGAGAGACCAAGGGGGTAACTTTCTTCCTGGGGAAGAAGGTGCTGAGAGTTAGAGGAAGAGATAGTGAGAGACCCAGGGGGTAACTTTCTTCCTGGGGAAGAAGGTGCTGGTAGAGAGGTTTGAGGCAGATATGGGATTGGATTGAAAGGGGAACCGGGATGTAGTCAGAGATGATGTTGTCCGTGATTGAGGCCTTGAAGGTGTCAAGGCATCGGGTAGTAATGAGGTCAAGGGGGTTTGTCTGGGGATGGAACAGCTGAGGTTCAGTGAAGACAGGAGGGCGGAGAAGTCAGTGGAGAAAGGGCTGGGGGAATTTAATTGAAGGTTTAAGTCACCAAGGATGAGGAGTTGCTTGGTGCAAAGACCGAGTTAGAGAAATAGGGAGAAGGTTTTTTTGAGGAGTCACTGGGAGCTGGGGAGGGCAGTAGGCAATAGAGATCTTGGAAGCGAGGAAGGAGTGGAGGTAAAGGGCAAAATGATCAAATAGGGAAAGGAAACCAGAGGAGTAAAGAGACAGGCCAAGGTGAGACCTGGAGATGAAAGCTACATCGCCAAGGCAGTTTGGACAGACGATATGATGGAATGTATAACTGGGTCATTCAGTCCCAGTTAAGAGAAAAGAGTCACCGTCAGTGAGCCAGGGTTCAATCAGGACCAGAAGACCAATGTACTCACCTTGGGTAAGGGCATGGATTGGGTCAGCCTTATTTGGAACGCACCAGACATTTTGCAGGGTCATCCATGCTGGACCAATAGTAGGGGGCTCGCTGAAGGTTCGGGAGGGGAGTGGAAGCAGAGAAAGCAATGGTGTAGTTTATCCACAGGGAATGGAGTGCATGGGATGTGTACTGGGATAGGTGGATGTGCTAGTTGCCATTGTCACTTTGGGATAGATAGTAATGGTGCGATGGTGAGTGTGATGGAGGGTATCTAGGTCAAAGCAGAGCATAGGTCCAACGGAAGGGACCTGAGGCTGGAGCAGCAACCAGAGAGGAAAATAGGGAGGAGCCACATCGTGTGACATAGAAGCCAGGAGAGGGTACATTGTTTAAGGTGGCGGAGTAGGACCTGGGATCGGAATAGGAGGGGGAGACAAAGGATGAAGAGGAACAGACTGGGCTGGAAGACAGAAAGGTCTGAGAACTTGGGTCTGGAGCACACAAATGGACACAAGCGACAAACTTCATTTCCATGTACAAACCACAGGGACAGTTATACATGGTTAACAGAGATCCTTAAGAGAGGAGTCTGTAAAAGGCAGCCATACTCCAGGGGCATGACTGATACCTGAAAAAACTCCCAACAGTCCAGCTGTCGAGAGTTCAGAGTTCAATGTCGGCTCCTCCCTGCAGAGTTTCAAGTTAGTCAGTGAAGAAAGAGTTGATAGCGCATTTCAAGGCCTCAGGATGTCCCAAAGTGCTTTACAGCCAAGGTTACACTGTAGGTAACGCTGCAGTCTATTTACGCACAGCAAGGTCCCACAAACAGTAAGGAGATAATGACCAGATAACCTGCTTTTATTAATGCTGGTTGAAAGATAGATATTGGCCAGGGCACTGGGGGGGGAGAACTTTGCTGTTCTTCAAGATAGTGCCTTGGGATCTATTTAAATCTACCTGTGAGGGCCTCTGACAGAGCAGCACTCCAGATTTTATGCAGAATGTCACAAGCTGGAAGTGGGATTTGAACACGCAACCTTCTGGATTGCCAGACGCGAGAGTGTTATCACGGAGCCACGGCTGACACCTGCAGTAAGATGCAGCAAAGGGAAGAGAGATAGCAGCAAAAAGGACTGATTCTATGTCGAACAGATCTGGCCAAGCAACCGGATGGTAGAATCGAAAGGGCTCAGGTGCTTCCTGCAGCAGCAGCCTCAATCCTCCCGAGGTCTTCCCATCCGTCCCTCTGGAATCAGCTCACAGGAACAGGCGTTCTTGTGTGAGGGAGTCTGCAGCGTAAAGGTTCTCCTGCTTGGCTGCTTTCGGTGCCTTGTTTTGGCGTTTGGGGACCTGCCGATTCTCCGTTGCGTGCCAGGACTGGAGGTCGGTCCTTCCGAGATCCGAAAGTTTGGGAGTTCACACGTAATCCAGCCGGTGATGGGGGGATGGGGGAATGGGCTTGAAATAGGTTCTCAGCAGGTATTAGAGGAAACATGGTAAGATTAAAAATCCATTGTGGGAGCCTGGCAGGGAAACATGCTCCCAGTCAGCATCTTACAAATGCTCGCGCTGGATTGGGAGAGGGGAAAGACTTCCTGTATACACTAGCAAATCGGCAAAGCCCATTCTTTATCAATGTAGTCCCAATTTTACTGCACCCAACAAGAACAATAATGTGCATTTATGTAGGAAAACATAAATTTAAAACAGAAATAGACAGTTTCCTAGAAGTAAAGGGAGTTAAGGGTTACGGGGAGCGGGCAGGAATTTGGACATGAGTCTAGGTTCGGATCGGTCATGGCCCTGTGGGTAGCGGAGCGGGCCCAGGGGCCGTGTAGCCTGATCCTGCTCCTATTTCGTGTGTCCAATTCTGTTAGGTTCAGGAGTTGGTTCTGTGATGGTAGATTGGCGGTTAGGATCAGATCAGCCATGATCTTATTGAATGGCGGAGCAGGCTCGAGGGGCCGAATGGCCAACTCCTGCTCCTAATTCTTATGTTCTTATCCCAGGGCGCATCGCAGGAGCGTAATCAGACAAAAATTAACACCGAGGAGATAATAGGACAGGTGACCAAAAGTTTGGTCAATGAGGTAGGTTTTAAACATAAGAACATAAGAAATAGGAGCAGGAATAGGCCACTCGGCCCCTCGAGCCTGCTCCGCCATTCAATAAGATCATGGCTGATCTTGGGCTCAAAGCCACTTCCCCGCCCGCTCCCCATAACCCTTCACTCCCTTATCTTGCAAAAATCTGTCTATCTCCACCTTAAATGTATTTAATGACCCAGCCCCCACGGCTCTCTGGGGCCGAGAATTCCACAGATTTACGACCCTCTGAGAGAAGAAATTCCTCCTCCTCTCAGTTCTAAAAGGGCGACCCTTTATTCTGAAACTGTGCCCCCGAGTTCTAGATTTCCCCACGAGGGGAAACATCCTCTCTGCATCTACCCTGTCGAGCCCCTCAGTATCTTATATGTTTCGATAAGATCACCTCTCATTCTTCTAAATTCCAATGAGTATAGGCCCAGCCTGCTCAACCTTTCATCATAAGTCAACCCCCTCATCTCTGGAATTAACCGAGTGAATCGTCTCTGAACTGCCTCCAATGCAAGTATAAGCAGCATCTTGAAGGAGGAGGAAGGGGTGGTGAGGCGGCGAGGTTCAGGGAGGGAATTCCAGGGTGCGGGGCCTAGGCACGGCCGCTAATGGTGGCCAGAATTGGAGGAACGCCGAGATCTCAGAGGGTTGTAGGGCTGGAGGAGGTTACAGACATGGGGAGGGGCGAGGCCACAGAGGCATTTGAACACGAAGATGAGAATTTTTAAATCGAGGCGTCGCCGGACCGGAAGCCGATATAAGTCAGCGAGCACAGGGGTGAGGGGTGAACGGAACTTGGTGGGGGTTAGGATGCGGGCAGCAGAGATTGGGTGAGGTCAAGTTTATGGAGGGTGGAAGGTGGGAAGGCCGGTCAGGAGAGCAGTGGAGGAGTCGAGTCCGGAGGTAACAAAGGCATGGATCAGGGAATCAGCAGCGGGTGGGCTGCTAGTGTGCAGGAAACATCCATCTGCTCTTGTGCTAATTTAGCTCCATTTACTGTCTTTTTATGCTGAGTGCTTTTCAATCAACCTGCACTACTTCACATCCACGTGTGTTGAATTTCATTTGCCATTCACCTGCCCAGTTACATAACCAGTCTAAATCCTCCTGCAACCCCTTTGCTGTGCCTTCTGCCTCCATTGCTTACATTCGCACACAGCATTTAGGTCACTTATGTAAGTGTCCCCAACGTTTAGACTTCCTCCTTGCTGTATTATTTTCCCATCTTGTTGTATATGACAGGATGCATGTTATTTTTTTAAAATATACATATCTATGTGTATTGTGGAGTATGTGTGCCACAAGAATGAGAGCCAGTGTGGGCCTCCTTTCAATGGCAGTGAAACCCAAAGCTGATCCACCACTGGAGCAAACTGCAACAGTCTGAGAGCTCCTTTCATCACAACAACAACAACTTGTATTTATATAGCACCTTCAACATAGTAAAACGTCCCAAGGCGCTGCACAGGATTATTATAAGACAAAAATTTGACACCGAGCCACATAAGGAGAAATTAGGGCAGGTGACCAAAAGTTTGGTCAAAGAGGTCGGTTTTAAGGAGCATCTTAAAGGAGGAGAGAGAGAGGTAGAGAGGCGGAGAGGATTAGGGAGGGAATTCCAGAGCTTAGGGCCCAGGCAACAGAAGAGTGATTATAATCAGGGATGCTCAAGATGGCAGAATTGGAGGAGCGCAGGTATCTCAGGGGGGTTGTGGGGCTGGAGGAGATTACAGAGATAGGGAGAGGCGAGGCCATGGAGGGATTTGAAAACAAGGATGAGAATTTTGAAATCGAGGCGCTGCTTCACCGGGAGCCAATGTAGGTCAGCGAGCACAGGGGGTGATGGGAGAACGGGACTTGGTGCGAGTTAGGACACGGGCAGCTGAGTTTTGGATGACCTCAAGTTTACGTAGGGTGGAATGTGGGAGGCCGGCCAGGAGTGCGTTGGAATAGTCGAGTCTAGAGGTAACAAAGGCATGGATGAGGGTTTCAGCAGCGGATGAGCTGAGGCAGGGGCGGAGACGGGCGATGTTACGGAGGTGGAAGTAGGCGGTCTTAGTTATGCCGCGGATATGTGGTCGGAAGCTCATTTCGGGGTTGAATTTGACACCAAGGTTGCGAACAGTGTGGTTCAGCCTCAGACAGATGTTAGGGAGAGGGAAGGAGTCAGTGGCTAGGGAACGGAATTTGTGGCGGGGACTGAAAACAATGGCTTCGGTCTTCCCAATATTTAGTTGGAGAAAATTTCTACTTATCAGCAGCTCAAACAAGCACCAAACTGGCCCCAGCATCGCCACCTCATTTAAACCAGATTGGATTCAACCAGCTCTTAGTGATCACAGAGTTTGGCTCTCTTCCAGTTGGACTTTTCTTTGTCCCTTTCCGTAACTACTTTTAAACCTAATTATATTATGATCACTATTGCCCAGATGTTCTCCCACTGAAACACACTTCACTTGCCCAGCTTCAAGTGGCGGGACGTAGCTAAGCAGTCGGACTGTGAGGATCATAAGTGACCTGTGGCCATGACCTCCTTCAGATCATCGTATGGCTGGAATCAGAAACATGCGAGTTACAAACTGCAGTTTATTGTAAAACAGGGTCAGGAACACATGCTAATGAATAAGCTTGGGCTTGGGCTGATAAGTGGCAAGTAACATTCGCGCCACACAAGTGCCAGGTAATGACCATCTCCAAGAAGAGAAGGTCTAACCACCTCCCCTTGACATTCAATGGCATGACCATCGTCAAACCCCCCCCCCAAACCATCAACATCCTAGGGGGTCACCATTGACCATAAATTTAACTGGACCAGCCACATAAATACTGTGGCTACAAGAGCAGGTCAGAGGCTGGGTATTCTGCGGCAAGTGTCTCACCTCCTGAATCCCCAAAAACTTTCCACCATCTACAAGGCACAAGTAAGGAGTGTGATGGAATATTTCCATTTGCCTGGATGAGTGCAATTCCAACAACACTCAAGAAGCTCGACACCATCCAGGACAAAGCAGCCCATTTGATTGGCACCCCATCCACCACCTTAAACATTCACACCCTCCACCACCGGCGTACCGTGGCTGCAGTGTGTACCATCTACAAGATGCACTGCAGCAACTCGCCAAGGCTTCTTTGACAGCACCTCCCAAACCCGGGACCTCCAACACCTAGAAGGACAAGGGCAGCAGGCGCATGGGAACACCACCACCTCCAAGTTCCCCTCCAAGTCACACACCATCCTGACTTGGAAGTATATCGGCCGTTCCTTCATCGTCGCTGGGTCAAAATCCTGGAACTCCCTCATTAACAGCACTGTGGGAGCACCTTCACCACACGGACTGCAGCGGTTCAAGAAGGCGGCTCACCACCACCTTCTCAAGGGCGACTAGGGATGGGCAATAAATGCTGGCCTTGCCAGCGACGCCCACATCCCGTGAATTAATTAAAAAAATAAGGCAACTTCACAGGTACATGACTGACGTTGTACATCTACTTATCAGACATGGCTTAGTGGGCAGCACTCTTGCCTCTGAGCAATAAGGTTGTGGCTTCAAGTCCCACTCCAGAATAGGGACCAACATCTGACGCTTGTCCATTTAAATCAAAGGGTGACTCTGTCACAATTAGGATAATGCCCTGTCTGTCTTATTTCATCCAGAGATGGTGATGCACACACTCTCAGTCTGGCAGGTGTCAGCTGTGGCTCAATGGGTAAGCACTCTCGCTTTCCGCGTCAGAAGTTGTGGATTCAAGTCCCACTCCAGGAGATATTAGCGCAAAATCTAGGCTGACACTCCAGTGCAGTGCTGAGGGAGTGCTGCACTGTCAGAGGTTCTCTTTTGAATGAGACGTTATACCAAGTTAGCCCTCGCAGGTGGACAGAAAAGGTTCCGCAGCACTATTTCGAAGAAGAGCAGTGTCTCCCTGGTATCCTAACCAATATTCATCCCTCAAACAACACCTCATTTTTTTTTTATCTTGTCATTATCACACTTTTTGTGCGACTGTGCTGTGTGCAAATTGGCTGCCACGTTTCCTACAATACAGCAGTGACTACAGTACAAATATACTTCATTGGCTGTAAAGCGCTTTGTGACGTCCTGAGGTCATGAAAGGCGCTATATAAATGCAAGTCTTTTTTTCTCTTCTTTCTGTTACAACACAGTTGGAAGGCATATCATTTCCTGCAACTAATCGTGAGAAACACTCCCTGGATCCCTAGAAACACAACATACTGTTGGCCAACGATTCCCCGTGCTACTAAGCTCCAACATCTCTCTCCCACAACCCCTCCTCCCCCCTCCCCACCCTCCACTCCTGCATTTTGCTAAACTGCAAGAATATACAGTGTCCTGCTATACTTCCACACAGCCCCGCCAAACTCTGGTGACATCCCCCGCCTCGCACTGTCACCCGCCACTCCTCCCAGTGCTACTTAAGTCTAGCCCCCCAATACCCAGGGCTGCTAAAACCCCATGACAGCCCGTCACCCACTTATGCTTCTAAACGTCGGGTGACTAACTCCAACCTGGTACATCTTGGCTACCATCCTGCTGTGTAGCCTGTGCTTTCAAAAAGCTGACGGCTAAAAATTGATTGCACAAGCAGAGGAACCAGCACAGCCTCCGACTCACCACATGCATTGCCAGGGGCGATCTGCTGATATATCTATCCGTGGGATGTGGGCAACATTAGCAGGGCAGCATTTATTGACCACCCTTAGTTGCCCTGAGGGCTTTGAGTCAACCACAGAGCCACACGTAAGCCCGACTGGGTTGGGGTGGCAGGTTCCATTCCCTGAAGGACATTATTGAATGAGTTGGGTTTTTATGACAATCCGCAGTTTTCACAGCCATTAGTCCTGGTACTCACCCAAAAAATCGCCAGATTATTTAATTCAATTTCAATTCCATTGAAATTTCATCTCTATTTGAACTCATGACCTTGTGGTTGCTGGTCCACTCCATAACCAGTGCACTACCATACCATAGTGTGTACATCCTGTAAGTGCAGTTATACCTTGTACAGGAAACTCTTTATTAACCGGCACCGACGGGACCAGCGTGGTGCCGGTTAATCAAAAAGTCCGGATAACGGAGAGTTATATCTACCAACGTACGAGAGCCCCGTACACATTGACATGCGCCTGCATTCGGAGCTCCATCTCCCCGGGGACCGCCAGCTGACCATCTGTCGTGTCCGCTGCCTACCCGGGCTGCACATTCCCCTCCCAATCTACACGCTCCGATACAAGGCAAACGCCTCGGGGTTTTTTTAAAGTTAATCTTAAACGAGAGATGAAGGAAAACCCCGGTTACCTACTCAAGAATTTTGCCAGTTAAGAGAGATTTCCGGATATTTGGGTGCCGGTTAATAAAGAGTTTCCTGTACCATGTTCCTGCCTCTCCTTTTTGCTTTTTGCGTCACACCTTTCGGTCACACTGAAGGGATAATTACTAGTCCTAGCCCCTTTAGGGCTACCCCAGATCAGGCGTATTCCCCAGACGTTCACTTTCAACTAAAGTTTGAGGTAGCCGAATCCTAAAGACGCTTAATTGGGTCAAAAGGTCAAGACTATCTCTCCCTAAAGGAAAGGAACAACCTGAAGATGTTACTGTCCAACAGATAGCACTTTTAATAAGTTTAGCTAGACTGTAATGTTCTGGATATTATGGGGATCCGGAAAACTCCCTCAGAATTCTGCAACTCCTCACCAAAGAGCGTACAGAGATTGAGTTCGCGAGTTTGATACAGAAGTATTATGTGAGATCATTCTAAAAATATATAGATTTATTAAAGAACCGACATTTAATTACAGTCGGTGTTTCAATCGCAACATTAACAGTTCCAAAAACAGAAAGCTTACAATTCTATTATCAGAGATCCTTATTCTCAAATCTTAACTTCGTTACATTTTTACAATTCTTAGTCTTATTCCAGGATATCCACCAAAATCAAATACAGTACAATACCTTGATCCCCGAGGTACAAAGACTTGTAGACTTACAGAGCTTGCCTCTGAAGCCTGAGAATCGCTTTGCCCCTTTACAGCGAATCTATCATCCCATTTGAAAGTTCAATATTTATATCCTTTTTCAGTGGTATGTCCTTTGAAGTTTTCTGCTGATGTAAGCTAATTATCTCTAGTCATTTTTCTGCTGACCCCTGCTATTCTTACAGTCAGTTAAGCTGGTAGCAATGCAGACTTGTGTCTCTCCTTTAGGTGTTCGAAGCTTATCATAAAAACGGTATAACAGCAAGAGCATCTCACTTGATGTCATTCTTACCAAGGTCTTCTGTTTCTGTCTTTTTACAACGTGTAAATTAAAACGCCTCAACTAGGGTGATCTATGCAACTCTTAGTTACCTCAGCTGGTTGCAACACAGAATCGTGTCTCCTGTGTTTCATTTAATGTAATTTTTACGAAGGCATATGTTTCTTAATTTTCTGTGTTTCTTTCCGAAGTGTAATTTAGGACACCTTAACAGGGTGTACCATTGTGTTCTTTCCAAAGCTTCAGACTTCAGGAGCTTCCAACCTCCTGTTTCAATAAAGTTATTCATTCAGTGTCAACAACTTATCTTATCCCAATAGCCTGAATGCTGTTAACAATACAGCTTTTCATAGCCAGGTTTCTAGATTTCCAGACCTAGTTTGTCATGTTTTAATAAGGCTAGAATTCTTTCATAGAATGGTGTATTTTTCTGAATATGGCTTATTCCTTCACAACACTTTGTTGATTGGATCTAAGTAGAACAGCGGCAAACCAGAACTGAAGAGTTAGGGAAAGTATAGAATCATAGAATAGTATAGCACAGAAGGAGGCCATTCGGCCCATCAAGTCTGTGCCGGCTCTTTTGAGCAATCCAGTTAGTCCCACTCCGCTGCTCTCTCCCCATATCCCTGCAATTTTTACTCCCTCAAGCGTTTATCCAATCCAAAAGCAAGGAAAGTGGCTAAAAGGTTTAACATCGCATCCGAAAGATGGCACCTCCGACAGTGCGGCACTCCCTCAGTACTGCACTGGAGTGTCAGCCTAAATTTTATGCTCAAGTCTCTGGAGTGGGGCTGGAACCTTCTGACTCAGAGGCAAGAGTGCTACAGAGAGAGAAACAAAGAGGAAGGGAAAACAAACAGAAAGAAAGTGGGTGCTAGATGGAGACAAGGTCAGAGAAACACAGAGAGACAAACAAAGAGGCAGAAAACAGCTGTGTTTGGTATTGGAGAAGCAAAGCACAGATTTAATCATGTAATTAATATTTTTTTACGTGTTTATCATCCGGGAAAGCTTATTTCTGTTTTTGCTTTTGGTTCGAAGATGAACAAATTGAATTTTGCAAACTTCACTTCAGCAATGCAGGCTAATTATATCGCCTGTGTTTGAACCTTGGTGGTTTAAGAAGCTAATTACATCACCTGTAATAGCCGATTGAAATTATTTCCAGCTGCGTTTCATATAGATAAAATGGAGAGTCAGCGAAGTATAGTAATTAACAACACTTTGCAATTCAGGCAAGAAGTTGGTCTACTGGCCCAGTAGCAGTGTGTGGGTAGCTGATGGGACAGGGCTGGGCAGCCTAGGTCCTCCTGGGTCCTCCTTACTCTCAATGCCGTCAGACTCTGGTCCTCCCCTCCTTGAATGCAGCTGCAACCTGGAATCACACTCATTGAGAAAAGAAAAGCTTGCATTTATATAGCGCCTTTCACGACCACTGATGTCCCAAGGCGCTTTACAGCCAATGTCGTGCTTTTTGAAGTGTGGTCACTGTTGTAATGTAGGAAACGCGGCAGCCAATTTGCACACAGCAAGCTCCCAGAAACAGCAATGCGATAATGACCAGATCATCTGTTTTTTTGTGATGTTGATTGAGGGATAAATATTGGCCAGGAGAACGGGGATAACTCCCCTACTCTTCTTGAAAATAGTGCCACAGGATCTTTAACATGAGAGTGCAGACAGGGCCTCAGTTTAATGTCTCATCTGAAAATCAGCACTCCCTCAGTACTGCACTGGAGTGTCAGCCTAGACTTTTGTGCTCAACTCTTTGGACTTGAACCCACAGCCTTCAGATTCAGAAGCAAGGAGTACTACCAACTGAACCACAGCTCCTCAACCCTTGTATTCCCCAGTACAACCAAACCCCAGTCTCCAAGATCCCAGAACCATCCCTTTCCCCCCCTTCTCCACCCCCCAGTGCTCCCAGTCCCAGAGACCATAGAAACATAGAAAAATAGAGGAGTAGGCCATTCGGCCCTTCGAGCCTGCTCCGCCATTCAACATGATCATGGCTGATCCTCTATCGCAATACCATATTCCCGCTCTCTCCCCATACCCCTTGATGCCTTTTGTGTCTAGAAATCTATCGATCTCCTTCTTAAATATATTCAGTGACTTGGCCTCCACAGCCTTCTGTGGCAGAGAATTCCACAGGTTCACCACCCTCTGAGTGAAGAAATTTCTCCTCATCTCAGTCCTAAATGTCCTATCCCGTATCCTGAGACTGTGACCCCTCGTTCTAGACCCCCCAGCCAGGAGAAACATCCTCCCTGCATCCAGTCTGTCTAGCCCTGTCAGAATTTTATACGTTTCCACGAGATCCCCTCTCATTCTTCTAAACTCTAGTGAATACAGGCTTAGTCGACCCAATCTCTCCTCATACTACAGTCCTGCCATCCCAGGAATCAGTCCGGTGAACCTTCGGTGCACTCCCTCTATGGCAAGTATATCCTTTCTTAGGTAAGGAGACCAAAACTGCACACAGTACTCCAGGTGTGGTCTCACCAAGGCCCTGTATAACTGTAGTAAGACATCCTTGCTCCTGAACTGAAATCCTCTTGCAATGAAGGCCAACATACCATTTGCCTTCCTAACTGCTTGCTGCACCTGCATGTTTGCTTTCAGTCACTAGTGTACAAGGACACCCAGGTCCCTCTGTACATCAACATTTCCCAATCTATCACCATTTAAATAATACTCTGCCTTTCTGTTTTTCCTACCAAAGTGGATAAGTTCACATTTATCCATGTTATACTGCATCTGTCATGTATTTGCCCACTCACTCAACTTGTCTAAATCGCCTTGAAGCCTCTTTGCATCCTCCTCACAACTCACAATCTCACCTAGTTTCGTGTCGTCAGCCAACTTGGAAATATTACATTTGGTTCCCTCATCGAAATCATTGATATATATTGTGAATAGCTGGGGCCCAAGCACTGATCCCTGCGGTACCCCACTAGTCACCGCCTGCCACCCCAAAAAAGACCCATTTATTCCTACTCTCTGTTTCCTGTCTGTTAACCAATTTTCAATCCATGCCAGTATATTACCCCCAATCCCATGTGCTTTAATTTTGCACACTAACCTCTTATGTGGGACTTTATCAAAGGCCTTCTGAAAATCCAAATACACCACATCCACTGGTTCTCCCTTATCTATTCTACCAGTTACATCCTCAAAAAACTTCAGTAGGTTTGTCAAACACGATTTCCCTTTCATAAATCCATGTTGACTTTGTCTAATCCCGTTGATATTTTCTAAGTGTCCTGTTATCACATCCTTTATAATAGACTCTAGCATTTTCCCTAATACTGATGTTAGGCTAACCGGTCTGTAGTTACCTGTTTTCTCTCTCCCTACTTTTTTAAATAGTGGGGTTACATTTGCCACCCTCCAATCTGCAGGAACTGTTCCATAATCTATAGAATTTTGGAAGATGACAACCAATGCATCCACTATTTCCATGGCTACCTCTTTTAGTACTCTGGGATGCAGATTATCAGGCCCTGGGGATTTATCAGCTTTCAGTCTCATTAATTTCTCCAGCACTATTTTTTTACTAATACCAATTTCCTTTAATGCCTCCTTCTCATTAGACCCTTGGTTCCCTAGCATTTCTGGGAAGTTATTTGTGTCCTCTTCCATGAAGACAGAACCAAAGTATTTGGTTTCTCTATTGCTTCCAGATCATGCCCCCCTCAGTTGTATGACCCTCTCGCAGTGCTAATGTACCCTAGGGCTCCACACCTCCTATGATATACACACCAAAGAATGTTTCCCCTCCAATTCTGATACAACCTTACCCCAAAGAGTCCATACCCTCCCAGTAGAGACAGACTCCAGTAGTTCTATCTAATGCTTCAAGACCCTGGGAACTCCCTATGCTTAGAACTGGGTACACCTCTTTAGCTGTGGCTCAGTGGATAGCACTTTCTAGGTTGAGGGATTAGGAGTGAGCAGGTGCTGCTGGATGCTTGATTACTGCAGGGAGTTGGAGTGAGTTTGTAAAAAGTTGGTGGTGGTTTCTTTTTTCAGGTTTTAGGGCCTTTTTGGTGCTTATACAGCAGCCAGATGGCTACTGAGGGGCCCGAAGTGCCAGGTCCCTCAGAGGACAATGTTCCCAGGATGACTTTAATCAGGGGAGAAAATGTCGGGGGAAGGGAGAAAAAAAGGCCCAAAGATTTGGGCCAGGACCCCAGGAGGTTTGGAAAAGTAAACACGGTGGTGGTTCAGTGCGAGGATAAGGAGATACGAGCTTGGGATATTATCCAGGCGGTACATGAGGACTGTGGCGAGAGAAGCTGCTTTGCCTGCCGACCAAAGCCGAATGTTGGGTTCAAGGTGACGGTCAGTGGCCGAGAGGAGGTGGAAAGAATTTTACTGAGTTTGAACTTTGGCGATAAGTTCTTGGAGGTATCTGCGCTATATTCTGAAGAGGTGGTGGTCTCATTCTTAAACCTGCTGGTTTATATTGAGGACGATGTGCTAATAAAGAGGAAATACTGTCCAAGAACGCGAGTAGTAGATGGAACCCGTTATGTAAAGGTGCGATTCCCAGAGGTGGTAAAGTCATTGTCGTATAGCATGAAATTCAAGACAATGAAAGGAGTGAAGTACTTTCGGGTACTGCATGATAACAAGGTGAAGGTTTGTTATTATCGTCTTGGACACAACCAACTTCTAAGAAACTGTCCAGACTTGTACTGTTATAACTGCGGCGAGTCTGGACACATTGCTTGGAGCTGCAAGGCGGAGAGCTGTGGGGTGTGTCACAAAGGCCCCACCCACTGTGAGTGTGAGGCAGAAGGAAGCCCCTTGAGTGACGAGGAGATGGGAGAAGGAGATGCTGATGAATGGAAGGAGAAAAGAGCACAGGAAGAGGCAGAAAATTGCGGAGCGGAAAGCAGGATGGAGATGGTGGAAAGCACACCAAGTACGTTGGAAAAGGACAAAGACAGCAGCGGGCAGCACGGGTCGAGGGCAGAGTCGAGCCATAATACGGCTCAGCTCTCCCTAAAGAATCTGGTGTCCGCGGGGGGAGAGGAGGCGGGAGCGGGGTGCGGGGTAAGTGTAAGTACTCCAAAGAAAGACGGGGAGTCGGACATCTCGGGGAGCAGGAGGGGGCAAGACAAGGAGAGGGTGCAAGAGGCAGGAGCGTTAAAGGGGCAGCAGGATGGGAGCGGCGAGACAAAGACGCCAGAAGGGAGAAAGATAGGTGCAGATGTACCATTGTCAGCTGTGGCTCAGTGGGTAGCACACTCGCCTATGAGTCAGAAGGTTGTGGGTTCAAGTCCCACTCCAGGGATTTGAGCACATAAAGCTAGCCTGACACTCCAGTGCAGTGCTGAGGGAGTGCTGCACTGTCGGAGGTGCCGTCTTTCAGATGAGACGTTAAACTGAGGCCCCGTCTGCTCTCTCAGTTGGACGGAAAAGATCCCATGGCACTATTTCGAAGAAGAGCAGGGGAGTTCTCCCAGATGTCCTGGCCAATATTTATCCCTCAACCAACATAACAAAAACAGATTATCTGGTCATTATCACATTGCTGTTTGTGGGAGCTTGCTGTGTGCAAATTGGCTGCTGTGTTTCCTACATTACAACAGTGACTACACTTCAAATAGTACTTAATTGGCTGTAAAGCACTTTGAGATGTCCGGTGGTCGTGAAAGGCGCTATGTAAATGCAAGTATTTCTTTATTTTTTGTCCCAGAGAGAGAAGAAACGGGGAGCAAGGGTCAGCGGTGGAGATGAGGCTGAAGGGCGCGGCACTGTTGGAGAATCCGTGATAGCAGGAAGACTCTCTAAGGGAGATTATGTATCTGACAGGGAGCAGGGACGGGAGGTTACAGAAGAGCTCGAGAGTGAGGAGTCAGAGGGGGACAGAGACATGGAAGTGGGGGGTGGGGTGGCATCGTGTGGAAAGGGAAAGGTTAGTGAGGGGCAGAAGGAGGGAGAAGGGGCAGCTCCTCGGCCCAAACCCAATGTAAGGAAGAGGCTGAAACTGCAGGGAAGGTTCAAACAGGAGCCATGATTACTGATCAATTTTTAAAGTACAATAGATTAGTATATGTTGTGGGAGACAAATTAAACTTCAGGTTTTGATGTTAATATGTGGTGGAGGAATGGCTGTGCAGAGCGGCGGAATGGATTTGTATGATACAATGGAATGATCACGATGTTGTAAATGTTTTTAATGTTCAATAAATAATATATTTAAAAATGTGGGTCACACACTCACCTCTGAGTCAGAAGGTTGTGGGTTCAAGTCCCACTCCAGAGACTTGAGCACATAAAGCTAGTCTGACACTCCCAGTGCAGTGCTGAGGGAGTGCTGCGCTGTCGGAGGTGCCATCTTTCGGATAAGAAGTTAAACCGAGGCCCCGTCTGCTCTCTCAGGTGGACGTAAAAGATCCCGTGGCACTATTTCGAAGAAGAGCAGGGGAGCTATCCCCGGTGTCCTGGGCCAATATTTATCCCTCAATCAACATCACAAAAACAGATTATCTGGTCATTCTCACATTGCTGTTTGTGGGAGCTTGCTGTGCGCAAATTGGCTGCCACGTTTCCCACATTGCAACAGTGACTACACTTCAAAAAAGTACTTCATTGGCTGTAAAGCGCTTTGGGACATCCGGTGGTCGTGAAAGGCGCTATATAAATGCAAGTCTTTCTTTCTTTACTACCAAATGCTATAACCACCCCTCACTATTGCCCTGTAAATCAAATCCCATATTCAGCATCTTACCACCCACCCACCAATATGTTACAAAATCACAGGTTCTCTCTCCCAAGTTCTGCTGTCCCCCAGAACCACCCCCAATGTTATTAAACCTCAACACATCCCAACATTGCTCTGAAACCCCGCTACTGCTGACCCCCATGTACATCCCTCCACTCTGCTGTATGTTGCATGCATTTTTCTGTGGATCCCAGGCTTTTAAAGCAGGGCACATGGCTAAAGAAAGAAAGACTTGCATTTGTATCGTGCCTTTTATCCCAAAGAAGTGCCTTTGAAGTGTGGTCACTGTTGTCATGCAGGAACCGCGGCAGCCAATTTGCGCACAGCAAGCTCCCACAAACAGCAATGTGATTAGGAGCAGATAATCTGCTTTTTTAGTGATGTTGGTTCAGGGATCAATACTGGCCATGGCACCAGGGAGAACGCCCCTGCTCTTCGATACTAGTGCCATGAGATCTTGTACATCCTCAAGAGGGCAGACATCAGTTTAACGTCGCATCCGAACGACGGCACCTCTGACAGTGCAGCACTCCCTCAGCACTGCACTGGAGTGTCAGCCTGGATTATGTGCTCAAGTTTCTGGAGTGGGACTATGAACTCACTTACTTCTCCCTCGGAGGCGAGAGTGCTACCAATTGAGCCACGGCTGACACTGTTAAAGAAACATGTCGCGACAATCAGAGGCAGAATCACAGAACTCGATCCACAAAACACTAGTAAAAATCCCTGAATACGATGTAATAAAACCAAATTTGCTTTACTCAGTCATTGTAAATCCATGCCACTAATAATACATTGTATATCGCCTGACATAGCACCCCTATTTTTAGAACAGTGTACCCTAATTCACCATCAGCAAGGAGTGGGAGATCTGCGTATAAATATAAATGGTATGACAGCATGAGCAGATGTTATTCCCCTCCACATTTTGATAGAGACGCCAGGTTCGTTTGACATGCCTTTCTGAGCTACAGCCAGAAACTGACAAGCAAATTCCGCACGGATCCTGTTGGGCCTGTTTCTGTGCTGTAAATGCTATGTAATCTGCAAGGCTCACCATCCATGTAACAATTGAAATCTACATGACCGGCCCCCCCGCTTACTTAACAGCAATTAGATTTTCCATTATTAAAGGGACTGAGCTGAAAAGAAGATTGTGCATTATGTGGCCCTGCTCATATAAAACAGCAATACCGTATAAATACGCAATGGCAAATGCATATAAACGTCCAGTAACTGGACTCCTGTTAATCACAACCCCTATTACCTGGCATAATTGACACAGGACAAACTCGTTGACGAGATAGTCACCTCATGGAACAGCTCCTGATGATATTGTGTTTCATTTCCTCGTCTTGGCTCATACTGTAACGCCTCGCATTCTTGTGCCTAGAGAGGGTTCGTACCGTACATGTGCGATAAGAATCTGGGCAGCCCCCCAGGTTCTCCCACCCTCTGAAGGGGTTCACTTCCATTATGATTGATGAGGGAGGTTCCACTGCATGTCTTGGTCACGCCAGCATCTTGTGCACTTACTGACATCACTGAGTGAGACATGAAGGATTAGAGGGGAGTTGAGGAGAACTTTTTGCAACCAGAGGGTGGTGGGGGGTCTGGAACTCACTGCCTGAAGGGGTGGTGGAGGCAGAAACCCTCACCACATTTAAAAAGTTCTTGGATATGCCCGTGAAGTGTCGTAACCCACAGGGCTACGGACCAAGAGCTGGAAAGTGGGATTAGGCTGGATGGCTCTTTGTCGGCCGGCACAGACAGGATGGGCCGAATGGCCTCCTTCTGTGCTGTAAGTTTCTCTGATTCTATGACATAACTTTAAATCAGGAACAACATGCAGAACTGTGCGCGTTAGAGGCAGCTTGCTTTAGAAACTTGCCCTTTACCTTGAGGAACTGGGTTTGGATTGCAGCCCAATCGGAATGGGTGACAGTTTCTTGTGTTGATGGAGCAATCTGTAATTGAAATGATTTTATTGTGTGTGGCGGGGGGGGGGGGGAATTGATCCGTTCTCTAGCTGATTGCATCCACCGCCTGAAACTGCCCCTAATCTGAGACTAATTGGCACCAATTTAAGTGAGTAATTCCGATGTAAGAAGTGGGAGAATGTCTCACTGGTGCCCTTGCGAGGGCAGAAGATTAGAGGCTGCTTTACCTGGTTCTCGGAGACAGAAAGCGGTCCATTCCAAAGTATTAACATCCCTCACTTTGATGAGCAAACAGAATTGTGGGGGAGGGTGAAGGAATTAAAGGGAGCACAGTGATCAGTCGATCAATCACAAGGCAGGGCTCAGGCAGTCGAGCTCACTGAGCAAACATGAGTCATCTTCACTGGTGTGCTCTCTCAGGTGAGAATGTGGAAGCGTTTACAATGAGTTTGGAAGCGGCTAGACCCGTTCACAGCAAAGCAAAGTGAACTGTTTGTCTGCGACGGCAACAGTCACCATAGCTTTAAGCGAACATAACACTTAATGTCTCGCAAGCCTGTAACATGACAAGGAGAAGCCATAATTAACAGATAGAGCAATTAGAGAGCGCTCTGCTGATGGGAGGTGTGATAAGCAGCTAGCGCCAGCTGTATCAGGTATGAATGGGAACCAACAGCCCACACACCGCACCGTGTCCTGTGTTCAAAATTATGAAGGGGTCTCGATGGAATCGATAGGGAGAAACTGTTTCCGCTGGCAAGAGGGTCGGTAACCAGAGGACACAGGTTGAAGGCGATTGGCAAAAGAACCAGAGGGGGAGATGAGGAGGAATTCTTTTGATGCAGCGAGTTGTTGTGATCTGGAATGCGCTGCCTGAAAGGGCGGTGGAAGCATATTCAATAGTAACTTTCCAAAGGGAATTGGATAAATACTTGAAAAGGAAACATTTACAGGGCTATGGGGAAAGAGCAGGGGGGAGTGGGACTAATTGGAGAGCTCTTTCAAAGAGCCGGCACAGGCAGGATGGGCTAAATGGCCTCCTACTGTGCTGTATGTTTCTATGATGCCATGATTCTATAATTCTATACAGTGTTGGATTCCCCTCTCAAATCACATAATACTGTGTTTCACCGTGGTTTTCACTGTGCGTAGGAGTCAGTGAATGTACCAGGCCAGCCTCTGACTCTCATCTAGCAGCCCAATATGATGACTCACAGCTCAAAACACACAGCCAGGGAGGAGCGAGCAGTCAAGACTTGCAGGCAAAAAAGAAACTGGTGCGAAGGAGGGCACCGGCCGGAGGTATAGTGGCGGCTCTTGATTCTCGTTCGTTGCAGGCCTGGCGGTCACAGTGTCTACCTGTGAAGGAATTCTACCTTATAACTCCTTTAAAAACATGACAAGCTGGATTTGGAAATCCTAGCTATGAAAGAATTCTGGCCTTGTTGACCCTGAATAAGTAACCTTATTAAAACAGAACAATGGTCAACCCTGGATAAATGATCTTGATTAAACCTCTTAAGAATGACACATGATGTAAAGGATAACACGCAAACAAAGGACATCTGCCCTTTGAACAGAAATGGTAAACTCCTAATAACTACTGATGATGCAGCAGTAAGAAGTGCAGGGGGTCAGCTAAAATATGATTAGTGATAATTAACTTGGATCAACAAAAAACCTTATGAAAAACAACTGAAAAAGGGTATAAATATTGGAGTCACGGTGGCATAGTGGTTAGCACTGGT
Organism: Squalus acanthias; assembly: GCA_030390025.1. Lineage (NCBI taxonomy): Eukaryota > Metazoa > Chordata > Chondrichthyes > Squaliformes > Squalidae > Squalus > Squalus acanthias. The sequence goes on along the minus strand of CM059445.1, from coordinate 5,397,506 downwards.
GCCTCACAGCGCCAGAGACCCGGGTTCAAATCTGACCTCGGGTGACTGTCTGTGTGGAGTTTGCACATTCTCCCCGTGTCTGCGTGGGTTTCCTCCGGGTGCTCCGGTTTCCTCCCACTGTCCAAAAATGTGCGGGTTAGGTTGATTTGGCTATGATAAATTGACCCTTAGTGTTAGGGGGGGATTAAATATGTGGGGTTATGGGGATAGGATGGGATATGTTAGGGGGAATTAAATACGTGGGGTTACGGGGGTCGGGTGGGATATGTGTACTGTGGGGATTAAAGCAGGGACAGGGTACTGGATTTGAATGATCAGCCATGATCGTATTGAATGGTGGTGCAGGCTCGACGGGCCGAATGGCCTACTCCTGCTCCTAGATTCTATGTTTCTATGTTTCTATGTTTCTATGTTTATGAGATATCAGACTGGCTTTAATCGGGCAAAGCGATTCTCGACTACAGGGGCGGCTCTGTAGTCCTTCACTCTTTTGTACCTCGGGGATTGAAGGTAACTGCTACCTTGATAATTGATGGATATCCTGTATAGAAAATTTTAAGAACTGTAATACTGTAGCGAAGTTAAGATTTAAAAGTAAGATTCTCTGTTAAAAATAAGATTGTATTTTTTCTTTTTTTAGAACTGTTAACGTTGCGATTGACTGATTCACCAACTGTAAATTGCATGTCGGTTCTTTTAATAAATCTCTATATATTTTTTAGAATTGTCTCACCTAAGTCTTCTGTATCAATAACTCGCAAACCCAATCTCTGTACACTCTTTGGTGAAGAGGTACATTTCTGAAGGAGATCTCCGGACCCTCATAATATCCGGGACGTTACAGTCTGGCTAAACTTAATAAAAGTGCTATCTGGAGGACGGTAACATTCTCGGGTTGTTCCTTTCCTTTAGGGAGAGATAGTCCGGACCTTCAGACCCAGTTAAGCGTCTTTAGGATTCGGCGACCTCAACCCTTAGTTGAAAGTGAACATCTGAGAAGTACGCTCGGGGCTAGGACATGTAAATATCCTTTCATATTACCAGCCATTCAATACGGGCCTGATATTGAGGGAGAATTGGCGTGGAGTTAATATAAGGTCTTGGGATGGAGGCAGGCTGCTTTCAGTGCACTCTCAACGTCATGCCAATCTGTGCTTTCATTTCTCATTAAGGCTACTGGAGCTGGGCCTGATAGCTGATATCTGCTCCGTGAGTACGAGCAGGGATGATGTGTGGGCAGGATGTAAGCTCACCTGCAGTTATCGTTGTGATCTTGGGAGTTTTGTACGTTCCAAACACATACTGTAGTGGTCAGCTGTGTGGGTGTTGGGTTACTGACGTTGCCAAATATTGGCCTTCTGCATTATTTAGATATTCCATGGCTGTAGCATTGCACTGCTGTTGATTTCAGTGTTGCAGTATTACAGTCTTGCAGTTTTGTGGTGCCGTGGTACTGCAGTGTTGTAGCATTGTAGTACAGTAGGCACCTTTGTGCTCGCTGATCTACATTGACCCCCGAATTTAAAATGATCGTCCTTGTGCTCAACTCCCTCAATGGCCTCGCCCCTCCCTATCTCTGTAACATCCTGCAGCCCTACAACCCTCTGAGATCTCTGTGCTCCTCCAAGTCTAGCCTTTTAAAAAATTCATTCACAGGATGTGGGCGTCGCCGGCAAGGCCAGCATTTATTGCCCGTCCCTAATTGCCGTCGAGAAGGTGGTGGTGAGCCCCCTTATACAAATGAGTGGCTCGCTGGGCCATTTCAGAGAGCAGTTAAGAGTCAACCACACACTGCTGTGGGTCTGGAGTCACATGTAGGCCAGACCGGGTAAGGACGGCAGATTTCCTTCCCTCAAGGACATCAGTGAACCAGATGGGTTTTTCCGACAAAACGATAGTTTCACGGTCACCGTTATTAGCCTTTTATTCCAGATTTATTTAATTGAATTTAAATTCCCCAGGTGCAATGGTGGGATTTAAACTCATGTCTCCAGATCCTTAGTCCAGGCCTCAAGGATTACTAGACCAGTAACATAACCACTATGCTGCCGTACCATAGTTGTCACACAGCAGTACAAGGATCTATTTATTTACCAGTGAAAACCTGGATCAGGATTAATAAACAGTGTTTGGTCACCTGTCCTAACGTCTCCTTCTTTAGCTCGGTGTCAATTTTTGACTGGTTGCAGCTCTTGTGAAGCACTTCAGGGTGTTTCACTACCTTAATGGCGCTATATAAATGCAAGTCGTTGTTGCTGTTGGTTACCTCATCACCAGTGAAGGCACTAAGTCTGACAAGAGGAAAGCCTCATCTATGAGCACATTCCACATCCACAGTGCAAGAACGATGTGCCGAGGCATCAAGGAATGGTTACTTGCCTAGGTGAAATTCAGACCAAATCTTTCAGAAGAAGCACTGGTCTAGAAATTCATTATAGCCCAGGAATGGGCGGTATCTTTAGAAAAGTTTGAGAATTAGCGCCAGGCGCTAATTCTTTAGACTGCAAACAAAATTCATTCTCACTGCTCAAAGAAATGATTGGGGCACTAAATCAAGTCTTAAAGGCCGAGCTCAGTGGCGTTACACTCAAAGGGTGGACCAATATCGGGTTCAGTCTAATCGCAACTCATCATTGCCACAGGCTCTTCCCAGTACTTAAAGGGGCGGTTCATTGATGCTGCAGCACCTCATTCTCAGCATTGCTGGCTGTGCAGCTACCTCAGCAAGGAGAAGCGCAACAAGGAGAAGGAGTCGGAGGACTGAAGCAGGTGTGCTCATGGCAGATCCACCTCAGTAGGGTGGTCAGGGTGATTGAAGGCTTCAACAGATGCTACATACCACCATCTGTACCACAAGTTTCACACACTGCCCAAAGCACCACACCCCCAGTGCTCACCCACCAACAATCTCTACCTACCAACACTCACACCCACAGCTCACACCTTATGCACAATGGCAGCTATTCAACTATGGCAGGCACAAGGGTCATTAGTTATTAGAATGATTGCGATATGTGTGATATGTTTATGCATATATTTATTCATGGGGTTTGCAATATTTTGTGGTCTCTCTCATTTCACCTTTGCGCCCAGGAGGACGCTGTGATATGGCACGACACAGGGATGGTATGATGGGCATGTGGTGAGCAAAAGGGATCTGGGGTTTAAGTCATCCTGGTGTGAGGCTGGAGGTCTGTTTGGAGGAGGGGGCAGAGTTCTGTGACCACCACCTTGGTGATGCGGACCCGTCTAATACACTGCTCCTCACTTCACTGAAGGTAGGAGAGGTGCTGTCGGAATACCCTCGGAGGGTAAGGCCTCCTGGTGTGAGTCCTGATGACCCTCCTCATCCCTCTGCACACATGTTCCCGTATTTCTGGCTGCCTACGCTCTCTCCGCCGTAGATCCTGGAGGACGAGGTGGCCAGTACTGCCCCCATTAATGTAGCCAAGTGTAACAGTTTGAATCTTTGAACAATAAATGTAGCCACTTTGCACTTGCCAGAACACTGCTGATAAAAAAGAAGCTTGAAATTACTCATACAAAGTGATCCACTGGGTGAAACTGACAAGAAACCACTGAAACTAACCTGCCCTGACAGCTGCGGGTGATTAATGCGGAAGCCTTTAAATAACGTCCCTGGAGCCAGCTTCTGTCAGTTGTGCACCCGCTCTCCCATTCGCTGTCTGGTCAAGGCGCAAAGATAAGTGGCGGAAAATCAATTTTGCAGATCGGGCGCCCAGTGTGACGTTGTGATCTGCCTGCCGTTGAAGGACCTTGTACCGGCGGTGCAACAGGAGGTCCGGATTTGCCGTGCGCCGCTGGACTCGCCTCGCCCCGGCGCTGCTGCATCAGCGCCCCGTTGCCGCCCTCTGCAGGCACTAACGGGAGGCGCTAACCAACTGAATTTTTCCCCCTCTGACTCTGAGCAAAGTGTCAGTGAAGACTAAGTGAATGGTGCTGCAATCACAGACGGGCAGAATCACTGGGAAATTTAACTGCACTGCTAATGAGGGATCCAGCTGTGAAATTATATGATTCTGTGAGGCCAATAAAAGTTTCAGCTGGTGCATCATGGACAGAAATGGGGACCATGCTGCTGTGAAAGTGTGATGATAGCGGCAACCCACGGCATATAAAATCACAGCAATCGCCTCTAGGCACATGGTGCTTACGCTATTGCCAGCACTTCAACCGCAACTATCCATATTTAAGAAAGAACTTGCATTTCTATAGCGCCTTTCACGACCTCAGGACGTCCCAAAGCGCTTTACAGCCAATGAAGTCCTTTTTAAGGTGGAGTCACTGTTGTAATGTAGGAAACACGGCAGCCAATTTGCGCACAGCAAGCTCCCACAAACAGCACTGTGATAATGACCAGATTGTTGTGGCTGCCGCGAAACACGAATTAAGGCCGAGTCAACATGTGAAACACATGCTTTTAATCACATCTCTGGTCAAAATGGCTGCAGCCACATTTCTCTGCAAAAACCCAGAGGCCACGTCCACTCCTTTTTTCCTGCCTTAAAGGCAAGGTGCCCGATTTATTGTCCACGGACGGAAAAGTGGATTGCGCCCGTTTAGGTGGCGATCCGCCACAAGATCATCTTTTATTAGTGATGTTGGTTGAGGGATAAATATTGGCCCCAGGACACCAGGGAGAACTCCCCCTGTTCTTCTTCCAATAGTGGCTTGGGATGTTTTAAGTCACCCTGAGAGAGCAGACGGGGCCTCGGTTTAACGTCTCATCTGAAAGACGACACCTCCGACAGTGCAGCGCTCCCTCAGCTACTGCACTAGAGAGTCAGCCTAGATCATGGCTCAAGTTTCTGGAGTGCGATTTATCTTCCTCTTTGTTCGTACTCTTTTACATTCTTCCTCTTTGTTCGTACTCTTTTACATTCTTCCTCTTTGTTCGTACTCTTTTACATTCTCCCTTTTCAAATACTTTTTACATTTCTATTTTAAATGATGCAGTTTCTGTCTCAATAATTATGGCAAAGCAGTCTATGTTCCTTTCTGTTAAAATTAAAGCATCTGACTTCTCTCTTCATTCTTTATACGCGCTTGTTATCGTTTTGGCAACCAGTGAAAACAATCGTGCAGGGTTTACCCTCTCAAAACCTTTCATAATTCAAAAGCCTCTGTTGGTGCCCCGCATAACCTTCTCCGCCCGTGTGCAAAAATGATTGTGGCGACCCTCCGCCATTCCCTTTCCAGGCCCTTCTTATAATTGGATGTCCAGAGCTGCAGTGACAGAGCCAGTGAGGGATCAGAGGGGTCATGACCCCCACCCCCCCCCCCCAATCACTGCGAGGTCGAACAATTTTGTATGTCAAGAGTTGACCAAACCTGACCGCAAATAATACATTCGCTTAACTTTTAAGTTTCCCGATCGTGTCTTCTTCTTAGGCTGTCCCTCGGAACCGAGGGTGACTTGCTTCCACATTAACAATGAGTTCTCAGGTGACTGATGAGTCCAATGTGGGACCTGCATGCTCTGTCACAGGTGGGGCAGACGGTGGTTGAAGGGGCGGGTGGGTGGGGTGCGTGGGTTGATGTGCGCTCCTTCTGCTGTTTGCGCTTGGCTTCCTCTTGCTCCCGGCGAAGAGACTCGAGGTGTTCGGCGCCTTCTCGGATGCTTCTCCTCCACTTTGTGCGGTCTTGGGCCAGGGATTCCCAGGTGTCGGTGGGGATGTTGCACTTTTTCAAGGAGGCTTTGAGGGTGTCCTTGAAGCGTTTCCTCTGCCCACCTGGGGCTCTCTTGCCGTGTCGGAGCTCCGAATAGAGCGCTTGTTTTGGGAGTCTCATATGGGGGATGCGGATGATGTGATCCGTCCATCAGAGCTGATCGAGCATGGTCAAAGCTTCGACGCTGGGGATGTTGGCCTGAGCGAGAACACTGACGTTGGTGCGCCTATCCTGCCAATGGATTTGCAGGATCTTGCAGAGGCAGCGTTGATGGTACCTCTCCAGTGCTTTGAGGTGCCTGCTGTACATGGTCCATGTCTCTGAAGCATACAGGAGGGCGGGTATCACTACTGCTCTGTCGACCATGAGCTTGGTGCCAGGTTTGAGGTCCTGGTCTTCAAACATTCTCTTCCTCAGGCGACCGAAGGTTGCACTGGCACACTGAAGGCGGTGTTGGACTTGGTCATTGACGGCTGCCCTTGTTGACAGTAGGCTACCGAGGTATGGAAAGTGGCCGCTTTGAGTCTGACACGTACGGCATGCTGGCATTGGAGGACATCCTTGTGACCCCACCTCATTGTCTTTGATGTAATGTTTTCCTGACTGACCTGTTTGGACACCATCCACACCTTTGATTGCCGTGATTATCTCTCTGACGAGGTGTGATAAAGGGTAGTTAGAAAGATTAACTGTAGTCACCTGGCAGTGTTCTCTGACTATATATGCTGTGCCTATATGCATCTCTTCACTTCACCTGACGAAGGAGCAGCGCTCCGAAAGCTTGTGATTTCAAATAAAGCTGTTGGACTATAACCTGGTGTTGTGCGACTTCTCACATTTGTCCACCCCAGTCCAACACCGGCATCTCCACATCTGGGCTAAGTTAGCCAAGCCTGCCCTTTGACCCGGCACAATCCTTTGAATGTAGCTGCGCCCCTGCAGACAATACCCCTGTGGTGACCTATCCACTACCTTGGACAAATTCAACCTTGCATTCCTGCGAATCAAAGCCAGAATTCCATACCTTTTCATCCTTGCACTGCCAGCGTTAGTGATCCGCTGGTTTTACTTTGATAATCAGGTATTATCTCTGAGTGCTCACTCGCTGTAATCCTCCTGTACTGTCCACCCCTGGGAGCACACATCGCTCGCAGGGTCTGTAATTACGGAGGAGACGGGCAGCCTCAGCTAAAGATTTTAGACTCTGCAGCGAGACGTTATAAGTGAGTTTGAGTTGGCTGGGTGAATCCCAGGAGTGGGAAGTTTTACAGAATATTGATTCAACACATGTACAGAGGAACAATATTTGCGTGCTTGTGGTCTGTTATGGATGGAGGACAGGGTTAACAGCGGGCGTGCAGAATACTGATGGGCTCTCCTCAATGGCACGAGCTACTGGCTAGCTCTGTGTGGTGTTAGCGACTATTCTGAAACACGGGGACGGTATTTACCGAGGAGACCTTTTATTCATTCAAAATTATATGGGGGGTTTTTTGATTGAGTAGACAAGGAGAAACTGTTTCCAATGGCAGGAGTAGGTAACCAGAGACAGACACAGATTTAAGGTAATTGGCAAAAGAACCGGAGGGGAGATGAGGAGAATTATTTTTCACGCAGAGAGTTGTAGTGATCTGGAACGCGCTGCCTGAAAGGGCAGTGGAAGCAGATACAACAGAAACATTCAAAAGGGAATTGTATAAATAATTGAAGGGGAGAGGAAATTGCAAGGCTATGGGGCAAGAGCGGGGGCGTGGGACTAATTGGATAGCTCTACCAAACAGCCAGCACAGGCACGATGGGCCGAGTGCTGTAAGATTCTATGATTCTGTGAGTGAGGTAGCGCCGTCTTGTTACAGATTCGGGTCTGCTGTATATACATACTTGGGCTCAGTTGCATCAGTCATTCCGTAAGAGGTCTGATTGTCTACTTTCAAGGGAGTTGACTTGTAGCACTGAGGACATAATGATCGCATTTTCTTGTGAACAGGACCAGATTCTCGTGTCTTTTCAACATGTATATCTTCAATCTCTCCTAAGACGGACCGAGTTAATACTATGTGAAGCCAAATCATGAAGCTGCTTTATTCCACAGCGAGGTGAAACATACAGAGAAACAGGTATGATCAGGTACAGTTGGTAGGTCGGGACATAGGAACAGGAGGAGGCCATTTAGCTCCTCGAGCCTGTTCCGCCATTCAATGAGATCCTGGCTGATCTGCGACCGAACTCCATATACCCGCCTTTGGCCCATTTCCCTTAATACCTTTGGATAAGAGAAAGCTATCAATCTCAGATTTAAAATTAACAATCGATCGAGCATCAATTGCCGTTTGCGGAAGAGAGTTCCAAACTTCTACCACCCTTTGTGTGTAGAAGTGTTTCCTAATTTCACTCCTGAAAGGCCTGGTTCTAATTTTTAGACTATGCCCCTAGTCCGAGACTCACCAACCAGCGGAAATAGTTTCTCTCTATCTACCCTATCTGTTCCCCTTAATATCCTGAAAACTTCGATCAGATCACCCCTTAACCTTCTAAATGCTAAGGAATACAACCCTAATTTGTGTAATCTCTCCTCGTAACTTAACCCTTAAAGTCCGGGTATCATTCTGGTAAATCTACGCTGCACTCCCTCCAAGGCCAGTATATCCTTCCTAAGGTGTGGTGCCCAGAACTGCTCACAGTGCTCCAGGTGTGGTCTAACCAGGGATTGTGTATAGCTGCAGCATAACTTCTACCCCCTTATACTCGAGTTATCTAGATATAAAGGCCAGCATTCCATTAGCCTTATTGATTATTTTCTGTACCTGTTCATGACAGCTTTTATTGCAAGTGTTTGGAGTATAAGAGTGAGGAAGTCTTGCTGCAATTATATAGGGCCTTGGTGAGACCACACCTGGAGTACTGTGTGCAGTTTTGGTCTCCTTACCTAAGGAAGGATGTACTTGCCTTAGAGGGGGTGCAACGAAGGTTCACCAGACAGATTCCTGGAATGAGAGGGTTGTCCTATGAAGAGAGATTGAGTAGAATGGGCCTATAACTCTCTGGAGTTTAGAAGAATGAGGTGATCTCATTGAAAGGTATAAAATTCGTAGAGGGCTTGACAGGGTAGATGTTTCCCCTGGCTGGAGAGTCTTGAACTAGGGGTCACAGTCTCAGGATAAGGTGTCAGCCATTTAGGTCTGAGATGAGGCGAAATTTCCTCACTCAGAGGGTTGTGAGTCTTTGGAATTCTCTGCCCCGGGGGACTGTCGATGCTCAGTCGTTGAGTATATTCAAGGCTGAGATCGATAGATTTTTGGACTCTTGGGGAATCAAGCGATTATGGGGATAGGGCTGGAAAGTGGAGTTGAGGTCGAAGATCAGCCATGATCTTATTGAATGGGCTCGAGGGGCTGTGTGGCCGACTCCTACTCCTAATTCTTATGTTCTTACATATTGACTTCGTTCAATCAGTAGATATTATATTTGTACAATGATAGAAAATAACGAATATGCCATGTGCTCCCACAATGCTCGGTCACCTTACTGGATTTAAACAAGGTGCCTTGTAAATATCCTCCAGTATTTCGAACATTTTCACCTCAGCAAAGGCCCTCGTCGCTCTCCTTTTAACAGAGCTATCTGTTGTTTCAGATGTCTCCCAGGTGTCAGCCATAGCTCAGTGGGCCCCACTCCAGAGACTTGAGCACATCATTTAAGCTGACACTCCAGTGCAGTGCTGAGGGAGCGCTGCACTGTCGGAGGTGCCGTCTTTTGGATAAGCTGTTCAACTGAGGCCCCACCTGCCCTCTCATGAGGAGATAAAAGATCCCATGGCACTATTTCGAAGATGAGCAGGGGAGTTCTCCCCAGTGTCCTGGCCAATGTTTATCCCTCAACCAACATCACTAAAACAGAATATCTGGGTCATTATCACATTGCTGTTTGTGGGAGCTTGCTGTGCGCAAATCGGCTGCCGTGTTTCCTGCACTACAACAGTGACTACACTTCAAAAAGTACTGTAAAGCGCTTTGGGATGTCCTCAGGTCATGAAAGTTGCTGTATAAATGGAAGTTCTGTCATTTATATGGGTAAAGCGGCAGGTTTAACCTGCCCTGCCCCTTCCCCTGCTCTCGCTGGCTTTAAGCTTAATGTGCAGCCAATGAGCAGCCCTTGGTTTCTTAGCGGAGAAATGGTGGGAGAGAAAGCAGAGGAATGTGGCAGACCCATCCAGTCACCACCATCGCATTCACAGGGGGCTCTAGCGAGGTGAAGCCAACTTAATGCCTCATCAGCTGGCATGATGCCAAGGGAGTGGCAGCGACTTTTCACAACCTCCGCGCCCTATTTGACCCTGAGCTGGGCTTCATCTGAAAGACCGCCTCCTTCCGCCTCCGTAACTTCGCCCGTCTCCACCCCTGCCTCAGCCCATCTGCCGCTGAAACCCTCATCCATGCCTTTGTGACCTCTAAACTCTCCCTACTCAAGTGCTTACCGCCTCCCATCCTCCACCCTCCGTAAACTTCAACTCATCCAAAACTCTGTTGGTTGTATCCTAGCCGCACCAAGTCCCACTCACCCCCCCCCCCCCCCCCCACCCCCAGTCCTCGCTGTCCTACCTCGGCTCTCGGTTCCCACAATGCCTCAAGTTTAACATTCTCATTGCCCCCAGGACCTCACGCCTCCTTATCATCCCTCTTGACACTCTCTGTTCCTTTGACTACTTGAGCAGGCTCCCTCGCCCATCGGCAGCCCGGCCTTCAACCACCTCGATCCCATGTTCTGTAACTTCCTCCCTAAGCCCCTCTGCCTCTCCACCTCCTGCTCCTCCTTTAAGATCCTTCTTAAAAACCCTCTTCTTTGACCAAACATTTTGTCACCCTCTCCTTCTTTGTCTTGGCATCCATTTTCTGATTGGACCTCTCTAAGTCTGTGAGACATTTTTCTATGTTAAGATGTCTTACTCCAATTATATAGGGCCTTGGTGAGACCACACCTGGAGTACTGTGTACAATTTTGGTCTCCTTACCTAAGGAAGGATATACTTGCCATAGAGGGAGTGCAGCGAAGGTTCACGAGATTGATTCCTGGGATGGCGGGACTGTCGTATGAGAAGAGATTGAGTAAACTAAGCCTGTATTCTCTTGAATTCAGAAGAATGAGAGGGGATCTCATTGAAGCATACAAAATGATTACAGGGCTTGATAGGGTGGATGCTGGGAGAATGTTTCCCTTGGCTGGGGAGTCTCAAACCAGAGGCCACAGCCTCAAGATAAAGGGTAGGCCATTCAGGACTGAGATGAGAAGAAATTTCTTCACACAGAGGGTGGTGAATCTTTGGAATTCTCTACCCCAGAGGGCTGTGGAGGCTCAGTCATTGGGTATATGCAAAACAGAAGTCGATAGATTCCTGACTAGTAAAGGCATCAAGGGATATGGCGATAGGGCCGGTGAATGGAGTTGAGGCAGAAGATCAGCCATGATCTCATTGAATGGCGGAGCAGGCTCGAGGGGCCGAATGGCCTGCTCCTGCCCCTATTTCTTATGTTCTTATGTTAAAGGTGCTCGATAAACGCAAGTCATTGTTGCGGACAGGCATGGTCCTGGTAGAGATTGAGACCTGACAGAGGCCCACTGGGAGCTGAGACTGTTGCACCCCTACAATGTCTCTGAATCCCTTCTTCAAGGTTGTCTCAAGTGCGTTTCCAAGAGCATCAAAACTAACTTTTATCCTGTCTGGGGTTTTGGGTGCCAGTGACTCAGTATTCCTGAGAGATGCTCCCACTGCTTTCATTCCTTCAGCTGGGTGATAAAATTCACGGCTTGACCCAGACCTAACAACAACAACTTGCATTTATATAGCGCCCTTAACATGGTATAACATCCCAGGGCGCTTCACAGGAGCGTTATCAAACAAAATGTGACACCGAGCAATATTCTCATCCTTGTTTTCAAATCCCTCCAGGGCCTCTAACCCTCCTCATCTCTGTAACCTCCTCCAGCCCTGCAAACCCCTCCGAGATCTCTGCGCTTCTCCAATTCTGGCCTCTTGCGCATCCCCGATTTTAATCGCACCACCTTCAGCTGCCAAGGCCCTAAACTCTGGAATTCCCTCCCTAAACCTCTCTCTCCTCCTTTAAGACTCTTCGTAAAAACCTACCTCTTTGGCCAAGCTTTCGGTCAACTGTCCTAATATCTCCTTCTGTGGCTCTGTGGCAAAATTTTGTTTGATTGCGCTCCTGTGAAGCGCCTCGAGACGTTTAACTACGATAAAAGGCGCTATGTACATGCAAGTTGTTGTTGTTGTTGCTGTGGTTTCTCAGCGAACACTTGCTGCTGTTCTACAAGCCCGTTCCCTGCAGCTTCCTCCACACAGATACCTGTTAGCGCTCAGTGAGATGTGTGCAAGAAATGCAAAGACATTTCATCCATAATGACTTCACCACTTACCAACAGTGTTTGAATCCAGGCAACAGCATCCACTGAAAATGCCTTTCCACTCGAATCCCAGGTTTGGTGTAAAATTACTGGTGCAGCATTTATCTCCTTGAAGCACATAGAATCATCGGGGGAGGAATTCGGTGTCGCCCCGTTTGGGGCGGTAAAAATTTGAACGTTGAAAAATTAGCGCCGGGCGCTAATCATTCTCGCCTCCCGCGAAATTCACTGTTAGCGCTCCAAGAGGGAAGTGGGGCTCTAAATCAAGCGCTAGACGCTTCTCTTAGGGCGCTAAAGTCCGAGAGCGGGGCGGTAGCGGCAGAGCGCCGAACAATCTCGAGCGCCTTGTGAACGGCATCAGAGGCTGCTGCCCTCGCTTAAAGGGGAGGGCCATTGATGCTGCACCAGCTAGTTGTCGTCAGTCCTGTTTTGCAAGGTGACCTGGGAGACTGCCATTATAGCCCCAAACCCTCTCTCAAAGTGGAGGGCTTAGACATCTCGCACCAATGACACGTTAAAAACTTTGTGCAGGCACCAGACTGGTGCAAATAATAAAGGTTGCGCTCGCTGTAAAGCATCCCCTTCAATTACCGCTCCCGAAGCGGCCAGCCGAGTTCACAACGCCTCCTCTTGCTGGCGTTGTCGGCGTGAGGCGATAAAGCAGGGGACGCGAGTGAATTTTCCATCCGGGGCGATAGCGGGGCGCTGCGCACTTGATGATGCCATGATCTGCGAGGCGCTAGAGGCCCAGGCGGTACCGTCACTGAAGTTCGCGGGCGTCGCTGCATTCTCCGCGCCCGGCCCCTAACCCCTTAGTGCCCCACTAGCGACCCCGCCAGGCACTAACGGGAGGCGCTAACATACCCAATTTCTAGCCCTTAGAATCATACAGCACGGAAGGAGGCCATTCGGCCCATCGTGCCTGTGCTGGCTCTTTGAAAGAGCTCTCCAATTAATCCCACTCCCCCCGGCTCCTTCCCCATAGCCCTGCACATTTTTCACCTTCAATTATTTTTCCAATTCTCTTTTAAAAGTTACTATTGAATCTGCTTTCTCTACCCTATCAGGCAGTGCATTCCAGATCATAATAACTTGCTGCATAAAAATATTTTTCCTCATCTCATCTTTTTCTTTTGCCAATTACCTTAAATCCGTGTCCTCTGGTTACCGAACCTTCTGCCAGTGGAAACATTTTCTCCTTATTTACTCTATCCAAACCCTTCTTGATTTGGAACACCTCTATTAAATCTCCCCTTAACCTTTTCTGCTTTAAGGAGAACAACCCCAGCTTCTCTAGTATCTCCACGTAACTGAAGTCCCTCAACCTTGGTACCGTTCTAGTAAATCTCCTCTGCAGCCTCGCCAAGGCCTTGACATCTTCCTAAAGTGTCATGTCCAATTTTCTGAGTTTTGGGAAACAATATTTCTGATAATTAAGTACTACAACCGCTGTAAGGTCAGAAGGCAGAATTGTTAATTGTAACATGCATTGCGGCCTTGCATTATTTGGACTGACAGTCCAACAGCGCTTTATCCACAATGGTTTTGCATAACCTTTGCGGCAATCTAAACAGTCTTGACCCTTGTGTTACGATGTTACTCTGAAAGATTGTCATCACAATATCTGTCAAGAGTTTTTACAATGCCTCAGTACAGCCTTTCAAAGTGGAAGGAAAGTGAAATATTAAACCCATTTAAATTTATTTCTGTGAAGGGCACTTTTCACCATATCAAATGTTTAAAGGGAAAAAAAAATAAAGAGAGAGATTACTGTGCACTTCATTCCACTCCACTGAGTTCTTGTTAAATGAATAATTCTGTTAAGTGAACAGCAATTGATAACCCAAACCATTTCCTGGCTGCACCTGATGGGTTTGTTCCAGTTAAAGCCAATCTCTTTTGGCTGCAAATGATTGCAGAGGAAGAAAAAAGAATCTGTTGTACAAGTTGTGCGACCTTGCCCACTTTATGATGTGGCCCAGCTCACCTCCGTGCCCTCCTATCAAGTCTTGAGTGGCCGGATTGGCCAGATACTTCACGGAGTCCTGTTGACAGTGCAATCCAAAATGCATCTATGCAGCGCTTTTTACGACTTCAAGATGTCCCAAAATGTTTCACAGTCGACTTTGGAAGTGTAGTCACTGTTGTAATGTAGTAACGCGGCATAGTCCCACAAACAGCAATGAGGTAAACGACCAGGTACAAGTCAGGAGTGTGATGGAATACTCTCCACTTGCCTGGATGAGGGCAGCTCCAACAACACTCAAGCAGCTCGACACCATCCAGGACAAAGCAGCCCGCTTAATTGGCACCCCATCCACCACCTTAAACATTCACTCCCTCCACCACTGGCGTACCGTGGCTGTAGTGTATACCATCGACAAGATGCACTGCAGCAACTCGCCAAGGCTTCTTCGGCAGCACCTCCCAAACCCGCGACCTCTACCACCTAGAAGGACAAGGGCAGCAGGCGCATGGGAACACCACCACCTCCAACTTCCCCTCCAAGTCACACACCATCCTGACTTAGAAGTATATCGCCGATCCTTCATCGTCACTGGGTCAAAATCCTGGAACTCCCTCCCTAACAGCACTGTGGGAGCACCTTCACCACACGGACTGCAGTGGTTCAAGAGGGCAGCTCACCACCACCTTCTCAAGGGCAACTAGGGATGGGCAATAAATGCTGGCCTTGCCAGTGATGCCCACATCCCATAAACGAATTAAAAAAAACAATCAGTTTATGCTGCTGTTGGTTTTGGAATAAATATTAGCCAGTAGAGCTATTACTTCGAATAGTGCCATGGGACCTTTTATTTCCACATGGGAGGGCAGATGGGGCCTTATTTTTCCCTCTCATCTGAAGAACGACACCTCTGACAGTGCAGCACTCCCTCGGTACTGCACCGGAGCATCAGCCTAGATTTTGTGCTCAAGTCTCTGGAGCGGGACTTGAATCCATTGTTCCCTTCTTACTCAGAGGTGAGAGTGCTACCCACTGAGCCATGGTTGACACCAAGATATGTGCAAGGTGGCTCTCATAAGGTCTTCAATGTCCTTTCTTTGCCTGATCAATGCTAACATGTTGAAGAGCTGTGGTGGTCTCAGTTTTTGGTTTTCATTAAATCATAGAATCATGGAATAGTACAGCACAGAAGGAGGCCATTCAGCCCATCGAGTCTGCGCCGGCTCTTTCGAAGAGCAATCCAGTTAGTCCCACTCCCCCGCTCTTTCCTCATATCCCTGCAATTTTTTTCTCCTTCGAGTATTTATCCAATTGCCTTTTAAACGTTACTATTGAATCTGTATCCACCACCCTATCAGGCAGTGCATTCCAAATCCTAACCACTCATTGCGTAAAAAGGTTTTTCCTCATCTCGCCTCTGGTTCTTTTGCCAATCACCTTAAATCTGTGCCCTCTGGTTATCGACCCTTCAGCCATTGGAAACAGTTTCTCTTTATTTACTCTGTCTAAACCCATCATGATTTTAAGCACCGCTATCAAATCTCCTCTTTGCCTTGTCTACTCTAAGGAGAACAACCCCAGTTTCTCCAGTCTATCCGTGTAACTGTAATCCCTCATCCCTGGAACCATTCTCGTAAATCTCTTCTGCACCCTCTCCAAAGCCTTCACGCCCTTCCCAAAGTGCGGTGCCCAGAATTGGACACAATACTCCAGCTGGGGCCGAACTAGTGCATGATGGCGCTGCAATGAATTATTACAATGTATTTCTAGCAATCTCAAATGTCATGTTTAGAGCTGAACCTCACAAAGTGTTACTCGCAGGTGTGGGGCTGTTATTTTAACAACACCATTTGGGAAATTCAGATTCATCAGCTCATGAGACTGCTCCGTAGAGCCAGCAGCAGTTTCTGCAGCATTCCTTGCACCACTAAACCATAATGACCACTGGCATGATATATGACAAGAGACATAAGGAGCTTAATGACACATCCCAGCGACCCTTCCAGCTATATGGCTGTATTTTTAGACTTAACATTGCATCTGTGTGTCTCAATTTGTGTGGCATTAAGTTAATCGTGTCAGCTGTGGCTCAGTGGGCAGCGCACTCTCTCTCTCGCCTCCGAGTCAGGAAGGTTGTGGGTTCAAGTCCCACTCCAAAGGCTTGAGCCCATAATCCAGGCTGACACTCCCAGTGCAGTACTGAGGGAGTGCTGCACTGTTGGAGGTGCCGTCTTTTGATGAGACGTTAAACCGAGGCCCCCGTCCGCTCTCTCAGGTAGATGTAAAAGATCCCATGGCACTATTTCGAAGAAGAGCAGGGGGGAGTTCTCCCCGGTGTCCTGGAGCCAATATTTATCCCTCAATCAACATCACTAAAAAAGATTATCTGGTCGTTATCACATAGCTGTTTGTGGGAGCTTGCTGTGCGCAAACTGGCTGCCGCATTTCCCACATTACAACAGTGACTACACTTCAAAAAAAGTACTTCATTGGCTGTAAAGCACTTTGGGGCATCCGTTGGTTGTGAAAGGCGCTATAGAAATGCAAGTCTTTCTTTCTTCTAATTATTTTAACGGTAAAGTCGGCATTTCAAAGAGCTTCCACTTAAAGGGGAAGTGCGCCTTGTTCCTAATATCATTAATCTATCTCGATTGGCCTGTTAAATCATCTTTTTATGCATATAATTAACAGCGTATTTCTGTTACTTTCATTAAAAATCAGTGGTGAGATGCTTCTGCCATTCAGCAGCAACACTGCTTCCCCCGTTCGTTAGTACAGTTCAGCCCAGTCTTGTTTCACAGAAATCTTCAGCCAGCACCCTTCCCGAGGGGGCAAATAGTCCAGTGGAAGATGCAACGGGCTCACTGCCATCCAAAAACTCTGCTCCATTACATGATCAGCTGGGGCGGAGGCAGGAGCAGGAAATGCTTGGAAGGACTGCGACACACGGAATGGATTCCTTGTAGAGGAGCCCACAGTACAACTTGAAGGATCAAACCTTCCTCACAAACAGCGGATGACCATCAACCGCCTCAGAACCGGTCATGGTAGATGCTGCCACCTTCTCCACAGATGGAAGATTAAAGCATCCCCATCATGCGACTGTGGAGCTCCTAATCAGACCCTGGAGCACATCATTGCGCACTGCCCTCAGAGGAGGTTTGCAGGCAGCCTACAAGATATCCACGCTGTTACACCAGAGGCTTTGGACTGGCTTAGATATTGATATTTAATTTGGTTTTTGCTACTACCATACAAAAGAAGAAGAAGTAGGAGACTCCATTCAGGAATCACTGGGACACAGGGCAGGTGTAGCATCTCCATTCAGGAATCACTGGGACACAGGGCAGGTGTAGAATCTCCATTCAGGAATCACTGGGACACAGGGCAGGTGCAGAATCTCCATTCAGGAATCACTGGGGCTCAGGGCAGGTGTAGAATCTCCATTCAGGAATCACTGGGACACAGGGCAGGTGTAGAGGTCCATTCAGGAATCACTGGGACACAGGGCAGGTGTAGAATCTCCATTCAGGAATCACTGGGACACAGGGCAGGTGTAGAGGTCCATTCAGGAATCACTGGGACACAGGGCAGGTGTAGCATCTCCATTCAGGAATCACTGGGACACAGGGCAGGTGTAGAGGTCCATTCAGGAATCACTGGGGCACAGGGCAGGTGTAGCATCTCCATTCAGGAATCACTGGGACACAGGGCAGGTGCAGAATCTCCATTCAGGAATCACTGGGGCACAGGGCAGGTGTAGCATCTCCATTCAGGAATCACTGGGACACAGGGCAGGTGTAGAGGTCCATTCAGGAATCACTGGGGCACAGGGCAGGTGTAGCATCTCCATTCAGGAATCACTGGGACACAGGGCAGGTGTAGAGGTCCATTCAGGAATCACTGGGACACAGGGCAGGTGTAGAGGTCCATTCAGGAATCACTGGGACACAGGGCAGGTGTAGAGGTCCATTCAGGAATCACTGGGACACAGGGCAGGTGTAGAGGTCCATTCAGGAATCACTGGGGCACAGGGCAGGTGTAGAATCTCCATTCAGGAATCACTGGGACACAGGGCAGGTGTAGAGGTCCATTCAGGAATCACTGGGACACAGGGCAGGTGTAGAGGTCCATTCAGGAATCACTGGGACACAGGGCAGGTGTAGAGGTCCATTCAGGAATCACTGGGACACAGGGCAGGTGCAGAATCTCCATTCAGGAATCACTGGGACACAGGGCAGGTGTGGAGTCCATTGAGGAATCACTGGGACACAGGGCAGGCGCTGAGGACTTCATTCAGAAATAATTGGAATTCTACATAAGTCAACTGCTCCTCGACTGTGGCTGGATAGATGTTTGGAAGTATACTATGGAGGACCGAGGAGAGACAGCAGTCAGTACATATATATCTCCTTTAAGGAAAACAATTTGATATCAGTTGGCCCAGAATTTCCTCAGTGTTTCCGATGCACTTCTGGTGAAATTACAGATCTGAGGGAACTCCTCACCGATAATTCATTTAGTCTAAATATTTAAATGCCAGTGATCATTATTATTTTTACGAACATACATACGAACATACGAATTAGGAGCAGGAATCGGCCACTCGGCCCCTCGAGCCTGCTCCGCCATTCAATAAGATCGTGGCTGATCCGATTACTCCACATTCCCACCTACCCCCGATAACCTTTCACCCCCCTTGCTCATCAAGAATCTATCTACATCTGCCGTAAAAATATTCAAAGACTCTGCTTCCACCGCCCTCTGAGGAAGAGAGTTCCAAAGACTCACGACCCTCTGTGAGAAAAAATTTCTCCTCATCTCAGTCTTAAATGGGCGACCCCTTATTTTTAAACAGTGACCCCTAGTTCTAGATTCTCCCACAAGAGGAAACATCCTCTCCACATCCACCCTGTCCAGACCCCCTCAGGATCTTATATGTTTCAATCAAGTCACCTCTTACTCTTCTAAACTCCAGCAGATACAAGCCTAGCCTGTCCAACCTTTCCTCATAAGACAACCCGCCCATTCCAGGTATTAGTCTAGTAAACCTTCTCTGAACTGCTTCCAGCGAATTTACATCCTTCCTTAAATAAGGAGACCAATACTGTGCACATTACACTAGATGTGGTCTCACCAATGCCCTGTATAACTGAAGCATAACCTCCCTACTTTTGTATTCAATTCCCCTCGCAATAAACGATAACATTCTATTAGCTTTCCTAATTACTTGCTGTACCTGCACACTAACCTTTTGTGATTCATGCACTAGGACACCCAGATCCCTCTGCATCTCAGAGCTCTGCAATCTCTCACCATTTAGATAATATGCTTCTTTTTTATTCTTCCTGCCAAAATGGACAACTTCACATTTTCCCACATTATACTCCATTTGCCAGATCTTTGCCCACTCACTTAACCTATCTATATCCCTTTGTAGCCTCCTTATGTCCTCTTTACAATTTACTTTCCTACCTATCTTTGTGTCATCAGCAAATTTAGCAACCATACCTTCGGTCCCTTCATCCAAGTCATTTATATAAATTGTAAAAAGTTGAGGCCCCAGCACTGATCCCTGTGGCACACCACTTGTTACATCTTGCTAATCAGAAAATGACCCATTTATGCCTACTCTCTGTTTCCTGTTAGCTAGACAATCTTCTATCCATGCCAATATGTTACCCCCTACACCATGAGCTTTTATTTTCCGCAATAACCTTTGATGTGGCACCTTATTAAATGCCTTCTGGAAATCTAAGTACAGTACATCCACCGGTTCCTCTTTATCCACAGCACATGTTACTTCCTCAAAGAACTCCAATAAATTGGTTAAACATGATTTCCCTTTCACAAAACCATGTTGACTCTGCCTGATTACTTTGAACTTTTCTAAGTGCCCTGCTATAATATCTTTAATAATAGCTTCTAACATCTTCCCTATGACAGATGTTAAGCTAACTGGCCTATAGTTTCCTGCTTTCTGTCTCCCTCCCTTTTTGAATAAAGGAGTTACATTCACTATTTTCCAATCTCATGGAACCTTCCCCGAATTTAGGGAATTTTGGAAAATTAAAACCAACGCATCAACTATCTCACTAGCCACTTCTTTTAAGACCCTTGGATGAAGTCCATCAGGACCCGGGGACTTGTCAGCCCGCAGCTCCAACAATTTGCTCAGTACCACTTCCCTGGTGATTATAATTTTCTTGAGTTCCTCCCTCCCTTCCATTTCCTGATTTACAGCTATTTCTGGGATGTTACTTGTATCCTCTATAGTGAAGACCAATGCAAAATACCTGTTCAATTCAACTGCCATCTCCTTATTTTCCATTATTAATTCCCCAGACTCACTTTTTATAGGACCAACGCTCACTTTGTTAACTCTTTTCTTTTTAAAATATCTATAGAAACTCTTACTATCTGTTTTTATATTTCTAGCTAGCTTTCTCTCGTACTCTAATTTTTCTCTCCTTATTAATCTTTTAGTCATTCTTTGCTGGTTTTTATATTCTGTCCAATCTTCTGACCTGCCACCCATCTTTGCGCAATTATATGCTTTTCTTTTAAGTTTAATACTATCTTTAACTTTTTTAGTTAACCACGGATGGTGGGTTCTCCCCTTGGAATTTTTCTTTCTTGTTGGAATGTGTATATTCTGTGTATTTTGAAATATCCCCTTAAATGTCTGCCACTGCAACTCTATTGACCTATGCCTTAACCTAATTTGCCAGTTCACTTTAGTTTTTAAGCTTAATTAATGATTCATCAAGGGTCCTCAAAATTTTTATTATTCATTCATGGGATGTGGGCGTCGCTGGCAAGGCCCACATTTATTGCCCATCCCTAGTTGCCCTTGAGAAGGTTGTGGTGGGCCTTCTTCTTAAACCGCTGCAGTCCGTGTGGTGAAGAATGCTCCCACAGTGTTGTTAATTCGGGAGTTCCAAGATTTTGACCCAACGACAATGAAGGAACGGCCGATATATTTCCAAGTCAGGATGGTGTGTGACTTGGAGGGGAACTTGGAGGTGGTGGTGTTCCCTTGCGCCTGCTGCCCTTGTCCTTCTAGGTGGAAGAGGTCGCGGGTTTGGGAGGTGCTGCCGAAGAAGTCTTGGCGAGTTGCTGCAGTGCACCTTGTAGATGGTGCACACTGCAGCCACAGTGAGTGGATGGTGGAAAATCTCCACAATTACTGTCAATACCTTCTCATCACTGACTCCATTGTTAAGCGAGGCACGTCATTAAGCAATAGGGTTTCTCCTGTCTCTTCTCCAGGATGACCATAACACCCAGCATCAGGAGGAAGTCCATCCATAGCTGGACCACACAATTAAGAAATCTGTGATGTGTGAGGTACTTGTGTATTGTTAACTGAACACTAGATGGCTCTCTGTTGGGAGTAAGCAATTCAACAACTTGTATTTATACAGTGCCTTTAACATTTAAAACGTCCCAGGCGCTTCACAGGAGCGATTATCAAACAAAACTTGACAACGAGCCACATAAGGCGATATTAGGACAGGTGACCAAAAGCTCGGTCAAAGAGGTAGGTTTTAAGTATCAACCTAAAGGAGGAGAGAGGCGGAGAATTTAGGGAGGGAATTCCAGAGCTTAGGGCCTTGGCAGCTGAAGGCACGGCCGCCAATGGTGGAGCGATGAAAATCAGGGATACGCGTGAGGCCAGAATTAGAGGAGCGCAGAGATCTCGGAGGATTGTAGGGTTGGAGGAGGTGACAGAGATTGTAGCAATCAGACTCCAAATTATTTCTTGTATTGCTTTTGTTATTCTTTGACGGAATATTCTATAGGGACTGGAAATAAAAGCATCTAGTTACTATCACAGCAACTAGAGCAAGAGATCACTCCACATATAATGATCTGACTCATGCGCCTCATGAGAGTTGGAGAATGCCAGTGCCAACCGAAGCTGAAGAATGTTAAATACTTGAGGGCCTGTCTGGGTGTGAGGGGCACACTGCCCTATCTGGGTGTGAGGCACACTGCCCTGTCTGGGTGTGAGGGGCACACTGCCCTGTCTGGGTGTGAGGGACACACTGCCCTGTCTGGGTGTGAGGCACACTGCCCTATCTGGGTGTGAGGGGCACACTGCCCTATCTGGGTGTGAGGCACACTGCCCTGTCTGGGTGTGAGGCACACTGCCCTATCTGGGTGTGAGGCACACTGCCCTGTCTGGGTGTGAGGCACACTGCCCTATCTGGGTGTGAGGCACACTGCCCTGTCTGGGTGTGAGGCACACTGCCCTATCTGGGTGTGAGGGGCACTGCCCTGTCTGGGTGTGAGGCACACTGCCCTATCTGGGTGTGAGGCACACTGCCCTTTCTGGGTGTGAGGCACACTGCCCTATCTGGGTGTGAGGGGCACTGCCCTGTCTGGGTGTGAGGCACACTGCCCTATCTGGGTGTGAGGCACACTGCCCTGTCTGGGTGTGAGGGGCACACTGCCCTATCTGGGTGTGAGGCACACTGCCCTGTCTGGGTGTGAGGCACACTGCCCTATCTGGGTGTGAGGCACACTGCCCTGTCTGGGTGTGAGGGGCACACTGCCCTATCTGGGTGTGAGGCACACTGCCCTGTCTGGGTGTGAGGGGGCTCACGGCCCTGTCTGGGTGTGAGGGGGCACACTGTCCTGTCTGGGTGTGAGGGGCACACTGTCCTGTCTGGGTGTGAGGGGCACACTGCCCTGTCTGGGTGTGAGGGGCACACTGTCCTGTCTGGGTGTGAGGGACACACTGCCCTGTCTGGGTGTGAGGGACACTGCCCTGTCTGAGTGTGAGGCACACTGCCCTGTCTGGGTGTGAGGGACACACTGCCCTGTCTGGGTGTGAGGGTCACACTGCCCTGTCTGGGTGTGAGGGACACACTGCCCTGTCTGGGTGTGAGGGCCACACTGCCCTGTCTGGGTGTGAGGCACACTGCCCTATCTGGGTGTGAGGCACACTGCCCTGTCTGGGTGTGAGGGCCACACTGCCCTGTCTGGGTGTGAGGCACACTGCCCTATCTGGGTGTGAGGCACACTGCCCTGTCTGGGTGTGAGGGGGCTCATGGACCTGTCTGGGTGTGAGGGGGCACACTGCCCTATCTGGGTGTGAGGCACACTGCCCTGTCTGGGTGTGAGGGGGCTCATGGCCCTGTCTGGGTGTGAGGGGCACACTGTCCTGTCTGGGTGTGAGGGGCACACTGTCCTGTCTGGGTGTGAGGGACACACTGCCCTATCTGGGTGTGAGGGGGCTCACTGCCCTGTCTGGGTGTGAGGCACACTGTCCTGTCTGGGTGTGAGGCACACTGCCCTGTCTGGGTGTGAGGGGCACACTGCCCTATCTGGGTGTGAGGGGGCTCACTGCCCTGTCTGGGTGTGAGGCACACTGTGCTGTCTGGGTGTGAGGCACACTGCCCTGTCTGGGTGTGAGGGACACACTGCCCTGTCTGGGTGTGAGGGGCTCACTGCCCTGTCTGGGTGTGTGAGGCTCACTGCCCTGTCTGGGTGTGAGGGCCACACTGCCCTGTCTGGGTGTGAGGGACACACTGCCCTGTCTGGGTGTGAGGGACACACTGCCCTGTCTGGGTGTGAGGGGCACACTGCCCTGTCTGGGTGTGAGGGACACACTGCCCTGTCTGGGTGTGAGGGCCACACTGCCCTGTCTGGGTGTGAGGGGCACACTGCCCTGTCTGGGTGTGAGGGGCACACTGCCCTGTCTGGGTGTGTGGGGCTCACTGCCCTGTCTGGGTGTGAGGGACACACTGCCCTGTCTGGGTGAGGGGCACACGGCCCTGTCTGGGTCTGAGGGGGCTCACTGCCCTGTCTGGGTGTGAGGGCCACACTGCCCTGTCTGGGTGTGAGGCACACTGCCCTGTCTGGGTGTGAGGTGCTGTCTCCATTAGCCAGAATGAAATCCCAGTTTGGATCAATGGACTCCTGTGCGAGTGTGTGGCTCTAACACTGACAATGATATATGAATTCATTTTTTTCTGACACTGAAATACTCTGTGAATCAGTGACTCAATTAATTGAATATTCAAATACGTTACATCATCATAACCGAGGAGCGTATTCCTGGCAATTGACGGGTTATGGACTGTGTGGCACAGCTGCAGTCTAAACTGTGCGTCTCCCTGACCCAATGTGTCATAACCCATATCATGCAAGAGCACAAGATAATTGAGGAGGAGAAAGGGCGTGAAGGTGATCCCAGGAGCTCATCGAGAGGGCCACAAGAGCTAGAATTTCCCTGTCGATATCTGGCGAGACGATGAAAGAAGCCTTCCCCAAATTGTCGGACAGAAAAGCGCCTGGCAGATGTAGCGTCACTGCCGAGCTCCTGAACGGCGCTGATAAAAGGAACTGTCAATCGCCTGCACGTGCTGTTTCCTGTGGACTGGTGAAACAATCACTGGTGCCAAGGTATCCTCGTGTAAGCTTACAAAGACAAGGGATCCAAGCCAGACCTCAGCTACTCCAGGGGGAATACACGACAGTGGCTAGAAATGTTCACCTGGGTGTTACTCACTCGCATCAAGGCTGCAAGCAGGCTGGGCTTCACAACAAAAACAGGGTCACCAGTGAACATCATCACAGCTGGCTGCCAAACGACACCAATACATGAGCGGTGACATGTTGCCTAGGAACAGGAGGAGGCCATTTATCCTCCTCGAGCCTGTTCCGCCATTCAGTTAGATCAAGGCTGATCGGTACCTTAACTCCATCCACCCACCGTGGTACTCTTAAGTTAAGGGGTAATACTCTGATCCAACAAAAATCTATCAATCTCAGTTTTGAGAAATTTTCAATTGGTTCCCAGCCTGTTGTCCCAAATTCACTGTCTCTATTGAGCTCGTAATAAGCAGTCAGCTCAACAACAGTTCAACAATGATGGTTCTTAGTTCAGAGTGTCAAATCTCGGTCCCACTCAGTGGATTTTGTCTTGGGGTCGGGTTGGGGTCGTGTTACCCACATTTCGTGTTGTCCCCCCGCACCCCCCGACTCCAGATTAATGTGGATGAATGATGCAATTTTCACTTAATTGGGCAATTGAGTTCCAGCATGTGGGAACCCATGAACCAATTAGTGGTTTCAGTCTGAAAGTCGCCTCTGATGATGTCATCATTACAGGTCAGAGACTGACTGCTGTTGGTGAGAGAGGACCTCCCTGGCTTTTGCTGTGAGTGGACCTGGATGCAAAATGTTTCAGAGAGAGAGAGAGAGAGAGAGAGAGATAATTTTTCTATCCAAATCCTCTCACAGCAAGGCCAGTGAAGACCTTCAATGCAGCAGCATCAGAGGCGACTTTCAGACCTAATACTACTACTACCTTCATCACATCTCCGTTGTAATAGTGCACCTGCAGCTGATAGTCAGCTATCCACTTGTGCTCCCGCCAGGTTTCACTGGAGTGTTTCACATCAGGCGTGCTTCACGTCGGAAAAGGGTTAAACTAGCTAAAATGTTTCAAAATGGCATTACAGAGCCAATTTAGGGCTTGTTAAGGGCTTTAATGGCCTCTCCGCCTCCTGGAGGCGGGACGGAGTCGGGAACCCCGCGACCGCAACTTTAACCCCCCACACGCCTCCAAACCCGACTCCACGGGTCATTGAAAATCCAGCCTAGTAAGTTGCATACATTCAGTGCTTTATTGGTTAACAAGTTGTTTGAATAACTTACAAGGAAAATGACACAGGGACTCACTTCCCCTGTGTGCTAGCTTAAAACAATATTACCCGTTTGAAAATTGATCAGCCTTCGCGCTGGTGTCCGACAACAAGTCCCGGACTTGTGGCTCCTCCCTTCTCGAGTGTGATTCCTAGGTTCTCGCTGCTGAACTAGCTCTTGGCTCCCTTCTTTTATATCTATATTTTATGACCTATGTGCCACCCTCACCCCCCCCCCCCGTCCCCGATAAGACCGTTTGCACAAGGTTGCTCTAATCAGTCATGAGACCTCTTGACCGTTAGCTCACAGCTTCTGTGATCATCACAACAGAACGGTCAAGGCGTGCCGTGTGCAGATTCGGCCATTTTGTCTGAGATGTGTCCATCCTTAGCCAATCGGTATCCTTGGTCGTTTAGGGAATTCCAGAGGTCCCTCATTATGTGATTTGCGACTCTCAACCGTGAGACTAGATTGTCACCCTTATCTTGAGTTAATTATTGTCGTAGACTCGATCATCCTGCGAGCTCGTCATCTCTTGCAGGCCTGTTAACTATGATATTTGAGCAGCCCTAGGCCCCCAGCTTCAAGGTTTTGTTTATTTGAGATCTCACTGGCTGCAGTTTTCGCAGTCCTCGACCATTTTCCAAAGGCACCAGTTCATATTTCTACACAGCCTCAACAGCTTTTTGGGGCAGAGAGTTCCAGATTTCCACCACCCTTTGTGTGAAGAAGTGCTTCCTGACATCACCCCTGAACGGCCTGGCTCTAATTTTAAAATGAAGTCCCCTTGTTCTTGATTCTCCCACCAGAGGAAATGGTTTCTCGCTATCTACCCTTTAATCATCTTAAACGCCTCAATTAGATCGCCCGATATCGATTTGAAAAAAGCTTTTGACTCACTGAATGGAGAGTGCCCATGGCTCCAGTTACAATCTCTCGGTGCCCCCACCAAGATTATCTCATTAATCAGAGAACTTTATGCCCACACAAGCAGTCGGGTTCGAAGGTTTCCTGAGCATTGAGTTGAATACCGGAGTACGCGGGGCTGAGTCCTCGACCCAACCTTATTCTTGCCTGGCCTTGACCACATCATGAAGTCAACAACAGATGAGAGTAGATGTGGGGGCCGCCTGGTCAACGATTGCACGTGGACAGAGCTGGACTTTGCCGATGACATTGCGGCCTTGCCTGAAACTGTGGACGCCCTCATTGGAGCTCGAGGAATGTTTGACCGAGAGGCATTTAGCCTTGGTCTTCAGGCGAGTTGGAACAAGATGAAAGTACAATCGTGAGGACCTGATATCACTCCAGCTATCTGCATAATAGATAGTGATCCACCCCGGATAGTGGAATCAGTGACACGACTTTGGTGGCATGATTTCCTCCAATGGGGGACTGTATTCCTGACTGCCGTAGGCACGTTGCAAAGGCATGTTGTTCGTGTAATCATTCCAAATAGTTAATGCTTCACGCTTGTCCTCTGTTCAAATCCATTTACATCTTTTACGATTCTTACCCCTTAACTGTTAAAAATGAAAAGAATTGGATTTCTACACCCACTTTCACGACATCCCAAGGCGCTTTACAGCCAATTTACTTTTTGAAGTGTAGTCCCTGTTGTAATGTGGGAAACGCGGCAGCCAATTGCGCACAGCAAGCTCCCACAAACAGCAATGTGATAATGACCAGATCATCTGTTTTTAAATGACGAAGGGTCACCGACCTGAAACGTTGACTCTGTTTCTCTCTCCACAGATGCTGCCTGACCTGCTGAGTATTTCCAGCATTTTCTGTTTTTAAATATTGTTGATTGAGGGATAAATATTGGCCAGGACACTGGGGAGAACTCCCCTGCTCTTCTTTGAAATAGTGCCATGGGATCTTTTACATTTAGCTGAGCGAGCAGACGGGGCCTCAGTTTAACGTCCCCTCTGAAAGATGGCATCTCTGACAGTGCAGCACTCCCTCAGTACTGGACTGGAGAGTCAGCCTAGATTTTTGTGCTCAAGTCTCTGGAGTAGGGACTTGAACCCATAGCCTTCTGGCTCAGAGGCGAGAGTGCTTCCTACAGCTGACGCTATTGTTGTATATAATTGAAAGCCGAATGGCGGTTTTGTTAAGTAGACTTTGTTGCTGGGAAATGGAACTTACTTTGGCACCACAATTCCATCGGCACTCCCAGGTCAGGCACTGCACAGTGAGATGCAGGATATGGCTCTCCCCGCACTGTTCCATCTAAAACTTCCAGGTCAGGTTAGACGCAGAGTAAAGCTCCACACTGCTCGGCTCCAACAGCGCGTGTTAGCGTGGACCTCAGGACGACATCCCCATCGTACCAATTCTCACGGCAGCCATCTTGTAGCCTCTCTGGGTGACACAGGCCCCAATTAGTGCTGAATAATAGGGTAGGTTTACGTTCCTGACCTGCCCTCACCTGGAACTGGATTGAGAGCGTCCAGACCAATTCACATAGGCCCCTTACAGGCCAACAGAGAGGAGACTTCCACCCCATGAGGTAAATGGTTACAGATGCAAGTCTATAAACTTGCAGGGCTACGGGGATAGAGCGGGGGAATGGGACTGATTGGATTGCTCTACAGAGAGCCAGCGTGGACTCGGTGGGCCGAATGGCCTCCTTCTGTGCCGTTATGACTCTATGGGCGCGATCTTGCCAGCCCTGGGGAGGCGGGTATGGAGGCGGGACTGCCGGGAAAATGGCAGAATCTGGGGGCAGGTGACCAACCCATCCCCAACCCCTCCGTGCCATCTTGCCAGGAGGCGGGTAGCCGACCCGCGCCGGGTCCCGTCTCCAGGAGGCGGGAAGGGGATTACAGCCACTTAATTGCCTGTTAACAGGTAGTCAACAGGCAGATAAGAGGGTTATCCCCATTTTACCCACACAAGTGCAGGCTTCCCGAAGGCTCCGAACCCCGCCAGGGTCACCGAGGCGAGCAGTGGGTCTGCGGGGGTCGGAGGGGTGCAAAAGTGCACTGTGAAGGTAAGTGATGGGTGCAAGTGTGGAGAGGTGAGTATGTGAGGTATGTGGAAAGTGTTAGTAAAAGTTTGCTTACCTTTGTTTCTTCCTGCAGACTTCAAGAGTTGGGGATGCGGAGAGTCTCTCATCTCCGCGGCAGAGATGACAGATGGCCATTGCATTCTCCAATGCAGCAACCCTCTAATTTCTGCTAAATAAAGAGGTTTGATGAGTCTTGAATTCAAGAACTCATCAAACTACAGAGAATGTCAGTGTTTGACAGCTTCACAGAGCTGTCAAACGATGACAATTCATCTGTCAAAAATTTTTGACAGATGAAACGTCATACGTTGACGTTCTCTGTCACCGGCTTCCCCTTAATTGGCCTGCTAGGCCCGCTGGGCGGGCTTAACAAGGTCAATCAAGGGAAAATAGCGTGGGTTGGCCAGAAGTTGATGGAGGCGGGACTAAAACATGACAAGTGGGAGTCCCGCCTCCAAAAGCTCCCCATTGGCAAAATCCAGCCCTATGACTCTGTAGCCGCACGGCCACCCACGCGCGATTCTTTGACCTGTGCTCCCGTCAAGGGGCCCCGCAAAATTTCCCAGCAACACTCTGAGCTGGATTTGAACCCAAGTGTCAAAGGGGAAAGGTCAGTCTCACCCCCAACCCTATTGCACCACATAGCTCCTTCCCAACACGGTCATCTTTAAGGATGCATTACACACGTTGAGACAATACTTAGGTTGTTATGCACTTGAGTGGCTTCCCTGTCAGTGGCTGCTCCGCACGTTTGCTGTAAGTTATTCACACAATTAGAACGTCAGTTGGACATGCAAATCAACAGCTAAATGTCGCATGTTCGATTTCCAATTGAGTTAGCTAATCTTAGCAGTGGGCCTGTGTAATTGGCCTCACCACCTCCTCTGGTTAAGGGAAGGCAAAATCGACCAGGGCTCAAGCTCCCGTCTGCGCTCTCTGGTGGACGTAAAAGATCCCATGGCCCGATCCAGAGCAGGGGCAGGGGAGTTCTCCCGGTGTCCTGGGGCCAATATTTATCCCTCAATCCCTCAACCAACATCACTAAAAACAGATGATCTGGTCATTATCACACTGCTGTCTGCGGGAGCTTGCTGTGCGCAAATTGGCTGCTGCGTTTCCTACATTACAACAGTGACTACACTTCAAAAAGTACTTCATTGGCTGTAAAGCACTTTTTGGGGGGGGGTGGGGTGGGTCCTGAGGTCGTGAAAGGCGCTATAGAAATGCAAGTCTTTCTTTCTCACTCACTGCTGCTCAGTGGCCACTCCTGGAAGTGCACGCGAGTGGATGTCCGGTTAGGACAGGATCGGGCCTACCTGCGAGGCCCTGGCCCCCATTGCGTAGGAGGAATGGTCACTCGAGCACAGCATCAGCGGACGGAGGGTCCTTGTGGCGCTGAGCTCCAGTGAGAGGCAGCATCTTCAGGAGCGGAGCAGCGAATTGTGTTGGGCGGAGGGGGGGAAGGGAAAGAAATAAATGAAAATAGAAAGACAGCCTTTTCTAATAACTCTGGCACAGGCTACATTTCAGGAAGGCTTGTCAGAATCATCCTGTGTGGGATATTACAGCATGTTTGCAGTTTGGTGCAGCACAACCTTCCCTCATAGACATTCTTTGGTCTTCCAAGAAAGTCTGTCCTTGAGATGGTTACTAGATCGATAGTTTTCATCCAATCCCCATTTGCTTCGTCCCTCTCATTCTTACCCTGTCTTTTAAACTTTATCTTATAGAATCATAGAATCATAGAATAGTACAGCACAGAGGGAGGCCATTCGGCCCATCGAATCCGCACCAGCTCTGTCGAAGAGCAATCCAGTGAGTCCCCTGCTCTTTCCCCAAATCCCTACATTTTTTTCTCCTTTAAGTATTTATCCAATTCCCTTTTGAAGACTACTATTGCCTTCAAACCGCCCTATCAGGCAGCGCATTCCAAATCCTAACCACATGTCACCTCTGGTTCTTTTGCCAGTCACCTTAAATCTGTGCCCTCCGGTTATCGACCCTTCAGCCAATGGAAACAGTTTCTCTTTATTTACTCTATCTAAACTCCTCATCATTTTGAACACCTCGATCAAATCTCCTCTTAGCCTTCTCTGCTCCAAGGAGAACAACCCCAGCTTCTCCAGGCTCGCTACGTAACTGTAATCCCTCATCCCTGTGGAGTTGATGTACAGATCAGCCATAATCAGAGGCCGAGAAGAATCTGATTTTCCCCTCTGCAGCCAATTCAGAGTATTTAATTTATTCCAAGGTTAGCCTGCGTTACTCTAAAGCACAGTCTTAGCACTGGGCAAAGACCTGGGCTCAGTCCCCACTGGCAGCAAGGTGAGGCACTGTGCTGGCTCATGGGTGATCTCCATCACCTCGCCCGAGTGCCCATCCTACTTAGTCCAAGCGCTGGGCGTTGGCAGGCTATTCTAAACCCTTCATGATTTTAAACACCTCTATCTTCCCCTTACGCACATTCAATTTCTCTGATCTTGGTCGAATAGAAACATAGAAACAGGAGTAGGCCATTCGGCCCTTCGAGCCTGCTCCGCCATTCAATATGATCATGGCTGATCCTCTATCTCAATACCATATTCCCACTCTCTCCCCATACCCCTTGATGCCTTTTGTGTCTAGAAATCTATCTATCTCCTTCTTAAATATATTCAGTGACTTGGCCTCCACAGCCTTCTGTGGTAGAGAATTCCACAGGTTCACCACCCTCTGAGTGAAGAAATGTCTCCTCATCTCAGTCCTAAAATGTCCTACCCCGTATCCTGAGACTGTGACCCTTCGTTCTAGACCCCCCCCCCAGCCAGGGGAAACATCCTCCCTGCATCCAGTCTGTCTAGCCCTGTCAGAATTTTATACGTTTCCACGAGATCCCCTCTCATTCTTCTAAACTCCAGTGAATGCAGGCCTGGTCGACCCAATCTCTCCTCATACGACAGTCCTGCCATCATCAGGAATCAGTCTGGTGAACCTTCGCTGCACTCCCTCTATGGCAAGAATAGTTTGTTCTCTGCACCACCAACCTGCACTGTGGGCCTCGGCCTCTCACCTAGGTTTCTGGCAGTAATGTAGCATTTGCAGTAATTGCCACTGTTGCTCATTTTGCACATACGGTTGAACTCAGCTGTACTTGAACACTCTATGTTGACTAAAACACCAATTACTTTAATTATTAGGGAGCAGATCTGACTACAATTAACCACAGCAGTATTTTCCTCATTAAAAACATGGTACTTCACTTGTTGGAACAGACGTAACTGAAATAGGTTTAATTGCCACTAGACATTCGCTGCTCATACACGTTTCTGAGCTCACCAATGCATCGATTAGTAGTTCCATTGATAACTCATGCGTTACCACAGCGCAAAGAGGAAAAGGAGGAAGCAATAGGCCAAGGAATAAGTACGTGGGCTGGATGGAACATAACTATTTACATTGGTTCCATCTCATACACAAGAACGTGTTCACCAACATTCCTGCTCCTCTGACTCTGGCCTCTTGTGCATCACCCCCTCCCTTTACCCCGCCATTGGCTGACTTGCCTTCTGCCACCTAGACTCAAAGCTCTAGAATTTCCTGCCTAAACTCCTCCGACTCTCCACCGCTCCCTCCTCCTTTAAAACCCTCCTACAACCCAACTCTTTGGCCAAGATTTTGGTCATCTTTCCCAATATATCGCCTTCTTTTACTGGGCATCCATTTATTTTTCTAATTACACCTCTGTGGAGCCTCTTGGGAAGCTAAATCAACGTCAGCCGTGGCTCAGTGGAAACACTCCTGGCTCTGAGTCAGAAGGTCATGAGTTCAAGCCCCATTCCAGAGACCTGAGCACAAAATCTAGGCTGACACTCCAGTGCCATATCGAGGGAGTGCTGCACTATTGGAGGTGCCGCCTTTCAGATGAGACGTTAAACCGAGTCCACGCCTGCTCTCTCAGGTGGACGTAAAAGAGCAGCGGAGTTCTCCCCGGTGTCCTGGACAATATTTATCCCTCAACCAACATCACTAAAACAGATTATCTGGCCATTGCTGTTTGTGAGACCTTGTTGTGTGCAAATTGACTGCCGCGTTTCATACATAGTCAGAGCCTTGAAATGGGCAGATGAAATTTAACACAGAGAAGTGGCACTATTTCAAAGAAGAGCGAGGGAGTTCTTCCCAGTGTGCTGACCAACATTTAGCTCTCAGCCAACAACATTGGTCATTATCTCATGGCTGTTTGTGAGCTCTTGTCTCCTTACCTAAGAAAGGATATACTTGCCATAGAGGGAGTGCAGCGAAGGTTCACCAGACTGATTCCTGATGATGGCAGGACTGTCGTATGAGGAGAGATTGGGTCGACTAGGCCTGTATTCACTAGAGTTTAGAAGAATGAGAGGGGATCTCATTGAAACGTATAAAATTCTGACAGGGCTAGACAGACTGGATGCAGGGAGGATGTTTCCCCTGGCTGGGGGGGTCTAGAACGAGGGGTCACAGTCTCAGGATACGGGGTAGGACATTCAGGACTGAAATGAGGAGAAATTTCTTCACTCAGAGGGTGGTGAACCTGTGGAATTCTCTACCACAGAAGGCTGTGGAGGCCAAGTCACTGAATATATTTAAGAAGGAGATCGATAGATTTCTAGACACAAAAGGCATCAAGGGGTATGGGGAGAGAGCGGGAATATGGCATTGAGATAGAGGATCAGCCATGATCATATTGAATGGCGGAGCAGGCTCGAAGGGCCGAATGGCCTACTCCTGCTCCTATTTTTCTATGTTTCTATGTTTCTTTCTATGTTTCTGTGCGCAAATTGTCTGCCGCGTTTTCCTACATCACAACAGTGGCTACAGTTCAAAATTACTTCATTGGCTGCAAAGCGCTTTGGGACGTCCTGAGGTCGTGAAAGGCACTATAGAAATGCAAGTGTTTTCTTTCTTTCTAAGTGACTATCTGGAATCATTGTCTGTGAAGGTAACTGGAAGCAGCAACCTCTTCCGGGATCCAGGAAGTGTTACACTGTGCTACCCAGTCCACAATGACCAACTGTACTGAGGAGATTGTCAATGGTGTCATCAGATGGCCATTCAATATTAAACAGACACAGCGAAAACAAGAACTGCAAATACTGGAGATACGCAGCAAGTCCATTAGCCTCTGGCCAAATCCTTTCTTCAGCACTCACTATTGACACTTATTTGCAAAAAAAAATGTACATGAAGCTCCAAAGTTTTAGAAAACCTAAGAGGAGATACAAGAATGTGAAGGACAGAACCCCACAGAATGAAGTCCATATCGCCCAAGAATCATAATGGACAAAAATTCGGAGATATTTTTATTGCATCTTATCACTTTCTGAAGCACTTTACAACCAAACATTCACTTTTGAAATGCTATTTCTAGACCAAAACAGCAGCCAATTTACACAAAGCAAGGTCACACAATCAGCAACTGAGGTAGCTTTTGACTGAGGGAGAAAGGTTGACCAGAAGAAGACCCAATCTTCTATTTCAACTAGTGCCACGGGATTTATTTTTTTTAAGTCCACCCAAGGCCTTAAAAAGAATCTATGATTCGTCCGAAAGACGGCACCTCTGACAGTGCAGCACTCCCTCAGCGCTGCCCTGGAGTGTCAGCCTGGATTATGTGCTCAAGTCTCTGGAGTGGAACTTGAAACTGCAATCTTCTGACTCAGAGGCGAGAGAGAGTGCTGCTCACTGAGCCAAATTGGCACTTTAAGTGTGTAATGAATGGAATTGAATTATCACAGAGTGATTTAAGGCTATATTTTTCCCTGTTTGTAAAATTGAGGAAGTATTCTTTTACTAAACTCTTCTTGTTTTATAATAATAGTGTGATGTACCCATAGAATGGGAGCTGGCAGTAATACCAGACTCCAAACTTTCAATGTCTTTCAAAGCAACTGGAAGTCTAAGAGAATGCTGGGATTGGGTGGCCAGAAATCTAGAGCATCGGGGGGGTCGGGGGTCGGTGGGGGGGGGGGGATTTTGCTCTTTAAGAACGCAGTGGGTACCCAACAGGTGCAGTACACCTTGGTGCAAGGCCAGGCCAACTCCAGGTGCAGGCCCACACCTTGACTGGCCCTTGCAGCTTAAAAATGTGTACAAATTTAAGCGCAGCTGCATTTTGGGCCTTCATAGGAGCACAGGGAGAAGAGGAGGCCATTCAGCCCATCGAGCCTGTTCTGCCATTCAATTAAGTCATAGCTTACCTGTGCCTCCACTCCATTTTCTTGCCTCACCTCCATATCCCTTTATATCCTTACCCGACAAAAATCGATCAATCTCAGCCGTGAAAATTTCAATTGACCCCCAGCATCCACGGCCTCTTAGGGGGGTGAGTTCCAGATTTCCACGACCTTTTGCGTGGAAAAAATACTTCCCGGTTTCCCTCCTAAGTGGCCTGGTTCTAATTTTAAGATTATGCCACCTTGCTTTGCCATTTACCCGCCTTGGTTCCGTATCCCTTAATACCCTCGCCGTACAAAAAATCTATCAATCTCAGTCTTGAAATTTTCAATTGACCCCCAGCCTCAGTAGCTTTTTGGGGGAGAGAATTCAAGATTTCCACTACCCTTTGTGTGAAGAAGTGCTTCCTGACATCACCCCTGAACGGCCTGGCTCTAATTTGAAGGTTATGCCCCCTTGTTCTGGACTCCCCCACCAGAGGAAATAGTTTCTCTCTATCTACCCTATCAAATCCCTTAATCATTTTAAACAGCTCAGATAGATCACCCCTCAACTTTCTAAATTCAAGGCAATACAAGCCTAGTCTATGCAACCTGTCCTCATAATAATTTAACCCTTTAAGTCCTGGTCTCATTCTGGTAAATCTGTGCTGTACCCCTTCCAAGGCCAATATGTCTTTCCTGAGGTGCGGTGCCCTAAACTGAAAATATTCCAGATAGGGTCTGACCAAGGCTCTGTCTACCTGAAACATCATTTCCTCCAATTTGTATTCCAGTCCCCTTGAGAGATCAGGGCCTCCTGGTTGCATATGAAGATCAGCAAACCGGAAGACCCTAAACTCAACAAAGCAATCTGGGGGAGGTTGTAAGAAGCAAGCCAGCTGTCTCCGGCCTTGCCCCAGCACCCGACAAACCCTCCGGTTGGTAAGGGTCCAGGAGTAAGCCACAGCGACAGGTTTTTATGGGGACCGATCCAAAGGAGTGCCAATCCAGGGAACATTGACCAAACTGAGGTGGGAGTGGGGAATGCCACTCCTGCTCCATTAACATAGCCACACTGGCCCAGGAAATTCCGTTGGAGTGCAAAGGGGCGAAGACCTGAGATAATAGTCCTCAACCCTTGTTCCTTGTGCCCCATCCCAGTAAACTTCCCAGGTGCAGGAGAGAGGAAAATCTGCCCTTACAGGTCTACAGAGGCTCTGCTGGGTCTTTGCAATGCACTCGACAGACTTTGTGAGGATATTGTGTTCAGCTTTGGTCACCACACCACAAAAAATACACTGAGATTGGAGAGAGAAGAGCAACAATTGGAATCTCCAGTTTAAAAGGGATGAGCTATGAGGTAAGTATTTTTTTTATTCATTCATTTCATTTATTGCCCATCCCTAGTTGCCCTTGAGAAGGTGGTGGTGAGCCGCCTTCTTGAACCGCTGCAGTCCGTGTGGTGAAGGTACTCCCACAGTGCTGTTAGGGAGGGAGGTCCAGGATTTTGACCCAGCGACGATGAAGGAACGGCCGATATATTTCCAAGTCAGGATGGTGTGTGACTTGGAGGGGAACTTGCAGGTGGTGGTGTTTCCATGCGCCTGCTGCCCTTGTCCTTCTAGGTGGAAGAGGTCACGGGTTTGGAAGATGCTGTCGAAGAAGCCTTGCTGAGTTGTTGCAGTGCATCACACTGCAGCCACCATACGCCATTGATGGAGGGAGTGAATGTTTAAGGTGGTGGATGGGGTGCCAATCAAGCGGGCTGCTTTGTCCTGGAGCTTGTCGAACTTCTTGAGTGTTGTTGGAGCTGCACTCATCCAGGCAAGTGGAGAGTATTCCATAACACTCCTGACTTGTGCCTTGTAGATGGTGGAAAGGCTTTGGGGAGTCAGGAGGTGAGACACTTGCCGCAGAATACCCAGCCTCTGACCTGCTCTTGTAGCCACAGTATTTATGTGGCTGGTCCAGTTAAGTTTCTGGTCAATGGTGACCACCCAGGATGTTGATGGTGGGGGATTTGGCGATGGAATGCCGTTGAATGTCAAGGGGCGGTGGTTCGACTCTCTCTTGTTCGAGATAGTCAATGCCTGGCACTTGTGTGGCACGAATGTTGTCCTTGTCTTGCTGCATGCGGGCACAGACTACTTCATTATCTGAGGAGTTGCGAATGGAACTGAACACTGTGCAATCATCAGCGAACAACCCCACTTCTAACGTTATGATGGAGGGAAGGTCATTGATGAAGCAGTGTGAAGGAATAAGCCATATAACCTATTCAGAAAGATGCACTATCTTATGAAAGAATTCTGGCCTTATTAAAACATGACAAACTTGGTTTGGAAATCTAGAAACCTAACTATGAAAAAGCTGTGAAAGCATTCTGGCTATTGAGATAAGGTAGTTGTTGACCCTGAATAAATAACCTTATTGAAACAGAAGTTTAAAGGCTCCGGCAGGCTGAACTTTTCGGAACAAATCAATGGTTCACCATGGATAAGGTGTTCTAATTTACACTTCGTAAAGAAGCACGTAAAGTAAGGAACATTTGCCCTCGTAAGAAACACCTGAGGTCACACCATTTTTTATATGGTAGACTTAGAACAACTAGAGATGAGACACAATTCTGTAATGCTACCAGCTGAGGTGACTGTAAGAATTGCAGGGGTCGGCAGAAAAATGACTAGAGATAATTAGCTTACATCAGCAGAAAACCTTAAAGGAAATACCACTGGAAAAGGGTATAAATATTGAACTCTCAAATGGGATAACAGATTCGCTTTAATCAGGCAAAGCGATTCTCGGCTTCAGAGGCAGCTCTGTAAGTCTCCAACTCTTTGTACCTCGGGGATCAAAGGTATTTGATTTTGGTGGATATCCTGAATAGAACTTTAAGAACTGTAAAACTGTAGCGAAGTTAAGATTTGAAATTAAGGTTCTCTGATATTAGGATTGTAAGTTTTCTCTTTTTGGAATTGTTAATGTTGCAATTGACTCACCAACTGTAAACTGCATGTCGGTTCTTTAATAAATCTATATATTTTTAGAATTGTCTCACATAAGACTTCTGTATCAAAAACTCGCAAACTCAATCTCTGTACACTCTTTGGTGAGGAGTTGCAGAATTCTGGGGGAGTTTTCTGGACCCTCATAATATCCAGAACGTTACAGTCTAGCTAAACTTATTAAAAGTGCTATCTGGAGGACGGTAACATATTTAGGTTGTTCCTTTCCTTTAGGGTCCAGACCTTTAGACCCAATTAAGCGTCTTTAGGATTCGGCTACCTCAAACTTTAGTTGAAAGTGAACGTCTGAGGAATACGCCTGATCCGGGGTAGCCCTTAAGGGGCTAGGACTAGTAATTATCCCTTCAGCAGCTGAAGATGGTTGGGCCAAGGACACTGCCCTGAGGAACTCCTGCAGTGATGTCCTGGGGCTGAGATGATTGACCTCCAACCACCACAACCATCTTCCTTAGAGAAGATTAGAGAAGCTTAAAGTGTTTGATCTGGAAAGAAGATGGTTACACAGGGTAGGGGAGAAGAATTTTATTAAAAGATAAAATATTAACTGGTACAGCTAAGGTAAACCTAGATTATTACTTCAAAGACCAGAAAGTCGTCTAGAGGACACTAAAGAAAGTTAATGTAAAGTTAATTTAGAACAGATATGATGAGAAACCTTTTTACTCAAAGAATATTAAATGGTTAGATTAATCTACCAAACAAGGGCGTAGAAGCAAAACCATTCAATTAAATGCAACAGGAGTTAATCAACATCGATGGGCCGAATGGCCTTTTCTCATTTATCATGTTCTTAAACCTGCCGCCTGTTGTTGAAGGAGAAGGAAAGACTTCAGGAAGACTTCTGCGTAAACTCCTCCAACGTCTATCCATTAATACAGCCACGGTTTCGCTCCTACCTATCAGGAGCTACCTTGAATTAAGCAATATACTTTGGTCGCCGTGGAGAGCCACCATTCTGGGTTTCCGTGATGTTCCAGTGAAGTAGCTGGCTCACGGTATTGGATTTGACAAGAGAACCCAGATCCTCTCCATCACCAACCCCGCCTACTTCTACCTCCGGAACATCACCCGACTCCGCCCCTGCCTCAGTTCATCGCTGCTGAAACCCCTCATCCTTGCCTTTGTTACCTCTGGACTCGACTATTTAAATAGTCTCCTAGCCGGCCTCCCACCTTTCACCCTCCGTAAGCTTGAGCTCCTCCAAAACTCTGCTGCCCGAGTCCTAACTTGCACCAAGTCTCTTTCCCCCAACACCCCTGTGCTCGCTGACCTGCATGGGCTCCGTGTCCAGCAACAACTCGATTTTAAAATTCTCATCCTTGTTTTCAAATGATGGAGGGAAGGTCATTGATGAAGCAGCTGAAGATGGTTGGGCCAAGGACACTGCCCTGAGGAACTCCTGCAGCGATGTCCTGGGGCTGAGATGATTGACCTCCAACCACCACAACCATCTTCCTTTGTGCTAGGTATGACTCCAGCCAGTGGAGAGATTTCCACCCAATTCCCATTGATTTCAGTTTTCTAGGGCTCCTTGATGCTACACTCGGTCAAATGCTGCCTTGATGTCAAGGGCAGTCACTCTCACCTCACCTCTGGAATTCAGCTGCTTTGTCCATGTTTGAACCAAGGCTGTAATGAGGTCTTGAGCCGAGTGGTCTTGGCGGAACCCAAACTGAGCATTGGTGAGCAGGTTATTGGTGAGTATGTGCTTGATTGCACTGTCGATGACACCTTCCATTACTTTGCTGATGATTGAGAGTAGACTTTTGGGGCGGTAATTGGCCAGATTGGATTTGTCCTGCTTTTTGTGGACAGGACATACCTGGGCAGTTTTCCACATTGTTGGGTAGATGCCAGTGTTGTAGCTGTACTGGAACAGCTTGGCTAGAGGCACGGCTAGTTCTGGAGCACAAGTCTTCAGCACGATAGCCGAGATGTTGTCAGGGCCCATAGCCTTTGCTGTATTCAGGGCGCTTAGCTGAAGACTGGCTTCTGTGATGGTGGGGTCCTTAGGAGGAGGCCGCTATGGATCATCCACCTGGCACTTCTGGCTGAAGATGGCTGCAAACACTTCAACTTTGTCTTTTGCACTCGCGTGTTGGGCTCCACCATCATTGAAGATGGGGATATTCATGGAGCCTCCTCCTCTCGTCAGTTGTTTAATTGTCCACCACCATTCATGACTGGATGTGGCAGGACTGCAGAGCTTTCATCTGTTTTGTTGATTGTGGGATGACTTAGCCCTGTCTATAGCATGCTGCTTCCGCTTTTTAGCATGCATGTAGTCCTGTGTTGTAGCTTCCCCAGGTTGGCACCTCATTTTTAGGTACGCCTGGTGCTGCTCCTGGCATGCTCTTCTATACCCCTTATTGAACCAGGGTTGGTCCCCTGGCTTGGTGGTAATGGTAAAGTGAGGGATATGCCGGGCCATGAGGTTACAGATTGTGGTGGAATACAATTCTGCTGCTGCTGATGGCCCACAGCACCTCATGGATGCCCAGTTTTGAGCTGCTAGATCTGTTCTGAATCTATCCCATTTAGCACGGTGGTAGTGCCACACAACACGATGGAGGGTGTTCTCAGTGTGAAGACGGGACTTCGTCTCCACAATGACTGTGCGGTGGTCACTGCTACCAATGCTGTCATGGACAGATGCATCTGCAACAGGTAGATTGGTGAGGATGAGGTCAAGTAGGTTTTTCCCTCGTGTTGGTTCTCTCACCACATGTCACAGGCCCAGACTGGCAGCTATGTCCTTCAAGACTCAGCCAGCTTGGTCAGTAGTGGTGCTACCGAGCCACTCTTGGTGATGGACATTGAAGTCCCCCACCCAGAGTACATTCTGTGCACTTGGTACTCTCAGTGCTTCTTCCAAGTGGTGTTCAACATGGAGGAGTACTGATTCATCATCTGAGGGAGGGCGGTAGGTGACAATCAGCAGGAGATTTCCTTGCCCATGCTTGACCTGATGTCATGAGACTTCATGGGGTCCAGAGTCAATGTTGAGGACTCCCAGGGCCACTCCTTCCTGACTGTATACCACCCCTGGTGGGTCTGTCCTGCTGGTGGGACAGGACATACCCAGGGATGGTGATGGAGGAGTCTGGGACATTGGCTGAATGTCAGGCTGTTGCTTGACTAGTCTGTGGGACAGCTCTCCCAATTTTGGCACAAGTCCCCAGATGTTGGTGAGGAGGACTTTGCAGGGTCGACTGGGCTGGGAGTGCCGTTGTCGTGTCCATAGCCGTTGCCGAGGTCGATGCCGGGTGGTCCGTCTGGTTTCATTCCTATTATTGTGTTTCGGAGCGGTTTCTTACAACTGAGTGTCTTGCTAGGCCATTTCAGAGGGCAGCTAAGAGTCAACCACATTGCTGTGGGTCTGGAGTCACATATAGGCCAGACCAGGTAAGGACGGCAGATTTCCTTCCCTAAAGGACATTAGTGAACCAGGTGGGTTTTTACGACAATCCGATAGTTTCATGGTCACCATTACTGATAATAGCTTTTGATTCCAGATTTATTTAATTAACTGAATTTAAATTCCCCAGCTGCCGTGGTGGGATTTGAACTCACGTCTCTGGATCATTAAGTCCAGGCCTCTGGATTACTAGTCCAGTAACATAAACACTCTGCCACCATTCCCCGTGTATACAGTGTTTAGTGAGTTAGTGAGAAAAGACTGGTGCAGACCTGAAACGTTAACACAGACGCTGCCTGACCTGCTGAGTATTTCCAGCGTTTTCTGTTTTTATATCAACGCAAGTTGTTGTTGTAGGAACTGGTGCTGCGGACCAGCCAGAAGCTGATCTGGAGTTGACCATCTTCTGACAAATCACGCAGTGGCGCATTGCTGTACACTCAGTGCTCTTGGGAAAGAGGAACCAATAGCGAGGGTTATACAACGACCATAACAGATATGGGAAACTACAGAGCAGATAGCAACCAGCCCTTAAATCATTTACCTGTAAGGTAGTTCCTGCCATGTGCAGCCCTAATATACGATAGAAGGGAATTATGGTGCCTTGCTGTCTGTCTGCACCAGTCTTTTCTCACTAACTGTTCCACTGCACACACACGGATGAGAAAAGAAAGTCTTGTATTTATGCAACATCTTATCAATATCTCGGAAACTCAGCAAGACACACAAACAGCAATGAGATGAATGACCTGTTCTGGTGGATGTTGGTTGAGGGATGAATGCTGCTCAGTGCGCCGTCAAATAGTCACCGTGGGATCTTTAGGGCTAGAAATTGGCCTCCTTAGCACCTCCCGTTATCGCCTCGGGGGGGGGGGGGTGATAACGGGGCGCTAGCGACTTACTGCCCGGGCGCGGCGAGATGAACGCCTCCTGCGAAATCCGGTGAGACGTTGGTGGCGGCGGTAAGACTTCGCGCCACGATCTCCTTCGCCCAGAGATCGTGACATCATTGCCGTGCACGTCGCCCCGGGTAGCGCCCCAGACCCAAACTTCGGTTCCAGCCCCCTGCAGCATCGCCGGGCGAAAACACCGGCAGCTGCAGGAGGCGTCGATCGGGTGGCCGGGCGCGAAAGTTGAAGGGGAGGTTGCCGCGGTAAGTACATAAATCTCTGAAATGGTTTTGCTCATTTTTTTTTCCTCGTCCTGGGCCGCGATCGATCGGCCCGGCGCTCTGCTGGAGTTGCACGGGGCTGATCGGGCCGGATCGCAGCAGCGCTGCACACCTACCGCCCCGCCTGCGCCCTTTAGCGCTCCAGGCAGGAAGTGGAGCGCTCGATTTAGCGCTCACGTCCTTCCTGGAGCGCTAAGCCCAATTTAGTGACTCATTAGCGCCTGGCGCTAAGTTTCCCAGCTTTCAAAGGTTACCGCCCCCAAACGGGGCGATAATGCATTTCGCCCTCTTTATGTCTACTTTAGCAGAAAGACGGGAGAATGTCTCATTCGAAAGATGGCGCCTCCAACAATGCAGCATTCCCTCAAGTACTGGAACGGAAGGCTCAGCTCAGATTATGTACTTAAGGCCTGGGATGGGGATTGAACCCCCGTCAACATTCCGACTCAGACATAAGAGAGCTGCCAACTGAGCCAAGCAAACACAGAAATGGTTTGCAATACATTTTGTGAGTAGTGCAGGAGCACACAGGTTCAAACGATTCCAAGGAATATTTCGAACTGAGAACCGGAAATTCTTCACACAAAGAGTGATCGAAAGGAAAGAAAGGACTTGCCTTTCTCCAGTGCCTTTCACAATCTCAGGACGTCCCAGAGCGCTTTACAGCCAATGAAGTACTTTTTGAAGTGTCGTCACTGTTGTAAGGTGGGAAACGCGGCAGCCAATTTAGCGCACAGCAAGATCCCACAAACAGCAATGTGATAATGACCGGATGATCTGTTTTCTTTTATTGATGTTGGTTGAGGGATAAATATTGGCCAGGGAGAACTCTTCGAAATAGTGCCGTGGGATCCTTTAACATCCACCTGAGAGAGCAGACGGGGCCTCGGTTTAGCTCCCATCCGAAAGACGGCACCTCCGACAGTGCGGCACTGAGGCAGCGTCAGTCTAGATTTTGTGCTCAAGTCTCTGGAGTGGGAGCTTAAACCCACGACCTTCTGACTCAGCGACGAGAGAGAGTGCTACCCACTGAGCCACGGCTGACACCGAACACATGGAGCACAGCACATGGAGTGGACCCCCACATTGAAAAGTGCAGGTTGAAAACCTTGGAATCATTTCAGAACCAACTGATGCTGCAGTGGTGGTGGTGGAGGGCGGGGGGAGGGGAGTTTAGGCTATTGATAGATGAGCAAAGAGGGACCGAATGGACTCCCTTAACTGTAATTGTTTCATGAACGTATGAGACGGGCATGCAGTTCCCCTGTGCGTTGCTGCTGGAAGCCCACAGGTCTCTAGTGTTACTTCCACTTCCTGCTGAAGCGGCAGTATTTTTCTTTCCCTGAAGGTTTTCTGATTCTATTAATGTGCAGAATATGCAGTTCCCCACTCTGAGCAGCAGCACATTTCCATTGTCACACAGAGGGTGCGCAACCACATATCTTTGAACTGTAATGGAATCTGACCCAGTGAGCAATCGCTGAAATAGGCTCAGTCCAAAAACAACCAGCAGTGTAGGAGGATAAGACATGAAGGGGTGACGATCCACCCACAGTAGACCACGGAGGGACC
Source organism: Squalus acanthias (assembly GCA_030390025.1). Classification (NCBI taxonomy): domain Eukaryota; kingdom Metazoa; phylum Chordata; class Chondrichthyes; order Squaliformes; family Squalidae; genus Squalus; species Squalus acanthias. Next base: position 5,353,395 of record CM059445.1, on the reverse strand, counting down.
CCAGTGTTATCAGGGAGCTGGTGTCCAAACACTGTCGGTCTGCCCTCCATTCTGTTCATGCAGCAGTGGTCATGAAAACTTGTTCTTGAGGCGCTGTGACTGTCTACAATGCGGTTCAGAGCAGGCCACTGGGGCCGCATTGAATCACATGCAAAATTTCCAACAAAGACTGCTGGAGAGGCAAGAATGGTGCAATATTAGATTTAAACAGCCCACTCCAAATTACGATCCTCTTTCTTTTTTCAGTATCTTTCCTGCTTGAGTAAAGGGTTTCTTGGGTTTTCAAGAGGCCGATTTTCCTCCCCAGATCCTGAACGTAAAGGAAAGCTGCCCTTTCCTTTAGCTGGGGCTCTCTAGTGGGTAGCACTCTAGCCTCTGAGTCTGAAGGTCGTGGCTTCAAGTCCTACTCCAGAGACTGGTAAGCATAAAATCAAAAATAACAACAGAAAACGCTGGAAAAACTCAGCAAGCCAGGCAGCATCCGTGGAGATAAAATCAAGACTGGCACTCCAGCGCAGTGCTGAGGGAGCGCTGCACTGTCGGACGAAGGCCCTCTCTGCCCTCTCAGGTGGACATAAAAGATCCCATGGCACTATTTGAAGAAGAACAAAGGAATTCTCCCTGGTCACCTGGCCAATGTTTATCCCTCAACTAACGTCACTAAAACAAATTAGCAGCTCATTGTCACGTTGCTGTTTGTGGGACCTTGCGGTGCGCAAATTGGCTGCCGTGTTTCCTACATAGACAGACTGGCAAAATGGGCAGACAAAATTGAGAGGTCGCACAACACCAGGTTATAGTCCAACAGTTTTATTTGAAATCACAAGCTTTCGGAGCTATCGATTGCTCCTTCCTCAGGTGAAGTAAATTAGATACAGAATCGCCAAAGCATATATAGATAGAGAACAAAGCATGTGTACTTTACAATTGCAGACCACTAAATTAAATCATCCTGACTATCTGCCGAGGTGTGATAAAGTTAATCAAGTCAGCCAGGAAGGTACCACATCAAAGACATAGCAAGATACAACTGAGACAATGAGGTGTAGTCGCAGGGGTTCTAACGTGTCAAAAGCTGCCGTCTGTATGTAAAACGAAAAGCTTTAAAATTTTTACTTTTTTACTGGGAAAATTTTTACTTTTTTACTGGGAATCACATCTGTGAACAAGCCAACGACGACTCGAGTCCGGATCACGTCATGTATCGTGACAGAAACCCAAGATCCCGGTTGAGACCGTCTTCATGAGTGCGGAACTTGGCTATCAGTTTCTGCTCGATGATTTTGCGTTGTCGTGTGTTTCTAAGGTTGCCTTGGAGAACGCTTACCCGCAGATCCGAGGCTGAATGTCCTTGACTGCTGAAGTGTTCCCCGACTGGGAGGTAACAATCCTGCCTGGCGATTGTTGCGCGGTGCTCGTTCATATGTTGTCTCAGTGTCTGCATGGTCTCGCCGATGTACCATGCCGCGGTGCATTCTTTCCTGCAACGTATGAGGTAGACAACGTTGGCCGAGTCACATGAGTATGTACCATGTACCTGGTGGGTAGTGTCCTCACGTGTGATGGTGGTATCTGTGTTGATGATCTGGCATGTCTTGCAGAGTTTGCCATGGCAGGGTTGTGTGGTGTCGTATGGCAGATGAAATTTAACACAGAGAAGTGTGAACTGAAACATTTTAGTAGGAAGAATGAGGAGAGGCAATATAAACTAAATGGTAAAATTTTAAAGGGGGTGCAGGAACAGAGAGACCTGGGGGTGTCTGTACACAAATCTCTGAAGGTGGCAGGACAAGTTGAGAAGGCTGCTAAAAAGGCATACGGGACCCTTGGCTTTATTATCAGAGGCATAGCGTACAAAAGCAAGGGAGTTATGCTAAACATTTATACAACACTGGTTAGGCCTTAGCTGGAGTATTGTGTTCAATTCTGGGCACCACACTTTAGGAAGGATCTCAAGGGCTTAGAGAAGGTGCAGAAGAGGTTGGTGAACAAAATTAGGGCACATGGAATTGGGGGTAATATACTAGCATGGATTGAGAATTGGTTAACAGACAGAAAATAAAGAGTAGGGATAAACGAGTCTTTTTCAGGATGGCAGGCTGTGACTAGTGGGGTACCGCAAGGATTGGTGCTTGGGCGCCAGCTATTCACAATCTACATCAATGATTTGGATGAGGGGACTAAATGTAACATTTCCAAATTTGCTGATGATACAAAGCTAGGTGGCAGTGTCAGTTGTGAAGAGGATGTGAAGAGGCTTCAAGGGGATCTCGATAGGCTCAGTGAGTGGGCGAGAACATGGCAGATGGCAGATGGAATATAATGTGGATAAATGTGACGTTATCCACTTTGGTAGAAAAAACAGAAAGGCAGAGTATTTCCTAAATGGTGAAAGATTGGGGAATGCAGATGCTCAAAGGGACCTGGGTGTCCTTGTACATGAGTCACTGAAAGTGAATGTGCAGGTGCAGCAAGCCATTAGGAAGGCAAATGGTATGCTGGCCTTCATTACAAGAGGATTTGAGTATAGGAGTAAAGAAGTCTTACTCCAGTTATATAGGGCCTTGGTGAGACCACACTTGGAGTACTGTGTTATTACAGGGCTTGATAGGATGGATGCTGGGAGAATGTTTCCCTTGGCTGGGGAGTCTAGAACCAGGGGCCACAGCCTCAGGATAATGGGTAGGCCATTCAGGACTGAGATGAGAAGAAATTTCTTCACACTGAGGGTGGTGAATCTTTGGAATTCTCTACCCCAGAGGGCTGTGGAGGGCTCAGTAATTGGGTCTATTCAAAACAGAAGTCGATAGATTTCTGACTAGTAAAGGCATCAAGGGATATGGCGATAGGGCCGGTGAATGGAGTTGAGGCAGAAGATCAGCCATGATCTCATTGAATGGCGGAGCAGGCTCGAAGGGCCGAATGGCCTACTCCTGCTCCTATTTCTTATGTTCTTATGTTCTTAAGAGATTTACTAAAATGGTACCAGGGATGAGGGACTACAGTTATGTGGTGAGATTGGAAAAGCTGGGGTTGTGCTCCTTAGAGCAAAGAAGGCTAAGAGGAGATTAGATAGACGTGTTCAAAATCATGAAGGGTTTTGATAGAGTAAATGAGGAACAGTCTCCAGTGGCAGAAGGGTCTGTAACCAGAGGACACAGATTTAAGGTGATTGGTAAAAGAACCAGAGGAGATATGAGGAAAACAGAATTTACGCAGCGAGTTGTTGTGATCTGGAATGCACTGCCTGAAAGAGTGGTGGAAACATAGAACTTAAGAACATAAGAAATAGGAGCAGCAGAAGGCCCTCGAGCCTGCTGTTTCATTCAATAAGATCATGGCTGAACTTCTACGTCAACTCAACTTTCCTGCCCTATCCCCATATCTCTTGATTTCCTTAGTACCCAAACATCTGTTGATCTCAGCCTTGAATATACTCAATGACTGAGCACCACAGCCCTTTGAGGTGGAGAATTCCAAAGATTCAAAACCCTCTGAGTGAAGACATTTCTCCTCATCTCAGTCCTAAATGGCCGACCCCTTATCCTGAGACTATGCCCCCTAGTTCTAGACTCTCCAGCCAGGGGAAACAGCCTCTCAGTATCTACCCTGTCAAGCCCTCGAAGAATTTTATACATTTCAATGAGATCACCTCTCATTCTTCTAAACTCCAGAGAGTATAGGCCCATTCTACTCAATCTCTCCTCATAGGACAACCCTCTCATCCCAGGAATCAGTCTGGTGAACCTTCTTTTCACCCCCTCCAAGGCAAGTATATCCTTCCTTAGATAAGGAGACCAAAACTGTACGCAGTACTCCAGGTGTAGTCTCACCAAAGCCCTACACAATTGCAGCAATATTTCCGTACTCCTATACTCCAATCCCCTTGCAATAAAGGCTAACATACCATTGCCTTCCGAACTGCTTGCTGTACCTGCATGTTAACTTTCTGTGATTCATGTACAAGGACCCCCAAATCCCTCTGAATCCTTACATTTACTAGTCTATCACCTTTAAAAAAATATCCTGCTCTTCCATTCTTCCCACCAAAGTGGATAATTTCACACTTCCCCACATTATACTCCATCTGCCACCTTCTTGGCCACTCACTTAGCCTATCTATATCCCTTTGCAGTCTCTTTGCGTCCCCCTCACAGCTTACTTTCCCACCCAGCAAACTTGGATACATTACACTCAGTCCCCTCATCTAAGTCACTGATGTAGATTGTAAATAGCTGAGGCCCAAGCACTGATCCTTGCGGCACTCCACTAGTTACACCCTGCCAACCCAAAAATGACCTGTTTATTCCTACTCTGTTTTCTGTCCATTAACCAATCTTCAATCCATGCTAATATATTACCCCAATCCCATGAGCCCTAAACTTGTGCAACAACCTCTTGTGTGGCACCTTCGTGAATGCCTTCTGAAAATTCAATTATATTACATCCACTGGTTCCCCTGCATCTACCCTGCTAGTTACACCCTCAAAAAACTCTTAATAGATTTGTCAAACACGATTTCCCTTTCATAAAACCGTGTTAACTCTGCCTAATCATAGTGCCCTGTTACCACGTCCCTAATGGTAGATTCCAGCATTTTCCCTACCACTGATGTCAGGTTAACTGGTCTATAGTTTCCTGTTTTCGCTCTCTCTCCTTTCTTGAACAGCGGGATTAAATTTGCTACCTTCCAATCCACAGGGACCATTCTAGACTCTAGAGAATTCTGGAAGATCAAAACCAATGCATTCATTATCTCTACAGCCATCTCTTTTAAAACCCTAGGATGTAGGCCATCAGGTCCAGGGGATTTGTCGGCTTTTAGTCCCATTAATTTCTCCAGTACTATTTCTTTGCTAATAATAATATTAAGTTCCTCACTCTCATTAGACTGTTATTTCCCCACACTCTCCAATATGTTCTTGGTGTCTTCTACTGTGAAGACAGACACAAAATATTTGTTTAACATCTCTGCCATTTCCTTATTCCCCAATATAATTTCTCCTGTCTCGGCCTCTAAGGAACCCACGTTTATTTTCGCTAATCTCTTCCTTTTCACATACTTGTAGAAGTGCTTACAATCTGTTTTTATATTTCTTGCTAGTTTACTCTCATATTTTATGTTCTCCCTCTTTATCAATTTCTTGATCATCCTTTGCTTATTTTTTATTCCCCTCCCCCCACCCAATCCTCAGGTTTACTACTCTTTTTGGCAACATTATAAACCTCTTCTTTTAATCTAATATTATCCTTAACTTCTCTAGTTAGCCATGGCTGTACCACTTTTCCAGTGGAGTCTTTATTCCTCAATGGAATGTATATTCGTTGAGAATTATGAATTACTTCTTTAAATGTTTGCCATTGCTTATCTACTGTCAGATATTTTAATCTATTTTCCAAATCTACCTCAGCCAACTCACTCCTCATACCTCCATAATTGGCTTTGTTTAAACTTAAGACCCTAGTTTCAGACTTAACCACATCACTCTGAAACTTAATGTGAAATTCTATCAGATTATGATCACTCTTCCCCAGAGGATACTTTACTGCAAGATTACTAATAAACCCTGTCTCATTTCACAATACTAGATATAAAATAGCCTGTTCCCTAGTTGGTTCCTCGACATATTATTCTAGAAAACTGTCTCGCATGCATTCCATGAACTCGTCCTCCAAGCTACTTTTGTCAATTTGGTTTGCCCAGTCTATATGAAGATTAAAGTCCTCCAGGATTATTGCATTACCCTTGTTATATGCTCCTCTAATTTCCTGATTTATACTCTGTCCAACACAATGATTACTGTTAGAGGGCCTATAAACGACTCCCACCAGTGTTTTCGGCCCTTAGCTCCACCCATACTACATCCTGATTTTCCAAGCTAAGATCCTTTCTCCCTCCTGCCTTTATCTCATCCTTTATTAGCCATGATGTGGAGATGCCGGTGTTGGACTGGGGTGGACAAATGTGAGAAGTTGCACAACACCAGGTTATAGTCCAACAATTTTATTTGAAATCACAACTTTCGGAGCGCTGCTCCTTCGTCAGGTGAAGTGACCTGACGAAGGAGCAGCGCTCCGAAAGCTTGTGATTTCAAATAAAACTGTTGGACTATAACCTGGTGTTGTGCGACTTCTCACATTCATCCTTTATTATCAGGGCTACCCCACCTCCTTTTCCATTTTGCCTATCTTTTCTAAAAGTCACGTACCCTGGAATGTTTAGTTCCCAACCTTGGTCATCCTGCAACCACATTTCTGTGATGGCTACTAGATTAAACCTATTTATCTCTATTTGTGCTATTAATTAATCTATCTTGGTACAAATGATTCGTGCATTCAGATATAGTGCCTTTAATTTTAACTTTTTACTATTTGTCCTTGCCCTGGCCTTAGTCGCTCATGTCCTATTACCATTATTAAACTGACTGTCCCTTCCTGATACAATCGGTTAGATTTTACCCAAATCGCTACACTGCCCTATAGCCTTGACTTTTCTCTTCAGACTTATAAATTTACCCTTTCCTAAACCGTTGCTGCCCCTTGTTAGTTTAAAGCCCTATCTACTGACCTAGTTACTCGATTCGCAAGGACACTGGTCCCAGCTCGGTTTAAGTGGAGCCCGTCCCCATGGAACAGCTCTCTCTTTCCCCAGTACTGGTGCCAGTGCCCCATGAATTGAAACCCCTGCCTCCCACACCACTCGTTGAGCCACGCATTTAAACCTCTAATCTGTTTGTCCCTATGCCAATTTGCACGTGGCTCAGGTCGTAATCCAGAGATTATTACCTTTGAGGTACTGCTTTTTAATTTGTACCCTAGCTCCTCAAACTCCCTCAGCAGAACCTCACTCCTAGTTCTACCTATGTCGTTGCTTCTTACATAGACCACAACAACTGGATCCTCCCCCTCCTTCTCCAAGATCTTCTCCAGCTGCCAGGAGATGTCCTTAACCCTGGCACCCGGACAGCCTTCGGGACTCCCGGTCGTGGCTGCAGAGAACAGTATCTATTCCCCTGACTATGCTATCTCCTACCGCTACCACATTCCTTTTCGTCTCCCTCCAATTGAGTGGCCTCCTGTACCACGGTGCCATGGTCCTCCCTGCAGTCTTTGTTTTCCTCCACACCGGTAGCAAGTATCTCGTACCTGTTGGACAACAGCAAAGACTGCAGGCTAAAAATGTAAGCAAGCATTTTTTCTGTTGCAATAAACACCCACCTCACCACCCAACCCTTCCCCCATGCACCCCCCACCCCCGCACCCCCCCCCCCTCACCCCACTGCCTTCCCCATGAATCCTTAGCCCCTGCTGTCTCAGAACAACATCAGAACTCCCAGCTATTCCCATCATAGCAGGCTTGAGGGGCCGACAGCAGTGGCTGTATTCCGACCTCAGTTTCTTGGCACTAGGTCCTCCCAGCGGCTGGCCTGCACCACGGGCACGTCAGTCGGGGGAGTGGGTTTTAGGAGTACGACCTGACCCCAGAAATACAGGCAGGTTCAGGTCATGGCAGAAAGTCAGGTGCAAAGTTAGCCAGAAATCCAGGCCCTACGTCTCTCTCCACGTGTCGCTCTGCAGCCTCACACCATTCATGCGTAAAGACCCAGTAACAGAATGATCATAAACAAAGCTAAATTGGATTCATTTTGTCGGACTGGGGATTCAGTAGGTTAGATATTACCTAGAAACATAGAAGATAGGAGCAGGAGTAGGCCATTCGGCCCCTCTAGCCTGCTCTGCCATTCGATGAGATCATGGCTGATCATCCAAATTCAGTACCCTGTCCCTGCTTTCTCCCCATATCCCTTGATCCCTTTAGCCTTAAGAAATATATCTAACTCCTTCTTGAATATATTTAATGAATTGGCCTCTACTGCCTTCTGTGGTAGAGAATTCCACAGGTTCACCACTCTCTGGGTGAAGAAATTCTCCTCATCTCAGTCCTAAATGGCTTACCCCTTATCCTTAGACTGTGACCCCTGGTTCTGGACTCCCCGACCATCGGGAACATCCTTCCTGCATCTAGTCTGTCCAGTCCTTTCAGAATTTTATAAGCTCGTTGGCTCGTAATCTGAGAGCACATGTCTTTAAGTCCAGCCCAGACTGATGAGGTCAACGTCTCCTCTGTCTGCTGCCTGTAAGGGTCCCACATAAAATGGGTTTGGACAGTTTCAGCTCAGGTCCTATTAAAGAAAGAAAGACTTGCATTTATATAGTGCCTTTCACGACCTCAGCACATCCCATCTGAAAGACGGCACCTCTGACAGTGCAGCGCTCCCTCAGTACTGCACCATAATGTGGCCCACAGTCCAGAGCTGCTCTTAACTTGGCACCACATTAGCGATCTCACTGGCAAAAGTCGTGGGGTGGCCGGTGTGGGAAATGGGACAAAATGTCACATTGGTGCAGCAGGAGGTGCCCCGCTACTGCTTGAGATGAGGTACATTATTGGCAGTAAGATCCCATGGCGCTATTTCAAAGAAGAGCAGGGGGGAGTTCGCCCCGGTATTCTGGCCAATATTTATCACTCGACCAACATCACTAAAACAGCTTATCTGGTCATTATCTCATTGTTGTTTGCGGGACCTTGCTGTGCGCAAATGTCCCTTCCTCCCTCCCTCTTGGTTCTGTATAAAGCCTGATTGACATACTTGATGCAGGGTGCCTGATATGGAAAGTATTCCAAGCATTAGCATCCCTCACCTTAATTTTTTTTAAATTCATTCTCGGGATGCAGATGTCGCTGGCAAGGCCGGCATTGTTGCCCTTCAGAAGGTGGTGGTGGGCCTTCTTCTTGAACCGCTGCAGTCCGTGTGGTGAAGGCGCTCCCACAGTGCTGTTAGGGAGGGAGCTCCAGGATTTTGACCCAGCGACGATGAAGAATGGCGATGTATGTCCAAGTCGGGATGGTGTGTGACTTGGAGGGGAACTTGGAGGTGGTGGTGTTCCCCTGCGCCTGCTGCCCTTATCCTTCTAGGTGGAAGAGGTCGCGGGCTTGGGAGGTGCTGCCGAAGAAGCCTTGGCGAGTTGCTGCAGTGAATCGTGTAGCTGGTACACACTGCAGCCACGGTGCGCCGGTGGTGGTGGACGATGAAGAACGGCGATATTTGTCCAAGTCGGGATGGTGTGTGACGTGGAGGGGAACTTGGAGGTGGTGGTGTTCCCCTGCGCCGGCTGCCCTTGTCCTTGTAGCTGGTGGAGGGCGCGGGTTTTGAGAGATGCTGTCAAAGAAGCCTCGGCGAACGTGGCCGCCCTTTCTGCCGCTTCAACACACAACCGACAACGGGGCGGTGAAGCCTGGCTCCGTCACTCTGTCAGCACCTTCAGGATGGCTGGAGTTGGAGCTGCTGTTACGTGAAGGTCCAGGTGAGGGCTCCGATTCCGAGTTATGCTAACGGTCAGGCTCAGCATTAATGCAGTGTTGATGGTCGGTTAACTCTACCCGCTGTAGTGACAATCATATCTACAGTTGCAGCAGCCCCAACCCCCCAGCATAAACGAAACTGTACTTAGATTCTTATTGAAGCTTTGTCACATGAAACAAGCTGTGTCAGACATATTCCCTATTTAATAATTCTCAAGTATCGGCGTGACAGAAAGTCTTTTCACACCTGTCTAACTTTTTAAATTGAGAATTTCCACCGCGGTAAGTGGAATTCTGTTTCTGAAGTCACACAGACTTTAGGGTAAATATTACAAATTCATGCTCCTCGGGTGCTTCATCCTCCAGGAGCCTATATCAGGGATTCTGGTACAGAGGTCTGTGGTTTTTTTTCCATCCATTCAGGACCCCTCACTGTTTTCCATTCATTATTTTTAAGAAAGAACTTGCACGTATATATGCGCATTTCACAATCTCAGGAGATCCCCAAAGCGCTTTACAGCCAATTAAGTGTAGTCACTGGTGTAATCTAGGAAACGCAGCCGCCAATTTGCGCACAGCAAGCTCCCACAAACGGCGATGAAATGATGCCCAAATAACCCATTTTAGTGATGTTGGTTGGGGGATAAGTATTGGCCCCAGGACACCGGGAGAACTCACCAGTTCTCGATGAATAGTGGCCACGGGATCTTTTTACCTCCACCTGAGGGAGCAGACGGGACCACGGCTTAAAGTCCCATCTGAATGACGGCACCTCCGACAGCGCAGCGCTCCCTCAGCACTGCACTGGGAGTGTCAGTCTAGATATTTCTGCTCAAGTCTCTGGAGTGGGGCTTGAACCCACAACCTTCTGACTTAGAGGCGAGAGTGCTTCCAACTGAGCCACAGCTGACACCTGTCATACTCAATGTTTTCAAGGGGAGACTGGATAGGCACTTGAGGGAAATAAATATGCAGGGCTACGGGGATAGAGCGGGGGAATGGGACTGACTGGATTGCTCTACAGAGAGCCGGCACGGACTCGATGGGCCGAATGGCCTCCTTCTGTGCCGTTATGACTCTATACTCAATGGCCCAGAAATTCGCCTCTCCGGCTTGCCGCGGGGGTAAGGATCACGCGCGCACTTACCCTACCGCGCCTGCCGTTGTGTTTTGGGCCCACAGGAACTTCGGGTCCTGGGCCTGCTCCAAGTGCCGGCGCGCAGTGCTTGCGTGTTCCAGGGGCGCAGTTAGTACGATGCGTCCCCTGGGATCACGTGGGCCATGGAGAGCCAATGGCAGCAGACCATCTTTCATTCATAGATTTGACAGGAGACCTGTCAAATCTGTGAATTGAAATCAGCCCCAAAAGAACAGCTAAACTTCAAATAATTTTTTTTTAAAAACCATCACATTTATAAAATAACTATAGTTAAATAAATTAACCACTTGAAACAAAAATTTAAATTTTTGAAAAAATTAAAATACTTTTTAAAAGTATAAAAATAAACTTACCTTTCTTTAAAGTATCGAAAAAAGATAAACCTGTTGAAAAAAACTTTAAATTATACTTAATTAACCACTTACCTTGTTGAAAATGGGTCTTGTGCCTCCTTTTTATTAGCGTAGTTTCTTCAATACTTACCCTCGCGTAGAAACCTGAAAAAAATCTAAGTGTGCTGCGTGCGCGCAGCCTCTAGTGCGCACGCGGTTCACCTAGGAACCGCCCCCTTCACCATACCGGAAGTTCCGGTTTCCCGCGCATGCGCAGTGCATGCAGGAAACCGGCACTTCAGGACGCAATACGGGTGAGTACGCACTGTGTACTCACCCGGCAAGGGCCGAATTTTTGGCCCATTGTTTAACCCTATGTGGCCTGCGGACCTTGGTAAACAAGTTCCTAATCTGTGCTGGTGAAGCTCGAAGCTGAGACCTTGGAACTGTACAATTTTTCCTTATTTGTAACTTCGTTGAGAATATTCACTTTAACATTTTTTTTGAAACTCCAGGTGTGATCGTGTAATCGTTATATTACTGGACAAGTAATCCAAAGAGGTCAAATCCCACCGTGGCAGACTGAGAATTTGAATTCAGTTTTCGAAAGAATCTGGAAATAAAAAGCTGGTATTGGTAAAAGTGGCCGCGAATCTGTCGGATTGTCGGAAAAACCCAACCGGTCTAATGTCATTTAGGGAAGGAAACCTGCCGTCCTTACCCGGTCTGGGCCTATTTGTGACTCCAGTCCCACACCAATGGGGTTGACTCTTAACTGCCCTCTGAAGTGGCCCAGCGAGCCACTCAGTTTTATCAAAAATTGCTCCAGAAGAAGGCCCTCCACCAGCTTCTCAGAGTAACTAGGGATGGAAAATGATGCCAGCCTTGCCAGTAACGCCCACATACCAAGACTGAATAACAACTCTCATTTATATAGCACCTTTAACGTAGTAAAACATCCCAAGGCGCTTCACAGGAGCGATTATCAGACAAAATTTGACACCAAGCCACATAAGGAGATATTAGGGCAGGTGACCAAAAGCTTGGTCACAGAGGTAGGTTTTAAGGAGCTTCTCAAAGGAGGAAAGAGAGGCAGGAGAGCTTTAGGGAGGGAATTCTACAGCTTCGGGCCTAGAAGGCTGAAGGCACGGACGCCAATGTTAGAGAAAGGCCTCAAGAGGCCAGAATTGGAGGAGCGCAGAGATCTCGGAGGGTTGTAGAGCTGGATGAGGATACAGAGCTAGGGAGGGGCGAGCCATGGAGGGATTTGAAAACAAAGACGAGAATTTTAAAATCGAGGCGTCGTCGGGCCGAGAGCCAATGTACAGGGGTGATGGGTGAACGGGGCGAGTTCGGAGATGGCAGCCGAGTTTTGAATACAAAAATAGGTGCATCAAACATCGGTAATCACTGACTCTGTGATCCAGTCACACATTATCCGCATAAATTCCTGCCTGAACAGTAAAAGATGTTTCATCTCATCAAATCATAATCAAATGAGTTACAAAGGCTGAAAGTAAATGAAGTGATCATTTGTGTCAATCTTATGTGGGCAGGTGCGTAATAGTTGAAATGTAATTTGGTATGGAGCAATGAATGAGGCTTTTTAATTAGATACAATCAGCTTTTACCTGCTCAGAAATGGATGCGAGCATCAGGAGAATGGGATTGTGATCAGGGGCAGAGCACACAGCGCTCACATCAGGCGCTCAGCTTTCCCAGGCTCCAGGGAGCCATCAGCTGCCGTTTTACAGTCAATCTGCGAATATGGACTAGCCCATCAAATCCCAGAAACCAAGCCTCCCCCGAGCAAAGCGAAGACCATCTCAGTTTTGGGGCGCGTGCTCCCCCCTCCCCCCAGTCACATGACTTTGCTCACGTGAGCTCTCATTGGCCCTGTTTTGTTTGTGCGTAAGTCAAAGGTCGTCAGTGCGGGGGGAATGGAAGACTTTCCCACTTTGGGAACCCTGTGTCATCATCATCCGACCGTACGGAATTGTCGGTTTAAGGAAAAGGCCAGCTGGTCCATCAAGCTTGCCCCACACACCACAGTGGCCGGACTATCATGACTAGACACCTCTTCCCTCCAGCACCCACCCCCACAGTCATGTAATCTCTTGGGACAAGCAACAAAAATACAGCAGGTACGGCACAGTTCGATGTACAGTAAAGCTCCCTCTTCTCAGCACCAACAACGTGCCTCAGCCCCCGATTCAGGAGAACCTTTGCTCCTGCATCATTTTTCACACCGGCCATCCGGCCTCCTGTCCGAATGAGGTTGCTGGTTGATGCAGATTGGGGGCAGCTTTGTGCTGTGGGCCTGTCGAAACTAGGCTCACACCGGTGGCTGAATGAAGTCAAGGTACAGGTCAGCCACGATCTAATAGAATTGCGGGACAGGCTCGAGGGGCTGCTCCTGTTCCTATAATGTATTGAGACCGACAAACTCATAGCCCTCAGCGAACAACACTGATTATCCGATTATCTAGTCATTGCTGTTTGTGGGAGCTTGCTGTGAGCAAATTGGTTGCTGCATTTCCTACATTACAACAGTGACTGCACATCAAACTGGCTACCACAAAGAGTAGTTGAAAGAAAAGAAAAAGAAAGACTTGCATTTCTATAGCGTCTTTCACGACCACCAGACGTCCCGAAGCACTTTACAGCCAATGAAGTACTTTTTGAAGTGTAGTCCCTGTTGTATTGTCGGAAACGTGGCAGCCAATTTGCGCACAGCAAGCTCCCACAAACAGCAATGTGATAATGACCAAATCATCTGTTTTTGTGATGTTGATTGAGGGATAAATATTGGCCCCAGCACACCGGGGAGAACTCCCCCCTGCTCTTCTTCAAAATAGTGGGCCACGGGATCTTTTACGTCCACCTGGTTTAATGTCTCATCCAAAAGACGGCACCTCCGACAGTGCAGCACTGCACTGGACTGGAGTGTCAGCCGAGATTTTTTTGTCCTCAGGTCCCTGGGGTGGGACTATGAACCCACAACCTTCCTGACTGAGGAGGTGAGGGTGATACCTGCTGAACCACGGCTGACACAGTTGAGATGAATAATATCGATGCATTTAAGGGGAAGCTAGATAAACACATGAGGGAGCAAGCAATAGAAGGACATGTTGATAGGGTGAGATGACGAGGGGTGGGAGGAGGCTCGTGTGGAGCATGGACCAGTTGGGACGAATGGCCTGTTAGTGCTGTACATTCTATGTATGTAACCTAGGAATCTTACAGACAGGAGACAGCATTCAATGTTCTCCAACATCTCCTCTGAGTTCAGATTACCATAATCAGGTTTTGTATTGCTCAACTTTCAATTGCATTATAACTTAGTTTTAGATCCATTACAATGTGAGTGTTGTGCATATAATTACGCGTACCGATCCTTCAAACGTATCATTCCTCCAGCATTGCCTGAGCCTTATGGTTTATTTATAATTTATTAAACATCAGGATTAACCTGGCGAACTCATTTGTGTGGACCGCTCCGTTATCTCACAGGTACAGTAGGTAGCCCTTTGACCTTAGTGGTAAAAAAAGACAAAAATAAGACTTAATTCCTTCCTCCTTCCGAAATTTTTTTTTAAAAGGGTTAACCCTGAGACTGCCAGGAGCCCCAGGGAATTGCAGGCTTCCAGAACCATCCGTCTTTTAATTAAGTTTTCAGATCGCGCATTGTGACACAAAGCCTACTATCGCAGTCGTGTTAGGGTTACGCACTGGGATATTCTGGGGTTTGGCCCAATTCACCATTGGCTGCCGACTTCTCCGCATCATCCAGGCATCTCTGGGGCTTTCCTGATAGGAACATAAGAAATAGGAGCTGGAGTCGGCCCCTCGGCCCCTCGAGCCTGCTCTGCCATTCAATAAGATCAGCTCCACTTTCCCACCCTACCCCCATATCCCTTGTTTCACTTAGTATCCAAAAATCTATCGATCTCTGTCTTGAATATTCTCAACGACTGAGCCTCCACAGCCCTCTGGGGTAGAGAATTCCAAAGATTCACCACCCTCTGAGTGAAGACATTTCTCCTCATCTCAGCCCTGAATGGCCGACCCCTTATTCTGAGTCTGTGACCCCCTGGTTCTAGACTCCCCAGCCAGGGGAAACATCCTCCCACATCTACCCTGTCAAACCCCATAAGATGCTACTTCTGAACTCATGGAGGATTATCCAAATGACCCAACGCTGTCTGCAAACTGCAAGCAAGCTCTAATCAGGATGTCATTGACAAAAATGAGGCTCAGGTGTAGGCGAGAACCAAGCCCTGGGAGCTCCTGCACTGGCTCAGTGGCAGCACTCTCACTTCTGAGTCAGTATGGCTGTGGGTTCAAGTTCCACTCCAGGACCTGAGCACATAATCTGAAGGTGGCACTTCAGCGCAGTGCTGAGGGAGTGCTGCACTGTCAGTAGGTGCTGTCTTTCAGATGAGATGCTAAACTGAGCTCCTGTCTGCTCTCTCAGGTGGATGTAAACGATCCCATGGCGCTATTTGATAGAACAGCGTGTGATCTCTCCGATGTCCTGGCCTACATTTATCCCTCAACTAACATCACTAAAAACCAATTAATTCAATATTCTCCTCATTGCTATTTGGAGGACCTTGCTGCTCACCAAATTGGCTGCTGCATTTCCCTACATTACAACAGTGACCACACCTCAATAAGTACTTCATTGGATGTAAAGCGAGTTGGGACATTCTGAGGTCATGAAAGGTAATATATAAATCCAAGTTTTCACTGTCTTAATAAAATCACTCAGGTATCAAGTGTATCACTATTACTGTCACATTAACACTGAACTAATAAAATAAATACTTAAAAACCTTTTTAAAAATGCAAACATTTTTCTTCAGCTTGCCCTGTCTTCTCATTTGTCACAGTCATCCCCAGCCCCTCTCTCTCTCTTCCATTTTTATTATCTTTATTTTGCTTTCATTCCTGTTTTTTTTGTGAAGTTCCTCTCCCCCTCTACCCCTCCATCCTCTACTGAAGATGCTGGCCGTTGACCAAGATACAGTTCCATGGGTGTTGTCGCCCTCCAGCACCTGGTGTGAACCTCGGCAAGCGACAGTAATCAGGCTCATACGAAAGCAAAATACTGCGGATGCTGGAAATCTGAAATAAAAACAGAAAATGCTGGCAATACTCAGCGGGTCAGGCAGCATCTGTAGAGAGAGAAACAGAGTCAACGTTTCAGGTCGAGGACCCTTCTTCATCAGACAGTAATCAGGCTATTTGACAACAGGGGAATCACAGCCAAGCACAATCCATACAGACACCAGCATCTGCCACATTGTCTTTGATGTAATGTTTTCCTGACTGACCTGTTTGGACACCATCCACACCTTTGATTGCCGTGATTATCTCTCTGCCGAGGTGTGATAAAGGGCAGTTGGAAAGATTAACTGTAATCATCTGGCAGTGTTCTCTGACTATATATGCTGTGACTAAATGCATCTCTTCACTTCACCTGACGAAGGAGCAGCGCTCCGAAAGCTTGTGATTTCAAATAAAGCTGTTGGACTATAACCTGGTGTTGTGCGACTTCTCACTTTTGAAGCACAATTGAGACCTCAAGAACTATCCGATTCCAACAAGCGCACTTTACGACAGCAGTCTGGATAGAACCAGGCCAAGATCACATCATAGGTACAGCCAGGTTATCTTCATATTGTAGACACAACAGGCCAACATCAAACATAAACCAAACCAATGCTTGGCTCACCTGGCTGACTGTCCGATAGCTGCGGTGGATGGCTCACGTGTGATTGTTGTCCCACTGGTCAAGGCTGTCTTCCTCTGCAGGATCTAACAGAGACGGGCAAGGAGAGAGAAAGCCACTACAGCTGTTGTCAGCTGTGGCTCAGTTGCTAGCACTCTCTCGCCTTTGAGTCAGAAGGTTGTGGGTTCATAGTCCCACTCCAGGGACTTGAGCACATAAATCTAGGCTGACACTCCCAGTGCAGTGCTGAGGGAGTGCTGCACTGTCGGAGGTCCCGTCTTTCGGATGAGACGTTAAACCGAGGCCCTGTCTGCCCTCTCAGGTGGACGTAAAAGATCCCATGGCACTATTTTGAAGAAGAGCAGGGGAGTTATCCCCGGTGTCTTGGCCAATATTTATCCCTCAACCAACATAACAAAAACAGATTGGCCTAGAAATTCGGGTGGCCGGCTTGCTGCGGGGGTAAGGATTGCGCGCACTCTTACCCACCGCGCCTGCCGTTGTGTTTCGGGCCCACAGGAACTTCGGGTCCTGGGCCTCTCCCAAGTGCCGGCGCGCAGTGCTTGCGTGGCCCAGGGGCGCAATTAGTGCGATGCGACCCCTGGGATCACGTGGGCCATGGAGAGCCAATGGCAGCAGACCATCTTTCATTCATAGATTTGACAGGAGACCTGTCAAATCTGTGAATTGAAATCGGCCCCAAAAGAACAGCTAAACCTCAAATAAATTTAAAAAAAAAACATCACATTCATAAAATAACCATAGTTAAATAAATTAACCACTTTAAACAAAAATTTAAATTTTTGAAAAAATTAAAATACTTTTTAAAAGTTATAAAAATAAACTTACCTTTCTTTAAAGTCTCTAAAAAAGATAAACCTGTTGAAAAAATTTTAAAATTATACTTAATTAACCACTTACCTTGTTCAAAAGGGGTCTTACGCCTCCTTTTTACTAGCGTAGAATCTTCAATACTTACCCTCGCGTTGAAACCTGAAAAAAAATCTAAGTGTGCTGCGTGCGTGCAGCCTCTAGCGCGCACGCGGTTCACCTAGGAACCGCCCCCTTCGCCATACCGGAAGTTCCGGTTTCCCGCGCATGCGCAGTGCATGCAGGAAACCGGCACTTCGTGAATGAATACGGGTGAGTACGCAGTCCGTACTCTCCCGAGAACGGCCGAATTTTTGGACCATTATCTGGTCATTAGCACATTACAGTTTGTGGGACCTTGCTGTGCGCAAATTGGCTGCTGTGTTTCCCACATTACAACAGTGACTCCATTCAAAAGTACTTCATTGGCTGTAAAGCGCTTTGGGACGTCCGGTGGCCGTGAAAGGAGATATAGAAATGCAAGTCTTGCTTACAGTGTGGCATGAAAGAAAAACAGAAAATTCCAATGACTCCAACCTTCAGATCCTCCTCGGGATTGCAGTATCTCCATGAGAAGAAGCTGCACAAGCGTGTTTCTTGTGCCACATGGAGGGGAGTGTCACTGACTGCAAATGCCACCTCTTTCACACCCAGAACTGCAGACCAATGTGGCAGGAAGTTCAACAGCCTGAAGGGGGCACCTTATGCCAGTTTCTACCCATAGTCCCATTGTCCTGCAGTCATAGTTTAACTTCAAATATGAATGATTACTTCTTGGACCTATTCACTATAGAAGTTGTATGGTACCCATCACAAGAAGGTTCTTAATGGGCTGGACTTTCCTCCACTATCCCATTTGAATTGGGGCAGGACAGTAGCAGAAATGAGAGCAATATCGAGTGATTAATCCTCAGTTTCAGACCTGTTTAAATTCTCAAGGAATCCTAATTCTCCTTTGATACCCTCTTGCTCTCACTCCGATGTTTTGTCTTCACGCAGCAATGCTTAGTTTTTACTTTCCTCGGTGTCCCTCTGGCTACTCCTGTCACGCTTTGCTCTGAGGCCCTAAGCTCTGGAATTCCCTGCCTAATCCTCTCCACCTCTCCACCTCTTTCTCCTCCTTTAAGACGCTCCTTAAAACCTCTTTGACCAAGCTTTTGCCCTAATATCTCCTTACGTGGCTCGGTGTCAAATTTTGTCTGATAAAGCACCTGTGAAGCGCCTTGGGACGTTTTACTACGTTAAAGGCGCTGTATAAATAGAATATATTGTTCCTAATTCTCGACAGATTTGGCAGCTTATGTTTTTTTCACATATTTCACTTCATATTGTGTTATTACTGGGCCAGAAATTCAGCTTTCAGGCTTCCTGCGGGTGCAAGCATCGCGCGTACTTGCCTACCGCGCCTGCCGTTGTGCTTTGGGCCCACGAGGACTTCGGCTCCTGGGCCTCCTGCAGCTGCCGGCGCGCAGTGCTTGTGTATCCCAGGGGCGCAGTTAGTTCGAAGCGTCCCCTGGGATCACGTGGGCCATGGAGAGCCAATCCTAGCAGGGCATTTTCATTCATAGATTTGACAGGAAGACCTGTCAAATCTATGAGTAGAGATCGGCCCCAAAACCACACTTAAACTTCAAATAATTTTTTTTTTTAAATCACATATTTAAAATAACTATAAGTTAAATAAATTAACTACTTTAAACAAAAATTTAAATTTTTGAAAAAATTAATTATACTTTGTAACGGTGCTAAAAATAAACATACCTTTCTTTAAAGTATCTAAAAAAGATAAACCTGTTGAAAAAATGTTTAAATTGTAATTAATTAACCACTTACCTTGTTAAAAACAGGCCTTGCGCCTCCTTTTTAAAAGCGCAGCTTCTCCGTACTTACCTTCCCGGAGAAACCTGAAAAAAAAATCGAAGCTCGCTGCGTGCGCGCAGCCTCTCCCGCGCACGCATTCGACCTCTGAACCCCTTCCTTCAGGGGAACGGAAGTTCCGGTTTCCCGCGCATGCGCAGTGCATGCGTGAAACCGGCACTTCAGGTGGCCTTACGGGTGAGTACACAGCGCGTCCTCACCCGACAAGAGCCGAATTTCTGGCCCTATATATTTAGCATGTCCTCCAAGTTCCCCTCCATGTCACACACCGTCCTGATTTCCTTCATCGTTGCTTGGTCAATATCCCGGAATTGCCCACCGAACATCATTGTGCGAGCACCATCTGCACAAGGACTGCAGCGGCTCAAGAAGAAGGCCCACCACCATCTCCTCGCCACAACTAATGATGGGCAATAAATGGAATCTTGCCAGCATCACCCACATCCGAAGAACCAAAAAGAAAAAGAATTCTTGGTATGTATTTATACTGCAAGCTCGGTAATATGTTCTGACATGTATTCCATTTGAACTCAAGTAAGGTTGGCCAGAATGCGTTCCATATCCAAATTGTTGAAGCTCTTCCCTCGTCGCCTTGAAGTTGGTCTTCTTAAAGCTGTATATCTGGATATCCCACATCATGGCAAATGTAATCATGTTATAGTCACTGGCATCGAGTGTGCCGCTACCTTCTTACCCAGTATGCTACCTTGGACAATGTAGAATTTCAAAAACCACGTGCGTGCATCGTTCACTTGAGTAGTAACAAAGTCAGCTGTTGGCGCTGGTTACAACACTTTTATTTTTGCTTCAGCACATACAGAGGTTACGCAGACAGGGTACAATTAAACGTAGGGATGCACTCTTCACATTGTATCATCTATTGTTAGAGGGTGTAAGCTATTTATACATTTCCAATGTGGATTTGGTTGAAAGTCCTTTCTGTCTCCTATTGGGCCCTTTTAATTGTCGCAGCACCTGATATGGTATTACTCCTCCAGTGGTTTTACTTCATATCCACATACATCTGGCCATGAATCAACAGTCAAGGCTCACATATGGACAATAACTGGTTGTGTGAGATACTGAGGACCAACCAGCACCCAGTAAAAAGTCAACACTTTCAGGAGAGGAGGGAAAGGGAGCAAATTGGTGAGGGAAAAAAGGGGCACTTAACAAATGTCATGGGTACATTCCATCAATCGATTCCATTGCTATTGTGAACAAGGGCACCAAAAAGAACAATTCGTCACAACACATATTGGTTGCGACAACATTCACAGAATATACGCTGAGCCTTTTGATTTGGAGACTGGTAGTGATTTGCACACTGAGGCAATCAGTTACACACACTGACGGTGAGTTACACACACTGACGGTGAGTTACACACACTGAGGATGAGTTACACACACTGACGGTGAGTTGCTCATGCTGACGGTGAGTTACACACACTGACGGTGAGTTACACACACTGAGGATGAGTTACACACACTGATGGTGAGTTGCTCACACTGACGGTGAGTTGCACACACTGATGGTGAGTTACACACACTGACGGTGAGCTACACACACAGACGGTGAGTTACACCCACTGACGGTGAGCTACACACACTGACGGTGAGTTACACACAGTGAGGATGAGTTACACACACTGACGGTGAGTTACACACACTGACGATCAGTTACACACACTGACGGTGAGTTACACACACTGACGGTGAGTTACACACACTGACGATGAGTTACACACACTGACGGTGAATTACACACACTGACGGTGAGTTACACACACTGACGATCAGTTACACACACTGACGATGAGTTACACACACTGACGGTGAATTACACACACTGACGGTGAGTTACACACACTGACGGTGAGTTACACACACACTGACGGTGAGTTACACACACTGACGATCAGTTACACACACTGACGGTGAGTTGCTCACGCTGACGGTGAGTTACACACACTGACAGTGAGTGACACACACTGACGGTGAGTTACACACACTGACGGTGAGTTACACACACTGACGGTGAGTTGCTCACGCTGACGGTGAGTTGCTCACGCTGACGGTGAGTTGCTCACACTGACGGTGAGTTACACACACTGACGGTGAGTTACACACACACTGACAGTGAGTTACACACACTGACGGTGAGTTACACACACTGACGATGAGTTACACACACTGACGGTGAGTGACACACACTGACGGTGAGTTACACACACTGACGGTGAGTTGCTCACGCTGACGGTGAGTTGCTCACACTGACGGTGAATTACACACACTGACGGTGAGTTGCTCACGCTGACGGTGAGTTGCTCACACTGACGGTGAGTTACACACACTGACGGTGAGTTACACACACACTGACAGTGAGTTACACACACTGACGGTGAGTTACACACACTGACGATGAGTTACACACACTGAGGGTGAGTTACACACACTGACGGTGAGTTACACACACTGACGGTGAGTTGCTCACGCTGACGGTGAGTTGCTCACACTGACGGTGAGTTACACACACTGACGGTGAGCTACACACACTGACGGTGAGTTACACACACTGATGATGAGTTACACACACTGACAGTGAGTGACACACACTGACGGTGAGTTACACACACTGACGGTGAATTACACACACTGACGGTGAGTTGCACACACTGACGGTGAGTTACACACACTGACGGTGAGTTACACACACACTGACAGTGAGTTACACACACTGAGGGTGAGTTACACACACTGACGATGAGTTACACACACTGAGGGTGAGTTACACACACTGACGATGAGTTACACACACTGAGGGTGAGTTACACACACTGACGGTGAGTTACACACACACTGACAGTGAGTTACACACACTGAGGGTGAGTTACACACACTGACGATGAGTTACACACACTGACGATGAGTTACACACACTGACGGTGAGTTACACACACTGACGATGAGTTACACACACTGATGGTGAGTTACACACACTGAGGGTGAGTTACACACACTGACGGTGAGTTACACACACTGACGATGAGTTACACACACTGACGGTGAGTTACACACACTGAGGGTGAGTTACACACACTGAGGGTGAGTTACACACACTGACGTTGAGTTAGACACACTGACGGTGAATTACACACACTGACGGTGAGTTACACACACTGACGGTGAGTTACACACACTGAGGGTGAGTTACACACACTGACGGTGAGTGACACACACTGACGATGAGTTACACACACTGACGGTGAGTTACACACACTGACGGTGAGTTACACACACACTGACAGTGAGTTACACACACTGACGGTGAGTTACACACACTGACGATGAGTTACACACACTGAGGGTGAATTACACACACTGACGGTGAGTTACACACACTGACGGTGAGTTACACACACTGAGGGTGAGTTACACACACTGATGGTGAGTTACACACACTGACGGTGAGTTACACGCACTGACAGTGAGTTACACACACTGACGGTGAGTTACACACACTGACGGTAAGTTGCTCATGCTGACGGTGAGTTACACACACTGACGGTGAGTTACACACACTGACGGTAAGTTGCTCATGCTGACAGTGAGTTACACACACTGAGGGTGAGTTACACACACTGACGGTGAGTTACACACACTGACGGTGAGTTACACACACTGACGGTGAGTGACACACACTGACGGTGAGTTACACACACTGACGGTGAATTACACACACTGACGGTGAGCTACACACACTGACGGTGAATTACACACACTGACGGTGAGTTACACACACTGACGATGAGTTACACACACTGAGGGTGAATTACACACACTGACGGTGAGTTACACACACTGACGGTGAGTTACACACACTGAGGGTGAGTTACACACACTGATGGTGAGTTACACACACTGACGGTGAGTTACACGCACTGACAGTGAGTTACACACACTGACGGTGAGTTACACACACTGACGGTAAGTTGCTCATGCTGACGGTGAGTTACACACACTGACGGTGAGTTACACACACTGACAGTAAGTTGCTCATGCTGACAGTGAGTTACACACACTGAGGGTGAGTTACACACACTGACGGTGAGTTACACACACTGACGGTGAGTTACACACACTGACGGTGAGTGACACACACTGACGGTGAGTTACACACACTGACGGTGAATTACACACACTGACGGTGAGCTACACACACTGACGGTGAATTACACACAGTGACGGTGAGTTACACACACTGATGGTGAGTTACACACACTGACGGTGAGTTACACACACTGACGGTGAGTTACACACACTGACAGTGAATAACACACACTGAAGGTGAATTACACACACTGACGGTGAATTACACACACTGACGGTGAGTTACACACACTGACGGTGAGTTACACACACACTGACGGTGAGTTACACACACACTGACGGTGAGTTACACACACTGACGGTGAGTTACACACACTGACGATGAGTTACACACACTGACAGTGAGTGACACACACTGACGGTGAGTTACACACACTGACGGTGAGTTGCTCACGCTGACGGTGAGTTGCTCACACTGACGGTGAATTACACACACTGACGGTGAGTTGCTCACGCTGACGGTGAGTTGCTCACACTGACGGTGAGTTACACACACTGACGGTGAGTTACACACACACTGACAGTGAGTTACACACACTGACGGTGAGTTACACACACTGACGATGAGTTACACACACTGAGGGTGAGTTACACACACTGACGGTGAGTTACACACACTGACGGTGAGTTGCTCACGCTGACGGTGAGTTGCTCACACTGACGGTGAGTTACACACACTGACGGTGAGTTACACACACACTGACAGTGAGTTACACACACTGACGGTGAGTTACACACACTGACGATGAGTTACACACACTGACAGTGAGTGACACACACTGATGGTGAGTTACACACACTGACGGTGAATTACACACACTGACGGTGAGTTGCACACACTGACGGTGAGTTACACACACTGACGGTGAGTTACACACACACTGACAGTGAGTTACACACACTGAGGGTGAGTTACACACACTGACGATGAGTTACACACACTGAGGGTGAGTTACACACACTGACGATGAGTTACACACACTGAGGGTGAGTTACACACACTGACGGTGAGTTACACACACACTGACGGTGAGTTACACACACTGAGGGTGAGTTACACACACTGACGATGAGTTACACACACTGACGATGAGTTACACACACTGACGGTGAGTTACACACACTGACAATGAGTTACACACACTGATGGTGAGTTACACACACTGAGGGTGAGTTACACACAGTGACGGTGAGTTACACACACTGACGATGAGTTACACACACTGACGGTGAGTTACACACACTGAGGGTGAGTTACACACACTGAGGGTGAGTTACACACACTGACGTTGAGTTAGACACACTGACGGTGAATTACACACACTGACGGTGAGTTACACACACTGACGGTGAGTTACACACACTGAGGGTGAGTTACACACACTGACGGTGAGTGACACACACTGACGATGAGTTACACACACTGACGGTGAGTTACACACACTGACGGTGAGTTACACACACACTGACAGTGAGTTACACACACTGACGGTGAGTTACACACACTGACGATGAGTTACACACACTGAGGGTGAATTACACACACTGACGGTGAGTTACACACACTGACGGTGAGTTACACACACTGAGGGTGAGTTACACACACTGATGGTGAGTTACACACACTGACGGTGAGTTACACGCACTGACAGTGAGTTACACACACTGACGGTGAGTTACACACACTGACGGTAAGTTGCTCATGCTGACGGTGAGTTACACACACTGACGGTGAGTTACACACACTGACGGTAAGTTGCTCATGCTGACAGTGAGTTACACACACTGAGGGTGAGTTACACACACTGACGGTGAGTTACACACACTGACGGTGAGTTACACACACTGACGGTGAGTGACACACAATGACGGTGAGTTACACACACTGACG
Source organism: Squalus acanthias (assembly GCA_030390025.1). Classification (NCBI taxonomy): domain Eukaryota; kingdom Metazoa; phylum Chordata; class Chondrichthyes; order Squaliformes; family Squalidae; genus Squalus; species Squalus acanthias. The sequence goes on along the minus strand of CM059445.1, from coordinate 5,327,994 downwards.
GTGAATTACACACACTGACGGTGAGCTACACACACTGACGGTGAATTACACACAGTGACGGTGAGTTACACACACTGATGGTGAGTTACACACACTGACGGTGAGTTACACACACTGACGGTGAGTTACACACACTGACAGTGAATAACACACACTGACGGTGAATTACACACACTGACGGTGAATTACACACACTGACGGTGAGTTACACACACTGACGGTGAGTTACACACACACTGACGGTGAGTTACACACACACTGACAGTGAGTTACACACACTGACGGTGAGTTACACACACTGACGATGAGTTACACACACTGACAGTGAGTGACACACACTGACGGTGAGTTACACACACTGACGGTGAGTTGCTCACGCTGACGGTGAGTTACACACACTGACGGTGAGTTACACACACTGACGATGAGTTACACACACTGACGGTGAGTTACACACACTGACGGTGAGTTACACACACTGACGGTGAATTACACACACTGACGGTGAGTTACACACACTGACGGTGAATTACACACACTGACGGTGAATTACACACACTGACGGTGAGCTACACACACTGACGGTGAATTACACACACTGACGGTGAGTTACACACACTGACGGTGAATTACACACACTGACGGTGAATTACACACACTGACGATGAGTTACACACACTGACGGTGAGTTACACACACTGAGGTTGAGTTACACACACTGACGATCAGTTACACACACTGAGGGTGAGTTACACACACTGACGGTGAGTTACACACACTGACGGTGAGTTACACACACTGACGGTGAATTACACACACTGATGGTGAGTTACACACACTGTCAGTGAGTTTCACACACTGAGGGTGAGTGACACACACTGAGGGTGAGTTAGACACACTGACGGTGAGTTACACACACTGACGGTGAGTTACACTCACTGAGGGTGAGTTACACACACTGACGGTGAGTTACACACACTGACGGTGAGTTGCACATACTGAGGGTGAGTTACACACACTGACGGTGAGTTACACTCACTGAGGGTGAGTTACACACACTGACGGTGAGTTACACTCACTGAGGGTGAGTTACACACACTGACGGTGTATTACACACACTGACGGTGAGTTGCACATACTGACGGTGAGTTACGCACACTGACGGTGAGTTACGCACACTGAGGGTGAGTTACACACACTGTGGGTGAGTTACACACACTGAGGGTGAGTTACACACACTGAGGGTGAGTTACACACACTGTGGGTGAGTTACACACACTGAGGGTGAGTTACACACACTGAGGGTGAGTTACAGTCACTGACAATGAGTTACACACACTGTGGGTGAGTTACACACACTGAGGGTGAATTACACACACTGACGGTGAGTTACACACACTGAGGGTGAGTTACACACACTGAGGGTGAGTTACAGTCACTGACGGTGAGTTACACACACTGAGGGTGAGTTACAGTCACTGACGGTGAGTTACACACACTGACGGTGATTTGCACTCAGTGGCGATGAGTTGCACACACTGGCGATGATGGCGATGATTTAGTGTCCCGAAAAAGTTAGCGCCCCGTGCCGGAAATTGAATGTTAGCGCCCCAAGCAGGAGGCAGGGCGCTACTGGAAGTGCTCCCTCTTGGGGTGCTCCCATTCAATATCGCGTCGCTACGTGCAACAGTGCAACGCACGCTGGTACATAGCACCGCGGTACTGCAGGCCTTCCTCCCCTGATTAAAGGCCGTATTGGACCACCGGGGAGTGCGGTGCCGGCAAAAGAGCCCGGCAGTCAAGTGGAGTGTGGGGCTGACCGATCACGGCCGACACCCCGCAGGAGTAGGTGAGAGGGGGCGGGTGCTGGCAGGCGGCCCACAAAAAATGGCCGTCCGGCACCTGCCCTTTAATTTGCGCCGCCGCGGCCACAAACACGACCCCCGATCCTGTCGGACACAGCGTCCGCTGGTAGGTCAGGGGGCGTGAGCCAAGTTTGGGGCCGGGGGGCGAGTGGGGCTCTGCGCACGCCGATGATGTAATCGCCGGAGGCGCAGCAACGCGGAGCGCTACTGACTACCGCCACCGCCAACGTCACGCTGAATTTCGCAGGAAGGGTTCGCGGCACTGCGCCCGGGCGCTAGGGGCTTTGCACCCTTGGGGCGCTAACAGGAGGCGCAAAGCAACCGAATTTTTCCCCCTCTGTGTTTTTGGAATAAAACAAGAAAGTAAGGCTTCCGAAATGTCATTCTTTGCAAACTGCAGTGGCCCTTCCAGCTCCCCAGTGAAAAAGAACATCATGATCAGACCTGCTGAAATTTAGTGCCGGTCACAAAATGTTCTGATCTGTAATAATCAGCAGTAGACGTTCTGGGAGAGGATGTGATACAATCTTGGGCGGCAGAGAGCTGTTGCAAAGGGGCATGTCGAAGCGATATTGGCGGAACAACAGAAACTGAATGTTCAGCGTGTCTGCGTGTTTTGTACTCACCCTGACACCAGGGCTGGGAGCCTCGCTAATCAGGTGGTCCCTTCGAGGGCTGTACTTGGATGCCTTGCCTTAATTGGCAGACATAACGAGGTTAGATGGAACATCCAGAACAATAAAGCTTGTTAAAGAGTCGCATCATCTAAACACAATGAAAAACGGCATTAGGAACTGAATGAGAACATGTTCTGCTCAGATAGTGAGGGGAATCCAAGCACAGGATATTCCAGACAGCAGCAGGTATGAACTATACAAATCGCGACTCGCAACTTTTCTCACGATGAGTGCTGGGAGTGAATATCCAACAGGCAATCAACAACCTGCTTTCATACAGCACCTTTAATATCATTTTTTTTAATATTCGTTTATGGGATGTGGGCGTCGCTGGCAAGGCCAGCATTTATTGGCCATCCCTAATTGCCCTTAAGAAGGTGGTAGTGAGCAGCCTTCTTGAACTGCTGCAGTCCGTGTGGTGAAGGTGCTCCCACAGTGCTGTTAGGGACGGAGTTTCAGGATTGTGACCCAGCGACGATGAAGGATCGGCCGATATACTTCTAAGTCAGGATGGTGTGTGACTTGGAGGGGAACTTGGAGGTGGTGGTGTTCCCATGCGCCTGCTGCCCTTGTCCTTCTAGCTGGAAGAGGTCGCGGGTAGTAAACTCTCCCAAGGTGCTCCACAGGAGAGTTAGCAGACAAAAAGTGATAGCAAGCCAAAGAAGGAGACATTAGGACAGGGGACCGAAAACTTGGTCAAAGGGGTAGCTTTTAAGGAGCATCTTCAAGAGAGGTGAAGAGGTTTAAAGAGGAAAATCCAGACTCAGAGCCTATTCCAGACAGCAGCTGAAGGCAAGACCACCGATAGTGGGCCGAAGGAAATCGGGGATGCGCAAGAGGCCAGAGTTGGAGGAACGCAGAGTTCTCGCAGGGTTGTAAGGCTGGAGGAGGTTTACAGAGATAGGAAGGGGCGAGGCCATGGAGGGATTTCAACATGAGAATGAGAATTTTCAATTCGAGTCTTTGCTGGACCGGGAGCCAATGTAGGTCAGCGAGCACAGGGGTCATGGTTGAATCAGTTACAAAGCTGAGGCAGCATGGTTTCATGTTGTGTCATAAGACATGAGCATTCTTTAGAGGCTACCTGCAACAGGAGATGCTTACATCGAGTCTGGAATCATACAGCACAGAAGGAGGCCATACGGCCCATCATACCTGTGCCGGCACTTTGAAAGAAATATCCAATTAGTCCCACTCTCCCGCTCTTTCCCCATAGCCCTGCAAATTTCTCCTTTTCAAGTATATAAAAAAAATGTTTTTATTCTTTCATGGAATGTGGGCGTCGCTGGCAAGGCCAGCATTTATTGCCCATCCCTAATTGCCCTTGAGAAGGTGGTGGTGGGCCGCCTACTTGAACTGCTGCAGTCCGTGTGGTGAAGGTGCTCCCACAGTGCTGTTAGGGAGGGAGTTCCAGGATTTTGACCCAGCGACGATGAAGGAGCGACGATATATTTCCAAGTCAGGATGGTGTGTGACTCGGAGGGGAACTTGGAGGTGGTGGTGTTCCTATGCGCCTGCTGCCCTTGTCCTTCTAGGTGGAAGAGGTCGCGGGTTTGGGAGGTGCTGCCGAAGAAGCCTTGGCGAGTTGCTGCAGTGCATCTTGTAGATGGTACACACTGTAGCCACGGTGCGCCGGTGGTGGAGGGACTGAATATTTAAGGTGGTGGATGAGAATTTTAAATTCCCTTTTGAAAGTTACTGTTGAATCTGCTTCTGCCACTCTTACAGGCAATGCTTTCCAGATCATAACAACTCGCTGTGTAATATAATTTCTCCTAAATTCCCCCCTGGATTTTTTGCCAATTATCTTAAATCTGTGTCCTTTGATTACTGACTCTCCTGCCAGTGGAAACAGTTTCTCTTTATTTACTCTATCAAAAGCATTCATGATTTTGAACACCTCTATCAAATCTATTAACCTTCTCTGCTCCAAGGAGAACAATGCCAGCTTCTCCAGTCTCTCCACATAACTGAAGTCCCTCATCCCTGGTACCATTGTGGTCAATCTCCTCCGCACCCTCTCGTTTCTTCTATTACATTGAGAAACACAGGTGAAAGTGTAGGCACAGTGTAGGACACCACCAAGCTTAAAAAGTGTAAGGTGAGATACATCAGGAAGCAGTGACCAGGTGACATCAAACATTGGTGTTCGAAGGCCTGTAGATTGTGGGAGGCGGGGAGGGCTGAAGGAGGTAAGGAGTCCATCTTGGTGGTGGGGATCCCGCCAGGAACCCGTCTTGTATACTGAATGACCCCACCAACCCAGGGTGTTAGATAGGGGTCATAGTGGGGTCAGGTTGGCGGGTGGAATTCCCACACCACTGCACAGCCACCAATGAGAGGAGAATCCAGCCTCTGATCTCAACGCGGTGAGGAAAGGAGGACGAGGGTTGCGTCGGATTGGAATAGGTCACAAGCTTTATGGCGCATGGGTACTTACGTGCTCAGTTTTACCATTCAAATGAGAGCCGCACTGATTGTTGATGCTTTTTGAGAGGATGAAATGTTGTCCGTCTCCGCAGCAGCCTCCGCGACATAGCGCCTAGAAGTCAAGGGAATCCTAGAAATGAAGGGAATTAAGGGTTACGGGGAGCGGGCAGGAATTTGGACATGAGTCTAGGTTCGGATCGGTCATGGCCCTGTGGGTAGCGGAGCGGGCCCAGGGGCCGTGTAGCCTGATCCTGCTCCTATTTCGTGTGTCCAATTCTGTTAGGTTCAGGAGATGGTTCTGTGATAGTAGATTTGAGGTTAGGATCAGATCAGCCATGATCTTATTGAATGGCGGAGCAAGCTCGAGGGGCCAATTGGCCTACTCCTGCTCCTATTTCTTATGTTCTTATGTTCTTATGAAAGGTGTTGCCCTCTATTCCCATGCCATTACAAGTTCACAGGGAAACTGCTTGCGATGGGTTCACGTATAATTTGTAAATTTTGAACGTCAAGAGGTGCAGATTTGTCAAACTGCACGACTGCACTTTATAACAATGAGAACTGGGAGGGTGAAGGACATCATTATTGGAGTTGTGTCAAGGAGATATGTATCAAGGAGATGTGTGTCAAGGAGATGTGTGTCAAGGAGATGTGTGTCAAGGAGATGTGTACCTCAACAGTTGAAGCTCCATGTGCCACTGCTCTACTCCTACTGACACCAACACAACAGGTTAAATTACCCTCATTGGCAGATTTACCACCAGAAACGCACAAGAATTATTCTTCAACTGGCTGAGATGGAGCCCAATTTTCCTCAGTGCCTATTCATGGTGACCTCTCGGCACCTTTTGCTCCCTCTATAGGCAGCCTCCGGCACTGCTGCAGCAACCGAAAGGGTCAAGGCAGCCATTTTGTGTCTGTAACAATGGAGCTCACTAGTTTGCTCTTCTTCAGGCCCATGAATTTAAAGACTCGTCAGTTGAGGTGCGACTGTTTCAATCCGGCAAAGGAGAACCCAGCTTGTAGGCCCCAAGACAAGGAGGCCCAAAGAAGGAGGTGGCCTTGGCAGTGAGATCCACCTCTTTCCCCATTAAAAGATGCCTTCTGAAGCCTAGGTTACATTACATATGGCAGATGTCCCAAGGCTCCTGCTGCAAGTCATCAATCGGCTATCTTAGAAACACTGTACAAGAAGTAGATAGCTAAGATTGAAAGGGCAGAGAAGCTCAGGTGCTGAGGAGATCCATGGGTGCCTTAAGATTGGCAGATCTGTTGACAATGAGACCGGATATGTACAGATTGAGTTGGGCCTGTGAAAAGCAATAGCAAAATGATCTCAGAACATAGGAACAGGAGGAGGCCATTCAGCCCCTCGAGCCTGTTACATAGGAACAGGAGGAGGCCATTCAGCCCCTCGAGCCTGTTACATAGGAACAGGAGGAGGCCATTCAGCCCCTCGAGCCTGTTACATAGGAACAGGAGGAGGCCATTCAGCCCCTCGAGCCTGTTACATAGGAACAGGAGGAGGCCATTCACCCCTCGAGCCTGTTACATAGGAACAGGAGGAGGCCATTCAGTCCCTCGAGCCTGTTCCACCTTTCGATTAGAACATGGCTGATCTGTATATCAACTCCATTTACCCGCATTGGTACCATAATCGCTTAATACCCTTAACCTAACAAAAAGCTATCATTCTTAAGTTTTAAATATTCAATTAAGCCCCAGCTTCAACAGCTATTTGGGGAGAGAGTTCCAGATTTCCACTTTCCTTTGTGTGAAGAAGTGCTTCCTGACATCACCCCTGAACGGCCTAGCTCTAATTTTAAGGTTATGCCCCCTTGTTCTGGACTCCCCCAAGCGGGGGAAATAGTTTCTCTCTCTCTACCCAATCGAATCCTTTAATCATCTTAAACAACTCAATTAGATCCCTCCTTAAATCTTCTATAATCGAGGGAATACAAGCCTAGTTTCCAAAATTGGAGCCTTGGAAGTTGTGCAGGAGAACTCAATGTCAGCAAGCGGCTGAGTTGAATTTGTTGCCAAAAGGAAATGTCAATACTTCCCTTCAGGTCGCTCAGGATTTCTTCTGGCCTTCACGATGGAGCTGCTGCTGGTGGCCACCGGACGATACAAGAAGGAATGGCAGACCTCCATGAATCATCCCCCCACCCCACCCCCAGCCACCCAGCATGGTTCCCATACCGTGGGTGAGGACTCAGATTACCACCCTGCTCTTCATGACGACCCAGTGCCCCTACATGTACATGTTGACGTCTGGGACTTAGGTGGCAACAGCTTGCTTAACCCGCGAACACTCAGCGCCCAGGCTCATACATGAAGAGTGACCAGTTGAGCAAGGTGTGGGAGGGCCAACCACGCCTGTGGAACTATACACAAGCATGAGGCAGAATCTAAAGGAGAGGAAGGAATAAAACTGGTGAACGGAGGCGTTTCCATCGGGTAGATAGGGAGAAACTGTTTCCACTGGCAGGAGGGTCGGTAACCACAGGACACAGATTTAAAATAATTGGCAAAAAGCCAGAAGATGAGGAGAATTTTTTTTTTAATGCTGCGAGTTGTTATGATCTGGAATGCGCTGCCTGAAAGGGCGGTGGAAGTGGATTCAATCTTAACTTTCAAAAGAGAATTGGATAAATGATTGAAAAAGGAACAATTTGCAGGGCTATGGGGAAAGAGCTGGGGGAGTGGGACTAATTGGAGAGCTCTTTCAGAGAGCCAGCACAGGCACGATGGGCCAAATGGCCAATTTCTGTGCTGTATGATTCTATGGTTCTAAGGGAGCCTTCCAGTCCCAGAAAGGAGTGAATTGTGCCTTGTTATCTTATTTGTATGTACAGGAGTTGACACTGGTGTATAATACCAGTCAGAGGTGAAGGTTACTTGTACAGAAGTTGGTCTTTTAATCAGTTGCCTTTTCAGACTTGACATCAGCTACTGGTCAAGATGTCATCCTTGGCTCAGTGGGTAGCGCACTCACCTCTGAGTTCAAAGGTTGTGGGTTCAAGCCCTACTCCAGAGACTTGAATACTTCAGCGTAGTACTAGGGGAGTAAAAGCAGAACGTGCTGGAAACACTCAGCAGGTCGGGCAACCTCTGTGGAGAGAGAAACAGAGTTGACATTTCAGGTCGATGACCCCTCGTCCGGGGGAGTGTCGCACTGTTGGAGGTGCCGTCTTTCGGATGAGATGTTAAACCGAGGCTCCGTCTGCCCTCTCAGGTGGATGCAAAACATCCCATGACGTTATTTGAACAAGAACATCGGAGTTCTCCTGGTGTCCCTCGACCAACATCATTAAAAAGCAGGTCATCTGGTCATTATGACATTGTTGTTTGTGGAACCTTGCTGTGCGCAAATGGCCGCTGTATTTCTTACATTACAACAGTGACCTCATTGGCTGTAAAGCACTTTGGGAATGTTCTGAAGTCATGGAAGACGCTATCACACACACAAGTCTTTCTTTCTTTGATGGTAAGGGCTGAGTTAGATGGTGCTAACTGTGAGATTCCTGTTGCAGTCATCAACGTGTCCAAACAAAGTTTTATTCTTCACGAAAACCTTTTGACAAGTTATCTGAAAATGAGAAGTAGTAGAATTTAACTGGCAGTCAACACAAGTCTACTGTGCTGTGACAGGCTTCATAGTCAGCATGTAAACATAACCTTGTGTTCAAGCATATTGTGTGGCAGTCTTGCAGAATGTCGGCGTAACAGTGAATTATCCGCTTCAGGCTTTGAAAGTTTTTTTTTAAATTTGCAAATACTTCTATCTGCGTGCTATGCTTTCATAATATCCTGTCAAACTCAGATTCATCACTGTCAGGCTATGTCAGATAAGCATCTTACACAAGGCTTTCTCCTGCATCTTCTGTACGAGTGGGAGCTTGCCAAGACAGGGCTATCAGTGAGTGATTCGGACCCGGCACAAATTGTAATTTCTGAATGGTTCCAATCCGGACTGTTTTCGTAAACCATAAGGTTCAATCCCACTGAGAGGAACAGCAAAGGCTACCCGCATTACATAACAGGCCATCGGTAGCACAAGAGAAGACAGCTTAATGATTTGGATGCGGATCCTTCATCAGAACTAAAATGAGGAAGGTGTCCCTCTCTTAAAAAGGTCGTGTCTTATGATTTTAAGAAAAATCCATGTTATTATACAGATCTGAGTGTTGGAACATGAGAAAAGTTGACAAGTAATAGAGATGAGTTGGTTGAGAGGAATATTGGGAGTGTCCAGGAGGCAAAGAATGATATAATAAGAATGTGGCTTGGACAAGTAACAATGCTTGTACAGAAGATCCAAGAAAGATGATTGCGATGGTTTGGGCCACGTTTCATGAATGGAAACGGCTAGAATACCTTCCGTGGCCCTGCACCCAGAGGGAGATGGAACAAGAAGATCAGGAAGAGCAAGGATAGATAATGTCAGGAGCAGCCTATCACAGAAAGGGTTACAGATGGCTGAAGTGGCCAGGCTGGTTCAGGACCGACAACAGTGGAGTGAATTCATTCGGTCCCATCGTCGCTGCTGAGCTGACAGAGATTAGTGGTAGTATTAGTCATGGGGAAGAGTTTTATATCGTTGTATTTGAACATAAGAACATAAGAATTAGGAGCAGGAGTCGGCCATACGGCCCCTCGAGCCCGCTCCGCCATTCAATGAGATCATGGCTGAACTACATCAACTCCACTTTCCCGCAGTATCCCCATATCCCTTGATTCCCCTTAGTGTCCAAACATCTATTGATCCGATCACTCAATGACTGAGCCTCCACAGCCCTCTGGGGTAGAGAATTCCAAAGATTCACCACCCTCTGAGTGAAGACATTTCTCCTTATCTCAGTCCTGAATGGCCGACCCCTTATTCTGAGTCTGTGACCCCCTGGTTCTAGACTCCCCAGCCAGGGGAAACATCCTCCCAGCATTTACGCTGTCAAGCCCCATAAGATGCTACTTCTGAACTCATGGAGGATTACCCAAATGACCCAACGCTGTCAGCAAACTGCAAGCAAGCTCTAATCAGGATGTCATTGACAGAATGAGGCTCAGGTGTAGGCGAGAACCAAGCCCTGGGAGCTCCTGCACTGGCTCAGTGGCAGCACTCTCACTTCTGAGTCAGTAAGGCTGTGGGTTCAAGTTCCACTCCAGGACCTGAGCACATAATCTGAAGGTGGCACTTCAGCGCAGTACTGAGGGAGTGCTGCACTTTCAGTAGGTGCTGTCTTTCAGATGAGATGCTAAACTGAGCTCCTGTCTGCTCTCTCAGGTGGATGTCAAAGATCCCATGGCGCTATTTGATAGAACAGCGTGTGATCTCTCCGATGTCCTGGCCTACATTTATCCCTCAACTAACATCACTAAAAACCAATTAATTCAATATTCTCCTCATTGCTATTTGGGGGACCTTGCTGCTCACAAATTGGCTGCTGCATTTCCCTACATTACAACAGTGACCACACCTCAATAAGTACTTCATTGGATGTAAAGCGAGTTGGGACATTCTGAGGTCATGAAAGGTAATATATAAATCCAAGTTTTCACTGTCCCTCGAGCCCGCTCCGCCATTCAATGAGATCATGGCTGAACTACATCAACTCCACTTTCCCGCAGTATCCCCATATCCCTTGATTCCCCTTAGTGTCCAAACATCTATCGATCCGATCACTCAATGACTGAGCCTCCACAGCCCTCTGGGGTAGAGAATTCCAAAGATTCACCACCCTCTGAGTGAAGAAATTTCTCCTCATCTCAGTCCTGAACGGCCGACCCCTTATCCTGAGACTGTGACCCTTAGTTCTAGACCCCCCAGCCAGGGGGAAACAGCCTCTCAGCATCTACCCTGTCAAGCCCTCTCAGAGTCTTATACATGAACTCATAGAAACATAGAAACATAGAAACTAGGAGCAGGAGTAGGCCATTCGGCCCGTCGAGCCTGCTCCACCATTCAATATGATCATGGCTGATCATCCAAAATCCAGTACCCTGTCCCTGCTTTCTCACACAGAATCCCCACATCGAGCCTGCACCTATCCCACCCTATCCCCACGTATTTAATTCCCCCTAACATATCCCATCCTATCCCCATAACCCCACCTATTTAATCCCCCCCTAACACTAAGGGTCAATTTATCATAGCCAAATCAACCTAACCCGCACATTTTTGGACTGTGGGAGGAAACCGGAGCACCCGGAGGAAACCCACGCAGACACGGGGAGAATGTGCAAACTCTGCTGTACTTTTTCCTCCTCGTCCATTAGACATTGCTCGTTCTCTCTGAGCAGCAGCAGGAATTTGCCTGCACAAGGTGGGGGGCCTCAGGACTCAAAAGGTTAACGAAACGGCAGCGAAGTTGAGGGATTTTATTTATTTCAGTTAAAACCAGATCTAACCGTCGGCGGGTTTCCTGACCCCGCCTGCTCGATCTTAGCAAAACAACCAATATTGTTGTTGACGGTAAAAGCTTTCAAAGACCACAGAGAGAAAGAGATGTATTTGAGTAAGTTCTCTTTGTTACTCTATACTTGAAGCACAATTGATTTTTTTGGGTGGGGGGGTGGAGTATGATGAAAGATCGTTCTTCCATTAGTGCAGAAAGGGTGTCTCGCTGTTAGTACTCAAGTCTGGCCAGAGAGGACGAGCTCAAAAAAATACACAAAGATAAACAAGCCAATTAAATCCGGTGACTATCAAACCTCTTAAACCCACTAATCAGCGGAAATTGCATTTGGATTGAACCCTGAAATATTATTGGAGAGACAGGTTGACAACTCCAGACAAGAGCTTTTGTCAGGCCGCATTTCAACATCTGACAAAAAGGTCAATTAAGTGATGGGGAGCTAAAGCCTGCCTCGATCTCTCGGATCAATGTACAGCCTTAATTTTGCGAAGTTAAAGTGATGAAGTCAAACAAACAAGAAAAGTACAAAGCAATAAAGAGAATATTTCAGAATGAATGGCACTTCTCCTGACTAATATAATCATCTGGACTTTTACATATTTCTCGAATGTGCCTTCTGTCATCAGAAGACTAAAGGAAAGTGAGTGAAACATCAGTGCATTAAAAACACAAATATACTAATGCTGAACAAGTGCCAGGCACACCTGACTGCCAAACCAGTCCCATTATATAGAATCTCAATGGACCTTTCCTATTCATTCTCATTGTATAGGAATCTCCGTGAATCAAACCCCTTCCTATTCACTTCTGTTATATGAAATCCAAAGAACGTAAGATATAGGAACAGGAGTAGGCCATTTGGCCCCTCGAGCCTGCTCCGCCATTCAATAAGATCATGGCTGATCTTCTACCTCAACTCCATTATCCCGCCCGATCCCCATATCCCTTGATTCCCTTAGCATCCAAAAATCTATCGATTCCTGCCTCGAATCTACTCAACGACAGAGCAGCCACAGCCCTCGGGGGCGGGGGAGGGGGGGGGGGGTAGGGAATTCAGAACCCTTCGAGTGAAGAAAATTCTCCTCATCTCAGTCCTAAATGGCCGCCCCCTTTATTCTGAGACTGTGACCCCTGGTTAGCCAACTCCTTCCCGTTTAGTTCCAATTCACCAAGCCCCTTCTCATCCGCTTCCATTGTGCAGAGCTCCACAGGACCCAACCCTTCTCATTCAATTCTGTTGTCTGAAATCCCAATGCACCCAACTTCTTTTTGTAATTTCCCATTACATAGAATTCCAATGGACTAAACCCATTCCATTTATTTCACTTTACGCCTGTTGTGTAAGGATCTCAGTTAAAACAACCCTTGCCTGTTAACTTCCATTGAGTCAAGTACAAATAGAGCAAACTCCTTTCCATTCAGTCCCGTTGTGCACAATTAGAGTAGATCATATCCTTTCCCATTCACTTCCAGTGCACAGAATTGCAAACCCCTTATTATTCAGTCCTATTGCTTACAATCGCAAAACCCGTATAAGGGATCCAATGGATAAAATCCTTCACTTTGATTCTATAGAATTCCAACTCCCTCAGTCATTTGAAAATCCCAATGAACAATAAACAGTCCTTCAATGTGTGTCAGCCAGTGGTTCAGTTGGTCGCACCCTCGCCTCTAAGTCAGGATGTTGTGGGTTCATAGTCCCACTCCAGGGACTTGAACTCCAGGGACTTGAGCACAAAAATCTAGGCTGACAATCCCAGGTTGCTCTGCATTGTTGGAGGTGGCGTCCTTTGGATGAGATGTTAAACCGAGGCCCCGTCTGCACTTTCAGGTGGACGTAAAAGATCCCGCGGCACTGTTTTGAAGAAGAGTAGGGGGAGTTCTCCCTGGTGTCCTGGCCAATATTTATCCCTCAATCAACATCACTAAGACAAATGATCTGGTCATTATCACATTGCTGTTTGGGAGCTTGCTGTGTGCAATTTGTCTGCCGCGTTTCCTACATTACAACAGTGACTACACTTCAAAAAGTACTTCAATGGCTGTAAAGAGCTTTGGGACGTCCGGTGGTCGTGAAAGGCGCTATAGAAATGCAAGCCTTTCTTTCTTTCCATTCATTCATTTAGGAATTCTCATCCAATCCCAGGCTCAATGCAAACTTGTTTGAAAGGATAAAATATTTCTAATTGTGTTGAGGTTAGTTCCCAATGCAATAGAAAATTCTGGCCAATGGTCAGCAAATGCAATCCAGATGTTCAATTCACCATCAAAGGTCACTCGGAGGCAGCAGCAGTTTGACCTCGAATCAATTTATGGAGCTTTAGATTGTTGCTCAAGTGCTCCTATTCTGTTTAATTCAATAGAATCTCTAAAGGCTTCATTAAATGGTGTGGTACAAAGATTTATAGCCAGGTTATTTAGTCCCTGTTAATCCTGAACAAAGTATAACAGTTCCTGACAATGGAGGGAGCTGTTCCGTAGCATTTAGCCATAATATATAACTCAATACGCAATAAAGGGGCATTTCATTTTGCATATTAATCAATATACAGGCAATCTATTTTACGTGCCAATCAATAGTCAGTATACATCCGAATCAATATTGATCTTTCCACAAACAATACATATACAGTTAATCTCTTTCTTCAAAAAATCAATAAACAAGGCACAGCCAAATCCCTCTATGTCATAGTCCATGCACAGCCAATTTAAGGTGATTGGCAAAAGAACCAGAGGCGACATGAGGAAAAACTTTTTTTACGCAACGAGTGGTTAGGATTTGGAATGCGCTGCCTGATAGGGTGGTGGATACAGATTCAACAGTAGCCTTCAAAAGGGAATTGGATAAATACTTGAAGGAGAAGCAATTGCAGGGATATGGGGAAAGAGCGGGAGAGTGGGACTAACTGGATTGCTCTTCGAAAGAGCCGGCGTAGACTCGATGGGCCGAATGGCCTCCTTCTGTACAATTCTATGATTCTAATTCCTTCTCATAATAATCAGTCCTCAATATACATCCAATCTTTTCTCCATTCCTAATTAATACTCAACAGAGAGCCAAATCTTTCTACATAAACAACAATCGATACAGAGCCCATGCCTTTTACATAATGATCAATATACAACCAATCCCCTGATAAAGAATAATCAGTGGTCAATGTACAGCCACTCCCTTCTCTGCAATATGAATGCGCAATATGCAGCAAATACCTTCTGAAAAATAAAGAACACTGAATCTGCAGACAAGTCCTTTTACATTATAGTCAGTACCTAGCATGCAGCCGCTACCTTCAACAGAACAATAGAATTACACAGAAGTTGCAGCACAGAAACAGGCCATTCAGCCCAACTGGTCCATGCCGGTGTTTATGCTCCACATGAGCCTCCTCCCACCCCTCTTCATCGCACCCTATCAACTTATCCTTCTATTCCTTTCTCCCTCTTGTACTTATCCAGCTTCCCCTTAAATACATTGATGCTATTCGCCTTGAATTCCACTTTCTCACCATTCTCTGGGTAAAGAAGTTTCTCCTGAATTCCCTATTGGATTTATTAGTGACTATCTGATATTTATAGCCCCTAGTTTTGGTCTCCTCCACAAGTGGAAACATCTTCTCTACATCGACCCTATCAAACCCCTTCATAATTTTAAAGACCTCTATTAGGTCGCCTCTCTGCCTTCTCTTTTCTAGAGAAAAAAGCTGCAGCCTGTTCCGTTTTTCCTGACAGGTTCTGTATAATTCGTGTAAATCTTTTTTGCACTTTCTCCAGTGCATCCATATCCTTTTTTTATAATATGGGGACCAGAGCTCTAAGTGCTGTCTCACCAAGTTTAACATTCGAACTAGGAAGGTAGTGCAGGAGTCCCCTGGGTCCATCTCCCTCTCCGACAGATTTTCCGTTTTGGATACTGCTGGGGGAGATGGTTTCTCAGGGGAATGCAGCAAGAGCCAGGTCCGTGGCACTACGAGTGGCTCAGCTGCACAGGAGGGGAGGAAAAAGAGTGGGAGAGCAATAGTGACAGGGGATTCTATCGTAAGGGGAACAGATAGACGTTTCTGTGGCCGCAGACGTGACTCCAGGATGGTATGTTGCCTCCCTGGTGCCAGGGTCAAGGATGTCACTGAACGGCTGCAGGGCATTCTGAAGGGGTGGGCGAATAGTCATAGGTCGTGGTTCACATTGGCACCAACACCATGGGTAGAAAGAGGGATGAGCTCCTGCAACAAGAATTTAGGGAGCTAGGTAGCAGATTAAAAAGCAGGACCTCAAAGGTTGTAATCTCTGGATTACTCCTGGTGCCACGTGCTAGTGAGTATAGGAATAGGAGGATAGAGCAGATGAATGTGTGGCTAAAGAGTTGGTGCAGGAGGGAGGGCTTTAGTTTCCTGGATCACTGGGTCTGCTTCTGGGGAAGGTGGGACCTGTACAAGTCGGACGGGTTGCACCTGAACCGGAACGGGACCAACAACTTGCGGGGAGGTTTGCTAGTACTGTTGGGGGGGGGGGGGTGGGGGGGGTTAAACTAACTTGGCAGGGGGATGGGATACGGAGTGCAGCTATCGTAGGGGGTGATGCACAGCCAAATATAGAGGAAAAAACAAGTCAGCCTGGAAGGCAGAGCAAATATGTAATGGCACAAGGGAGTATGGCAAGGCTGGATGGCATTTATTTTAATGCAAGGAGTCTTGCAAGTAAGGCAGATGAATTGATGGTGTTGATGAACACATGGGAGTATGATATTGTTGCTATCACAGAGACATGGTTGAGGGAGGGGCAGGACTGGCAGCTCAATATTCCGGGGTATAGAATCTTCAGGCGAGACAGAGGGGGGTGTAAAAGAGGAGGGGGTGTTGCAATATTAATCAAGGTGTCAATTACTGCTGTAAGGAGGGATGATATCTTAGCAGGTTCCTCTAATGAGGCCATATGGGTAGAACTTAAAAACAAAAAGGGGGCAAGCACTTTGCTGGGAGTGTACTATAGGCCCCCAAACAGTCAGGGAGAGATAGAGGAACAGATATGTAGGCAAATCTCAGAGAAGTGTAGAAATAATAGGGTAATAATAGTAGGGGATTTCAACTTCCCCAATATTAACTGGGATAGTCAGAGTGTGAAAGGCTTAGAGGGTGCAGAATTCTTAAAGTGCATCCAGGAGAGCTTTTTGAGCCAGCATGTAGAAAGTCCTACAAGAGAGGGGGCGGTACTGGACCTAATTCTAGGGAATGTAGCCAGGCAAGTGGTAGATGTGTCAGTAGGAGAGCATTTTGGTGACAGTGACCATAATTCGGTGAGATTTAAGGTAGTCATGGAAAAGGACAAAGATGGACCGGAAATAGAGGTTCTAAATTGGGGGAAGGCCGATTTTAATATGATAAGGCAGGATCTGGCCAAAATGGACTGGGATCAGCTACTTGTAGGAAAATCCACATCAGAGCAATGGGAGTCTTTCAGAAAGGAAATAGAGAGAGTACAACGCCAACATGTTCCCGTAAAGGTCAAGGGTAGGAACAAAAATCCCAGGGAACCCTGGATGTCAAGGGATATACAAGAATGGATTAGGAAAAGAAGGGAGGCTTTTGGCAGATACAAAGGACTAAAAACAGTGGAAGCCCTAGAGGAGTATAGAAAGTGCAGGGGGGTCCTTAAAAAAGAAATTAGGAGAGCGAAGAGGGGACATGAAAAAACACTGGCTGGCAAAATAAAGGAAAATCCCAAGGTGTTTTATAAGTATATTAAAGGCAAGAAGATAACCAGGGAAAGAGTAGGGCCCATTAGGGACCAAAGTGGCAATCTGTGTGTAGAGCCGGAAGATGTAGATGAGGTTTTAAATGATTATTTTGCATCTGTGTTCACCATGGAGAAGGGTGATGTAGGCATAGAAATCAGGCAGGGGAATTGTGATATACTTGAACAAATTAGTATTGAGAGGGAGGAGGTACTAGCGGTTTTAGCGGGCTTAAAAATGGATAAATCCCCAGGCCCTGACGGGATGTATCCCAGGCTGCTGTGTGAGGCAAGGGAGGAGATTGCAGGGGCTCTGAAACAAATTTTCAGAACCTCTCTGGCCACAGGGGTGGTGCCAGAGACTGGAGAACAGCTAACGTAGTACCATTGTTCAAGAAGGGTAGTAGGGATAAACCAGGGAATTACACGCCAGTGAACCTAACATCAGTGGTAGGGAAATTATTGGAAAAAATTCTGAGGGACAGAATTAGTCTCCACTTGGAGAGGCAAGGATTAATCAGGATAGTCAGCATGGCATTGTCAGGGGGAGATCATGTCTGACCAATTTGATTGAATTTTTCGAGGGGGTGACTGGGTGTGTGGATGAGGGTAGTGCAGTTGATGTAGTCTACATGGACTTCAGTAAGGCTTTTGACAAAGTCCCACATGGGAGACTGGTCAAGAAGGTAACAGCCCATGGGATCCAGGGCAATTTGGCACATTGGATCCAAAATTGGCTTAGTGGCAGGAGGCAGAGGGTGATGGTCGAAGGTTGTTTTTGTGACTGGAAGCCTGTGTCCAGTGGTGTACTGCAGGGATCGGTGCTGGGTACTTTGCTGTTTGTAGTGTACATTAATGATTTAGATATGAATGTAGGAGGTATGATCAGTAAGTTCGCAGATGACACGAAAATTGGTGGAGTGGTAAATAGCGAGGAGGGAAGCCTCAGGCTACAGGACGATATAGACGGTATGGTTAGATGGGCAGAACAGTGGCAAATGGAATTTAACCCTGAAAAGTGTGAGGTGATGCATTTTGGGAGGACAAACAAGGCAAGGGAATACACAATGAATGGTAGGATCCTAGGAAGGACAGAGGATCAGAGGGACCTTGGTGTGCATGTACATAGATCCCTGAAGGCAGCAGGACAGGTAGATAAGGTGGTTAAAAAGGCATATGAGATACTTGCCTTCATTAGCCGAGGCATAGAATATAAGAGCAGGGAGGTTATGATGGAGCTGTACAAAACGTTAGTTAGGCCACAGCTGGAATACTGTGTGCAGTTCTGGTCACCACACTATAGGAGGGATGTGATTGCATTGGAGAGGGTGCAGAGGAGATTCACCAGGATGTTACCTGGGCTGGAGCGCTTCAGCTATGAAGAGAGACTGGACATGCTGGGGTTGTTTTCCTTAGAGCAGAGAAGGCTGAGGGGGGACCTGATTGAGGTGTACAAAATTATGAGGGGCATAGATAGGGTAGATAGAAAGGAACTTTTCCCCTTAGTAGAGGGGTCAATAACCAGGGGGCATAGTTTCAAGGTAAGGGGCAGGAGGTTTAGAGGGATTTGAGGAAAAACTTTTTCACCCAGAGGGTGGTTGGAATCTGGAACTCACTGCCTGAAAGGGTGGTAGAGGCAGGAACCCTCACAACATTCAAGAAGCATTTAGATGAGCACTTGAAACGCCATAGCATACAAGGCTATGGACAAAGTGCTGGAAAATGGGATTGGAATAGACATGGCTTGATGGCCGGCGCAGACACGATGGGCCGAAGGGCCTCTTTCTGTGCTGTATAACTCTATGACACTATGGGGGGAAAATTCAGTTGGTTGCGCCTCCTGTTAGTGCCTTAAAAGGGCGCTAATGGGGCGCAAAGCAACTAGCACCCGTGCGCGGCGATGTTTGCGCTGCTCGCGAAATTAACTAGACATTTTGCGGCAGCGCTAAACACTACCGCCACGATCTCCTGTGCCAGCAGATCGTGACGTCAGTCGAGTGCGTAACACCCCGGTAGTGCCCCGGAGCGGATATTGAGTGGCGCCCCCTGCCTTACCGCCTGCCGCTAGCAGCGACAGGTTGAGGGGAGCGTTTTGCAGTCGGGAAGGGACTGGGGGAGCGCTATTTAAAGGCGACCGCTTCCTGCCTTTTTTTGTTGGTGACATTTTTGAAACACGCATTCTGAGAGAGAGAGAGAGAGAGAGAGACTACTGGAGAGATTCAACGCTGTGTGAAGGAGTTTTGGGTACTGAGCAGCACTTTGCAGGTTCATTTTGATTTGCCCTTCCTTGTATCGATTTAGAAGAGACTGTGGGGGCTGCACTCTCAGCTCTTTCCCTGGTACTCTCCATTATTCTTTCCAGCAGATTTGATGTACAGGTCTCTCCAGGCCGAGATTCAAGGCTGCAATGAGCAGGATGTGGATGGAGAGCAAGATCAGCCCTCCCCTTTAAGAACTGGCCCGCGCCATTGTGTCTCTGTTCCATTGCTGACTGACATCACATGAGCTTCGCCAGCGCTCTGAGGTAGCGCCTTGCTCCTCGGCCTTTGCGCCTTAAGACAGGTGTGAAGCGCCTGATTTAGCGCTCCAATCACCTCCAGGGGCGATAAAAATCAAGTTTGCAGTCGGAGGCGATAATTAGCGCCAGGCGCTAATCTTTGCGCCCGGCCGATAATTGCGCCCCAAATGGGGCGATACTGAATTTCTCCCCCTATGACTCTATGGGGTAGAAATTAGGTCGCGCCCCATTTGGGGCGCAAATATCGTCCGGACGCAAATATTAGCGCCTGGCGCTAATTATCGGCACTGACAGGAAACTTCACTTTTACCGCCCCGGGAGGTGAGTGGAGCGCTAAAGCAGGCGCGGCACACCTGTCTTAAGGCGCAAAGGCCAAGGAGTGAGGCGCTAACTCAGCGCACGAGCGCAGCGCAGCTGCTGCCAGTTAGCGAGGGAACACAGACACACTGGCGCCGGACACTTCTTAAAGCGGGGGGGGCCACTTGCTCCCCAGCCACACCCTGCTCATTGCAGCCTTGAATCTCAGCCTGGAGAGACTTGTAATCCATTTTGCTGCCAAGCATGGAGAGGGTGAGAGAACGCGCTCATCGCTTCACCGAGCGGGCCTTGGATGCTCTGGTTGACGCAGTGGAGCGCAGACGATGCATGCTGTTCCCGGAGAGTGGCAGGAGGCCTTTGCCACGCGAGTTCAGAAGAGTGTGGAGGGAGGTGGCTCAGAGCGTCTCCTCCAGGAGCATGGTGCCCAGGACCCATGTTCAATGCCGCAAAAAGTTCAACGACCTCACTCGGGTCGTCAGGGTGAGTGGCTTTTTCTCAATACCTCTCCATCCCTCCATCTCAACCTCACTCTATGGCCAGAGGGTCTTAAAACCCCAATGCACAACACTCATCCAACACCTATGGCCCTTTCATCAAACACACACACACATTCTACACTTTGCATACAGTAAGGGCTATTCACCTATGGGAGGCACATCAGGCAAGACCATGGCTGTATATTGTAAGGGCTATTCACCTATGGGAGGCACATCAGGCAAGACCATGGCTGTATATTTACTCAGATGCTGTCCTTTTTCTTGCAGGCTAAGCTGGCTCATAATTGGAGACAGCAGCAACGGACGGGTGGAGGGCGGCTTCAGCTGCAACCCCTCAGCGATCTGGAGGAGCGCGTCCACAGGATTGTGGCAAGCCGGGTGATCGGTCCCGTTGCCACTGGAGACGCCGACCCCGTTGTGGACAGCAATGGTAAGGTCATCACCTTTTTGTCCTCTGTCCTTCCACTTGTCCCTCACAATACCAGCCTTTGACACTTTCAATCCAACTTGCTAACTCGCTGCACTTATTCCTCCCTTACTGTCCTCACGCTAAAGCCACTCTTGTACCTCCCTGCTTTCAGATGGTGATTCACCAGCTGAGGAGACGGGCCCTGAAGCTGCCACTGGGAGTGATGCTGCAGCTGAGGAGGAAGAGGAAGCCAGAGCATCAGTGCCACCCTCTCCCGAGGAAGCCCATGCCCAAACTGGGAACACGCCTTCCCCGGAAGGGAGCAGGGGGGAAGGGGCTGATGATGGTGAAGCTCCAGGACCCAGCGGGCTGCAGCAATGCCATGCGGGGGGTAGGGAAGAACGGGGGCTTTCTCCCCAGAGGGAGAGTATGCCAGACACTCCTACTGCAATGGACGCAGAGGAGGAGCGGCTGATTGCAGAAATGAACACCCAGGCGGTGGGCATGCACACTGAGCTCATGGGTGCAGTGGGAAGGGTGCCCGAATGCATTGAGTCACTGGCAAGGAGTGTGGAGCACTTCGCTGTAGCACAGGCGGATGCCACACTAACGCTTAGTGCTGCAATTCAGTCACTGGCTGCCGTGATCCCACCTCTGACTGCTCTCATACAGACTCAGATGGAGGCCACGCGAGCACAGACTGCTGCCAACCTCGATGGTTCGTGCACATGTCCCCGGGGCTGTCACCGCGCCGCAGCAGGCCAGCAATCTGTTCTCCGGCAGATTGCTCCGGATGCTGAAGTGCTGCCCCGTGGGAGTGCCAGTGTGTCGGGCGAGCAGGGAGTTGCTGTCCTCTCTCACGATGACAGCATTCCTGCTGCCAACACTGTCACTTCTCCACTGCACTTGCCACCGCCTGTAGGACAGACTGCTGCCGCCCATGCAGAGTTGGTGCAGTCTGCAGCCGAGCCCTCCAGGCCCAGAACTGGTCGAGGCCGTCCTTCAGGGGCATCTGCAGTGTCAGGGTCTGACGAGCAGCAGCCTTCCACCAGCCTTGCTGCAGCCACTGAGGTCCAATTACGGAGGAGCAGTAGGGTTAGAAGGGGGGAAGTGCGCAAGGGAAGGAGATCACCCTCGAAGGGCAAAAAGTAGGAGGTGTGCCAAAATGCTGGTCATTTTTTTATTAAAGGCCGAGGTTCATGGTCCAACTTTTGTTTAGTGTTTTGGACATTATCTCCAGGTTGTGAGAACCAGTTATGTTATTGACTGTTTTTTTGTGTTTATTTCTATGAGTTTGTCATGAGGAATTGACACACACAGAGTTTGTAAAATAAATAAGTTTCTGTATTCAAAATATACATGGTTGGTGTTTGGAATCATTGGTGCCTTGGCCGGCTTAGGGGTTGCGTGCTGGGTTGATTAGTGTTTGTAGCAATGGCAGGGGCCCTAGAAGCGGCTTGCTATTAGTCGTTGACGGACGGCCCTTGCAGTTTGACCATTGTGGGCCGCCCTCCTGCCTTGGTGCTGCTGATGATCATCGTCCTCGTCCTCTTCCTCCTCTTCCTCCTCCTCCTCTGGTGGTGCTACAAGGCCTGGTGGCATTGGCTGGGTCCTGAGGATTGCCATGTTGTGCAACATGCAGCACACGACTACGAAGTTCGAAACTTGCTCAGGCGAGTACTGCAGGGCTCCTCCGGAATGGTCCAGACAGCGGAACCGTTGTTTCAGCACGCCGATTGTGCGCTCAATAATGTTCCTGGTTGCTTGATGGCTTTCATTGTACCGCAGCTCAGCAGGGGTGTTTGGCGTACGGAGCGGTGTCATCAGCCAGGTGCTCAATGCATACCCCTTGTCCCCGAGAAGCCAACCAACTGGCTGATGCGGTGCCTCGAAAACTTCTGCCACAGTAGTCTGGCGCAGGATGAAAGCATCGTGGCAGCTGCCCGGATAGTGGGCATTGACAGCGAGTATCACCTGTCTGTGGTCACAGACCAACTGCACATTCAAGGAATGGAACCCCTTTCTGTTCCTGAATTCCTCTGCATTCTCTCGCGGAGCACGCAAAGCCACATGCGTGCAGTCAATGGCGCCCTGCACCATGGGGAAGCCCGCTACCCTCGCAAAGCCCAGAGCACGGTCACGCTGCTTGTCTGGGGTCATAGGGAAAGAGATGAAGTCTCGTCTCCTTCTGAAGAGGGCATTGGTGACCTGCCGGATGCAGCGATGCACCGCAAACTGGGAGATATTGGCGAGGTCCCCAACAGCAGCTTGGAATGAGCCAGTGGCGTAGAAGTTCAAAGCCACTGTGACCTTCACTGCCACCGACAGAGACGTCCTGGACCTCAGCTGAGGCTGCAGATCTGGCTGCAGCAGGTGGCAGAGCTCAGTGACCACCTCCTTGCTGAATCGCAGCCTTCGCAAACACAGCTCCTCGGACATATGGATGTAGGAGAGCTGTTCACGATATACCCTGGGAGGGTAAGCTCTCCTGTACATGCGCCTGATGGCCCTCCTCCGTCTGGCCATCATTGCCACTCTCTGTCTGCGTCTCGGTATCCTCCGATTCAGCTGGAGCAGGACGACGCCCCCAATCATTGCAGCCCCCATATTCTCTTTGCCAGAAAAGTAATGAGGTACAGCAACTAAAGTAGCAACAAAGTTAGGATGAATAGGCAAAACTACCTCACAAAGCGTTGAGTCAATGTAGAAGTCTCTCTCTCTCTCTCTCCGAATCTCTCTCTCTCTCTCAGAACGAGTGGTGCATAAATGTCGACCACAGAAAAAGACAGGAAGAGGCCCCCTTTAAATAGCGCCCCCCCCCCAGCCCCACACCGATTGATAACGTTCCAGTCTTCCGGTCGTTGGAAGCGCCAGGCGGTAAGGCAGGGGGCGCCACTCAATTTCCGCTCCGGGGCGCCCCAAGGGCGTTGCACCATGGAATGACGTCACAATCTGCGCGCGCAGGTGGTCGCAGCGGTAAGTTTTAGCGCCGCCGCACAATCTCAAGTTAAGTTCTCGAGCGGCGCAAACAGCGCTGCGCCCGGGCGTTAGCGGCTTAACGCCCCATTAGCGCCCTCTTAAGGCGCTAACGGGAGGCGCAACCAAGTGAATTTTTACCCCTATGACTTCTTTGCCAATCCCTCTAGGAATGAACCGCAGTGCTTTGTTTGCATTATGTGTGGCCTTGTTAACCTGTGTCGCTACTTTTAATGACTTGTGAATCTGTACCCCCAGTTCCCTTTGCTCTCTCCCCCATTTAGTCTCATTTTCCAAGGAGTGTGTGGCCTCCTTACTCCTCCTATCAAAATGTACCACCCCTCACACTTATCTATATTGAAATTCACTTGCCAGTTACACGTCCATTCTGCAAGTTTATTAGTGTCTTCTTGTACTTTGTCAGAGTCCTCCTCAGTATTAACTATACCCCCAATTTGGTGCCAGCCGCAAGTTTGGAAATTCCACTTCCGATTCCCGAGTCCAAATCGTTGATTGAAATGGTGAACAACAGTGGAACCAACACCGATCTCTGTGGGACACCACCTCCTACCTTCTGCCAGTCTGAATAACGACCTTTAACCACTACTCTTTGTTTTCTGTTTTAATCAATAAACAGTCAAACGTCTCTAACCAATAGTCAGTAACCAATATACAGCCAATTCCTCCTCCATAAAAATCAATAACCAATGCACAGCCACTCTGTCCTACATATTAATCGATCATAAATAAACAGCCAATCCATCCTACACAACCAATCCCATTTACATATTAATCAATCGTCAATATACAGCCAGTCCCACTCTACATAACATACAATCAATTCTTTCGACATAATTATCAAGAAGATACATATCTGCATAAGAGTCAAAACTCAACGTAAATCAAATTTTCCTGCATAATTGATTATATTTTTTTATTTATTCATGGAACGTGGGCGTCACTGGCAAGGCCAGCATTTATTGCCCATCCCTAATTGCCCTTGAGAAGGTGGTGGTGAGCCACCTTCTTGAACCGGTGCAGTCCGTGAGGTGAGGGTTTTCCTAGCGGTTTGATACAACTGAGTGGCTTGCTCGGCCATTTCAGAGGGCAGTTAAGAGTCAACCACATTGCTGTGGGTCTTGAGTCACATATAGGCCAGACCGGGTGAGGACGGCAGGTTTCCTTCCCTAAAGGACATTAGTGAACCAGATGGGTTTTTTGCGACAATCCGGTAGTTTCATGGTCACCATTGCCGATACTAGCTTTTTACTCCAGATTTTAATCCTTCCACAGGAAAATCAGCGAACGCAATGTACACAGACCAAGGAGTCTAACACGTGCGCGAGTCAGAGGGTGTCACGAAACCCCAGGGCGCAATGAAAGTGAAAGCCGGCAGGGGTCAGCAGAGGTCGGATCTCATCGTCCCGCACCGCGTTGGGGAGGTAGAGCAAGAGCGTGCATGATGGGACCCAAAAGGTGATGAACTCTGCCTGGGCAGGGCAAAGCCCGGGAAAACTCTGGTGGAGCTCGTCCACATGTAGCTTTATCTAATCATTCTTTAAAAATTAGGTAGCTCTTTCAATGAGCCGGCACAGGCATGATGGGCTGAATGGCCTCCTTCTGTGAGGTAAGATTCTATGATTCTTACTGATAAGGTACTGTATAGTAGACTCATGACTAAGGTCAGACCATGTGGAGTCAGGGGACAAGTAGTCGAATGGCTAGCAATTTGGCTGCAAGACAGGAAGCAGAGAGTCAGGGTTAAAGGTAGTTACTCAGACTGGCAAAAGGTGGGAAGTGGTGTTCCACAGGGATCGCTGCTGGGACCACTGCTGTTCACTATTTACATAAACGATTTGGGCTCGGGAATCAGAAGTACAATTTCAAAATTTGCAGACGACACCAACTTGGGTGGTGTAGTTCATACAGAGGAGGACTGCGACAAGATACAGGAAGACGTTAATAAACTTGCGGAACGGTGTGTAATTGGCAAATGAACTTCAATATAAATAAGTGTGAGGTGGTACATCTTGGTAGGAAGCAGAGGTATCTGGGATTACAGAGGCACAAATCACTAAAATTTGGGAAGCAGGTTAACAAGGCCATAAATAGCAAACAAAGCACTGGGGTTCATTTCTAGAGGGATAGATTTGAAAAGCAGAAAAGTCATGTTAAACTTGTATCGAAACTTGTGTGGCCTGACACAAGCACAATGGGCTGAACGGCCTCCTTCATTATCATTCTATGATTCTATGAACCTTGGTTAGACCACACTCGGAGTACTGTGAACAGTTCTGGTCTCCATATTACAAAAAAGGATATAGAGGCACTGGAGAAGGTGTAAAAAAGATTTACTAGGATGAGACCAGAACTGAGAGGTTGTACCTATCAGGAAAATTGAACAGGCTGGGGCTCTTTTCTCTAGAAAAGAGAAGGCTGAGGGGTGACCTGATTTAAGATTATGAAAGGGGTTTGATAGGGTAGACATAGAGAAGATGTTTCCACTTGTGGAGGAAGCCAGAACTAGGGCTCATAAATATCAGATAGTCATTAATAAATCCAATAAGGAATTCAGGAGAAACTTATTTACCCAGAGAGTGTTTAAAATGTGGAACTCGCTACCACAGGGAGTAGTTGAGGCGACGAGCATAGATGCATTTAAGGGTAAGCTAGATAAGCACATGAGGGAGAAAGGGATAGAAGGATATGCTGATGGAGTTAGATGAACGTAAAGAATATAAGAAATAGGAGCAGGAGTAGGCCATTCGGCCCCTCGAGCCTGCTCCGCCATTCAATAAGATCATGAGGGGTGGGAGGAGGCTTGTGTGGAGCATAAACACCAGCATGGACTGTTTGGGCCAGTTTCTGTGCTGTAAATACTATGGCCCAGAAATTCTGGTCGGAGGCTTCCCACGGGTGCAAGCATAGCTGTGCACTTACATAGCGCGTCTGCCGTTGTGCTGTGGGCCCGCGTGGGATTCCAATCCTGGGCCTCCTCCAGCTGCCGGTGTGCAGTGCTTGCGTATCCCAGCGGCACAACTAGTTCGCACTGTCCCTTGGGATCACGTGGTCCATGGTGAGCCAATCGGAGCAGGGAATCTCCATTCATAGATTTGACAGGAAGACCTGTCAAATCTATGAATAGAGATCGGCCCCAAAACCTAAGTAAAACTTCAAATATTTTTTTTTTTTAAATCACATTTTTAAAATAACTATAAAATACATAAATTAACTATTTTAAACAAAAATTACAATTTTTGAAAAAATTTATTAAAGTTTTTAACGGGGCTAAAAATAAACTTACCTTTCTTTAAAGTATTTAAAAATGATAAACCTGTGGAAAAAATGTTTCAATTTTACTTAATTCACCTCTTACCTTGTTAAAAGCAGGCCTTGCGCCGGCTTTTTCCCCGCGCAGCTGCCGGGGACTTACCCGCACGGAGAAACCTGTAAAAAAAACGGAAGTTCCAGGTCTACGCTCTGCCTTTCCCGCGCACGGGGTTGACCCGTGAACCCCTTCCTTCACGAGACCGGAAGTTCCGGTTTCTCGTGCATGCGCAGTGCATGCGCGAAACCGGCACTTCCGGTGGCCCTACGGGTGAGTACACGGCGCGTACTCACCCGTGGGGACCCGAATTTCTGGGCCATGTCACTCTACGTAATAGATAGAGATTGATTGCTACGATTAGTCAACAATTCCGTTTGCTTATCCTTGATGTCCTTGCGAGGGATATCAAGGACAAGATTAAAGGATTTTACAAATATATTAAGAGAAAGAGAGTGGCTAAGAGCAATGTGGCCCTCTTAATGACAGACGCTGGTGATATTGTGATTGGAAATCAGGAAATGGCAGACTTACTGAATAGTCACTTGTGTTGGTCTTCACAGTAGAGGATGAGGACTGAGTACCAGAGAAAAAAGGCAAAATAAAAATAAATCAAGGGGAGGAACTAACTTTATTCAGTACAAGTAAAAAGAATGGTGATGGGGAAACTAATGAGATTAAAGATAGACAAATCTCCAGGACCCCAGGGTATTGAAAGAAGTAGGTGCGGAAATTGTTGATGCATTAGTCATGATCTTCTAAAACTGTCTCAATTCAGGAATTGTTCCATTGGATTGGAGAACGGCAAATGTCACTCCATTATTTTAGAAGGGTAGGAGAAATAATAAACATCAGTTGTGGGGACGTTACTAGAATCTGTTAACAGGGACAGAGGGACTGAGCGTAACAACAGCGACTACACTTCGAAAAAGTAATTACTCAGTTGTAAAGCGCTTTGGGACATTCTGAGGATGCAAGAGACGCTATAGAATTGCAAGACTTGCTTTTATCTTCGGAATATGTCGACAATGTTTTAGACTTTTATCACTGCTGGAAATTTCTGGCCAACAACTCAAGAAACAGACCCAAGGACAACCTCTGCAGCTCAGCAGCACAGAGGGAAAAGCACGAGGAAGCGCGGCAGCTTAATAATGCAGAAGGTAAAATGCTGGGAGGCAGAGGAACCTGGGGTAGAGCAACTCAGTTTCCCTGCAACCACTCTCCAAGCAAGGTGCAGCCAAAGGTGTCAGCCGGGGCTCAGTGAGATATCGCTCTCCGCCTCTCTGAGTCATAAGGTCACGTGGTTCAAATCCCACTCCAGAGACTTGAGCACATAATCCAGGCTGGCACTCCCAGTGCAGTACCGAGGGAGGGCTTCACTGTCGGAGGTGCTGTCTTTCCGATGAAACGCTCAACCAAAGCCCTGTTTGTCTTGTCGGGTGGATGCCAAATGGGACTATCTATTTTGAAGAAGAGCAGGGCAGTTCCCCCCAATGTCCCGGTCAAGATTTATCCCTCAACCAACAATCAAACTGATGATCTGGTCATTATTGCATTGTTGTTTATGGGGGCTTGCTGTGCGCAGAATGGCCTGCCGCGGTTCCTGCGTTGCAACAGTGACTGCACTTCAAAAGCAGTAAAGAGCTTTGGGACGTCCTGAGGTCATAAAAGGCATGATCTAAATTCAAGTCTCTCTTTCGACCATGACTTCATCTTGGAGGTGGTGACCTCAACCTTCTATTGCAGCAGTTAGGAGATGCTCCGACTAATTGTACGTCCTGTGTGACAGAGACCAGCGGATGTCACTTGTTGCTATGCACCCAGTGGCAGATTGCTGTATAAATGACTTTCAGTCCCCTGCATCGGTCAAGTAGACTGTCCATGTCATCTGACCACATTCCATTATTGCGTGCATGGGGTTGGGGGGGGGGGGAAGTGACTCCGCAATGGTGCTGCTGCTCGAACAGCCTCAGTTGGAAAGCCGACCCAATAAGTTCTGTACCTCCATGGAATAGACAGGGCTTGATGGCCGTCGCGGACACGATGGGCCGAAGGGCCTCTTTCTGTGCTGCATAACTCTATTTCTATTTCTATATTTCCACTCTCAAGAGGAGCACTCACGAGCTGGACCTCTGCCCTCGCCAATCCTCAGAACTGCTATCCGTTCCTCACCAATACTCAGTGCCTCATCCTAGGCGTCCTCTTCAATATGACTATGAACTTCTCCCATGGAGTGTGCGTGGTGGGCTCTGCTCCAGGTGGAGGGGTGATAATGACTGCTACTCAGTGGAGTGGTGTTTTTGGGTTTTCCTCCCTCTGTAAAGAGAGCAGATGGGACATTATGAGTACAGAAGCACACTTATACATCTGGGAATTGTACAGTAATTGCATGCACTAATGTGCACAATTGGTGGTCATGGATATGCAAAATATATGATTAATCTTTATAATTATGTCTTGCATCTACAGCACATTTATTGAGCACTGGAAAGGGTCTGTCAGACTTCAAAGTGTCACACATGAAGGCGTCACAGTTGGAAAGCATCACACATGTAAATTGTTCCAAACAATTAACTGCTTTGCTCCAATAACCACTATTTATTAAATTAGCTTCGCTGATTCACTCAAATATGGTCATACAGGAAGTGTTGGCTTCATCACAAGCCGACAGTCACGTAGGAAAAGCAACCAATCAAGAAACAGCAAACTCAACCAATTAAATTCTCTCATTGGTTTCCCCAAAGCTACCAATCAGAATCCAGCAGCTGCCACAATACAAATTGCTGACAGAATTTTTTCAAAGTGCTTTCAACTACCAATTCCCTTCCTCACTTAGGTCAGTAAATACCGTGTAAAAAAGAACATTTATAACATTAAAAACACTTAAAAAGATTACATAGTTCCAAAAAAGAAGTCACTACGCCTACCCATTAAATGAGTTGTTCAATGTTGGAAGTGCCTGCTCGTAGTTTTTTCCTGTACAGGAAGTTACGATGACCCTGTATAAAACTCTGGTTCAGCATTAACTGGAGTATTGTGTCCAATTCAGGGCAACGCACTTTAGGAAGGATGTGAAGGCCTTCAAGAGGGCGCAGAAATGATTTACAAGAATGGTTCCAGGGATGAGGGACTTCAGTTACGTGGATAGACTGGAGAAGCTGGGGTTGTTCTCCTTAGAGCAGAGAAGATTGAGAGGAGATTTGATAGAAGCGTTCAAAATCATGAGGGGTCTGGACAGAGTAGATAGAGAGAAACTGTTCCCATTGGCAGAAGGGTCGAGAACCAGAGGACACAGATTTAAGGTGACTGGCAGAAGGTCCAAAGGCGACATGCGGGGAAACCTTTTTTACGCAGCGAGTGATTAGGATGTGGAATGCACTGCCTGAAAGGGTGGTGGAGGCAGACTCAATCGTGGCTTTCAAAAGGGAATTGAATAAGTACCTGAAGGAAAAATATTTGCAGGTCTACGGGGAAAGGGCGGGGGAGTGGGACTAGCTGAAGTGCTCTTGCAGAGAGCCGGCACGAGCTCAATGGGCCGAATGGCCTCCTTCTGTGCTGTAACCATTCTATGATTCTATGATTCTGGGTCTGACCCTCCTATCTGAAGATTGCGATATAAGTTAAGCTTCATTTGGAAGCAAAAATAGAAATTTCACCTTAGCCTGGGTACTGGGTATTTTCTACAAAAGCAAAATACTGCGGATGCTGGAAATCCGAAATAAAAACAGAAAATGCTGGAAATACTCAGCAGGTCAGGCAGCATCTGTGGAGAGAGAAACAGAGTTAACGTTTCAGCTCAATGACCTTTCGTCAGAACTGGAAAAAAGTTGCAATTCTGATTATTTTGAGCCCTGTTGACAGATTCTGCGTGCGTGTGTGTGAGAGAGAGAGAGATTCTGTGAGTATAAGAGTTATTAGCCTGCAAATCCATATCAAATAACAACCAGGCTGAAAATTTATCAAAAAACATCTGTGAGGCTTGAGTATTGAAAAGCAAATCAAACAATAAAGGGATCTAGTTGTTATCAAGGTTTTGCTTAGTGGTAGCGCCCCACCTCTGAGTTAAAAGGTTGTGGGGTTCAAGCCCTGATTGTGTGTCATCTTTATAAAGCGCTGGTTCAGCCACAACTGGATTATTGTGTCCAGTTCTGGTCATCACACTTTAGGAAGGATGTGAAGGCCCTTGAGAGGGTGCAGAGGAGATTTACCAGAATGGTTCCGGCGATGGGGGATCTTAGCTACAAGGACAGGTTGGAGAAGCTGGATTTGTTTTCTTTAGAGCAAAGGAGGTTGAGGGGTGATTTGATAGAGGTGTACAAGATTATGACGGGTTTGGATAGGCTAGATGGGGAAAGGCTGTTCCCACTAGTTGATGGTACAAGGACTAGGGATACAGATTTAAGGTTTTGGGCAAGAGATACAGGGGGGACGTGAGGGGAAACTTTTTTACGCAGCGAGTGGTGATGACCTGGAACTCGCTGCCGACGGAAGTGGTGGAAGCGGAGACACTCAATGTTTTCAAGGGGAGACTGGATAGGCACTTGAGGGAAATAAACTTGTAGGGCTACGGGGATAGAGTGGGGGAATGGGGCTGACTGGATTGCTCTACAGAGAGCCGGCACGGACTCGATGGACCGAATGGCCTCCTTCTGTGCCGTTATGACACTATGGGGGAGAAATTCAGTATCGCCCCATTTGGGGCGCAATTATCGGCCGGGCGCAAAGATTAGCGCCTGGCGCTAATTATCGCCACCAACTGCAAACTTGACTTTTATCGCCCCTGGAGGTGATTGGAGCGCTAAATCAGGCGCTTCACACCTGTCTTAAGGTGCAAAGGCCGAGGAGCGAGGCGCTACCTCAGAGCGCTGGCGAAGCTCATGTAATGTCAGTCAGCAATGGAACAAACACACAATGGCACGGGCCAGTTCTTAAAGGGGATGGTTAAACTTGCTTTCCATCCACATCCTGCTCATTGCAGCCTTGAATCTCCGCCTGGAGAGACCTGCACATCAAATCTGCTGGAAAGAACAATGGAGAGTACCAGGCAAAGAGCTCAGAGTGCAGCCCCCACAGTCTCTTCTAAATCGATACAAGGAATGGCAAATCAAAATGAACCTGCAAAGTGCTGCTCAGTACCCAAAACTCCTTCACACAGCGTTGAATCTCTCCAGAAGTCTCTCCCTCTCTCTCTCAGAATGCGTAGTTCAAAAATGGCACCAACAATAAAAGGCAGGAAGCAGGCACCTTTAAATAGCGCTCCCCCTTTCCCTTCATGACTGCAGAACGCTCCCCTCAACCTGTCGTTGCTTGCGTCAGTCGGTAAGGCAGGGGGCGCCACTCAATATCCGCTCCGGGGCGTTACCTGGGCGTTGCGTACTCGATTGACGTCACGATCTGCCGGCGCAGGAGATCGTGGCGGTAGTGTTTAGCGCCGCCGCAAAATGTCTAGTTAATTTCGCGAGCGGCGCAAACTTCGCCGCGCCTGGGCGCTAGATGCTTTGCGCCCCATTAGCGCCCTCTTAAGGCGCTAACGGGAGGCGCAACCAACTGAATTTATCCCCCTATGACTCTATCTAGCTGAGGTCCCATCTTTTCTGTCAGGCCGATGTAAAAAGATCCCACAGCTCTATTTAAAGAAGAGTAGGGGAGTTCTCCCCGGTGTCCTGGCCAATATTTATCCCTCAACCAACACCTGAAACAGATTATCTGGTAATTTATCTCATTGCTGCTTGTGGGAGCTTGCTGTGCGCATGCTGGCTGCTGCGTTTCCTACATTACAACAGTGATCACACTTCAAATAGTACTTCATTGGCTGTAAAGCACTTTGGGACCTCCTGAGGTCGTGAGGAAGAAAATTCTTTCTTTATAGATTTTAGCCCATTAAACAAAAATGTCAGAGCTTATGGTTTTGTTTGGGACATTGTCTAGTTCGTGTTGTTGAGGAGGACTGATGTTTGCAGTGGAGTTAGAGGGGGTTGTTTATAAAGTGCTTTGAAGCTGAGTTTAAGCATTTTTGTCAGAGTCAGTCAGTGAGGCCAGACTATGGCAAGTGACCACCCATTTAAGGTACTGGTCATCGGAGATGCAAAGATGGAAAAAAAAACTCCCTGGTAGACAGCCCAGCTAATACAACTTTAGTAAGAACGACTGGAAGTAGAGGGGAGAAAAGCTACACTCTATAATCACATGAACAGTGTCAGCTGTGGCTCAGTGGGTAGCACTTTCTGTCGCTGAGTCAGAAGGTTGCGGGTTCAAATCCCACCCTAGGCACTTGACACGCGAAAATCTAGGTTGACATAGGCGCCATAGAAATGCAAGTCTTTCTTTCTTCAAATAACTGAGAATATTCAATTCCCAATCCTGCCCATAACTCAGCCCCATTCACTTTCCTTTTACAGCTATTACATTGTGCACCTCTACAGTCACTGATGCTCCTGACTCCAATTTTATTATGAATGCTCAAACCTGATGGCAGTGTTGGCACTTCACAGCTGTATCACCATAGCAACATAGGAACAGGAGCAGGCCATTCAGTCCCTCGAGCCTGTTCCGCCATTCAACTAGACCATGGATGATCTGTACCTCAACTCCATTTTTCCGCTTTGGTTCCGTAACCCTTAATGACCGTACCTAACAAAAATCTATCAATCGCAGCTTTGGAATTTTCAATTGACCCCCGGCCTCAACAGCTTTTTGGGGGAGAGAGTTCCAGATTTCCACTGCCCTTTGTGTGAAGAAGTGCTTCCTGACATCACCACTGAACGGCCTGGCTCTAATTTTAAGGTTCTGCCCCCTTGTTCTGGACTCCCCCCACCAGAGGAAATAGTTTCTCTCTATCTACCCTCTCAACTCCTTTAATCATCTTAAAAACCTCGATTAGATCACCCCTTAATCTTCTGTACTCGAGGCAATACAGGCCTAGTCTATGCAGCCTGTCCTCATAATTTAACCCTTTTAGCCCTGGTAACATTCTGGTACCAGATTCTGGTACTTTTATACCATTTCAGTGGCTTTATCAGTTCCTTGAGAAGTACTAAAGGTTTGTTACAGGTGCGGCGGGTTTTTTGATCATCGCCAACTAAATCGCTCAGAGTAATCTCACATTTCAGATGGCTTGTTCTTGCCATTTTGTTCCTGGGCCATAAATTATTGCGATTTTTCTTGAGACCAAGAAAGAATATTTTGTTCAAAGGAAGCCAGTCCTCAGTCTACTTACTCCTCATTCTCAGCCATCCCTCTGAATGTTATCCCCTTTATCTGTTTATTGCTGTGTACAAGCTTTGCTGCTTTTTGCCAATTAATTGTGCCCTTCCCCTCGCCCTGTGTTTATCCTTTGTCTTGAACCTTGGTCTATTTACTTTAGCGCAGCATTGCCTTAGATGACCTGATTAAGGTCTATAAAATAATTAAAGTGCTGGATAACGTGCCTATTGAGAGATTATTCCAGTTTAACAGGTTGGGGAGGACTTAAGAACATAAGAACATAAGAAATAGGAGCAGGAGTAGGCCACTTGGCCCCTCCAGCCTGCTCCGCCATTCAATGAGATCAGGGCTGATCTTGGGCTCAAAGCCACTTCCCCGCCCGCTCCCCATAACCCTTCACTCCCTTATCTTGCAAACAAGGACCAGGGGACAGGAGTTTAAACTATGTGAGAGTAGGAATGGGCTGGATGTTGGGCAGTTCCGTCTTTTCCCAGAGAGTAGTGAGCCTCTGGAATGTGTTGCTGGCTGGTGGGGTGGCTGCTGACTCTACACCTTCAGGAAGGAGCTGGAGTGGTTCCTGACTGGGGCGGAGATGGCATCGTATAGACGGTCAGTGTCTTTATAGACAACACTCGGCCAGTGTGATCTCCTGGACTGGTATCCATCACCAGAGGGGGTCGGAGAGGAATATTCCAGGGTACTTATTCCCCTGATTGGCCCTGGGGATTTTCCTCTTTTTTTTTTGCCTCTCCCAGGAGATCACATGGCTGTGGGGGAGGGTGGGGGTTGAGGGGGTAGGGGGGGGGAAAGAAGTGTTTTGTCACAATGCTCCAGCCATCATGAGTGTGGAGAAGGCTCGATGGATCAGTTAGTCTTTTCCTGCCCATCAAGTCCGTCTGTTCCCCTCACAGCCGTGGCTCAATGGGCAGCACACTCTCGCCTCTGAGTCATGAAGGTTGTGGGTTCAAGTCCCACTCCAGAGACTTGAGCACAACATCTAGGCTGACACTCCCAGTGCGGTGCTGAGGGAGTGCTGCACTGTCGGAGGTGCTGTCTTTCAGATGAGACGTTAAACCGAGGCCCCGTCTGCTCTCTCAGGTGGATGTAAAAGATCCCATGGCACTATTTCGAAGAAGAGCAGGGGAGTTATCCCCAGTGTCCTGGGGCCAATATTTATCCATCAACCAACATCACTAAAACAGATTATCTGGTCATTATCACATTGCTGTTTGTGGGAGCTTGCTGTGCGCAAATTGGCTGCTGCGTTTCCCACATTACAACAGCGACTACACTTCATTGTCTGTAAAGCGCTTTGAGACATCCGGTGGTCGTGAGAGGCGCTATAGAAATGCAAGTCTTTCTCACACTGAACGAGAGGATTATTCGCAGTTTACCAGACAGCTGCTTATAATGATCGCACTGCCCCTAGTGGTCAGACCTTTGAGCTCACTGACGATAAATGTTTATCTGCACGGTTGGGTGTGGTCTGCTGCTGCTTGCTCCGAGTTTACCTATTGTCTGAAGTCTTCGGCAGTGCAGTATTCCAGGAGCTGAGTGTCACTTACAAATTTCAGAACAGGTTTTTACCCGATTCCAATGTCCTCACCGTCTGATTTTATTCTGCAAATTAGAGCCAAGGAATCACTATTGCAACATGTGGGGATGAACATTGAATGAATTCACATTCAATGTCTCCCAATATAAAGGCAGGCATTAACTCATTTATATTAATTGAATTTAATCCCACCGCTAAGGTAGCAGACTGAGGGATATTAGCCGAATCTACCCATGGCCCCCTCCTATTTCTCATCTACACGCTGCCCCTTGGCGACATCATCCGAAAACGCAGCGTCAGTTTCCACATGTACGCTGACCACACCCAGCTCGACCTCACTCCACTTCTCTCGACCCCTCCACTGTCTCTAAATTGTCAGACGACATCCAGTTCTGGATGAGCAGAAATTTCCTGCAACTAAATATTGGGAAGTCCGAAGCCATTGTCTTCGGTCCCCGCCACAAACTCCGTTCCCGAGCCACCGACTCCATCCCTCTCCCTAACATCTGCCTGAAGCTGAACCAGACTGTTTGCAACCTTGGTGTCATATTTGACCCTGAAATGAGCTTCCAACCACAGATCCGCAGCATAACAAAGACCGCCTACTTCCACCTCCGTAACATCGCCCGTCTCCGCCCCTGCCTCAGCTCATCCGCTGCTGAAACCCTCATCCATGCCTTTGTTACCTCTAGACTTGACTATTCCAACACACTCCTGGCCGGCCTCCCACTTTCTACCCTCTTTAAACTTGAGGTCATCCAAAGCTCTGCTGCCCGTGTCCCAACTCGCACCAAGTCCCGTTCACCCATCACCCCTGTGCTCGCTGACCTACATTGGCTCCCGGTCCAGCAACATCTCAAATTTAAAATTCTCATCCTTGTTTTCAAATCCCTCCATCACCTCTCCCTATCACTGTAATCTCCTACAGCTCTACAGCCCTCTGAGATCTCTGCGCTCCTCCAATTCTGGCCTCTTGAGCATCCCCGAATTTAATTGCTCCACCATTGGCGGCCGTGCCTTCAGCAGCCGAGGCCCTAAGCTCTGGAATTCCCTCCCTAAACCTCTCCCCCTCTTTACCTCTCTCTTCTCCTTTAAACGCTCCTTAAAACCTACCGCTTTGACCAGGTTATCTGCCCTAATATCTCCTTATGTGGCTCGGTGTCAAATTTTGTTTGATAATCGCTCCTGTGAAGCGCCTTGGGACGTTTTACTCTGTTAAAGGTGCCATATAAATACAAGTTGTTGTTGTGCATGCCCCTCATTTTCCCCGCATTTGGCGGTCGTGTAAGAACAGAAGAAGCAGGAGCAGGAGGAGGCCGCGCGGCCCCCCGAGCAGATAACTTATTGTTGTTGTTGAATGCTTTAAGCATTGATACCCTGATGCGACAACAGTGATTTCTTGGTTTAAACCTTGATAAACATCGAGGAGGCGAGGGGGTGAATTTCCTCTGAGCCTCTCCCACAACTTTACCTGTGCACACGGGGGCTTCAGCAGAACCTCCGCCAAAGTAACTCCCCCAGATTTTCAGATCGGATGCGCTTGACTTGCATTCCCAGGGGAGTATAGGTTGGACGCCCATGTGACCTGGCTATCCTAAAGTTAGGGTTCCCAACGCTCCCGGAGTGACCGGGAGTCTCCCGATGTAGGTAATTCCTATCTGGAGCACTGCCTCTAGCAGCCTAGGAGATCTGCTACGGTGTGGCACCCTACCCCAGCCCCCGCTCTGTAACATCACTGGCTGCTGCTCAGTGGGGCCTCCGGCTCAGTGACGTTACCCACATAGAGTGCAGAAACCCACCCTCGGTTCCCTTCATCCCCTCCGGCGGTTTCCCCTCTCCCCCACCGGCGGTTTCCCCTCTCCCCCACCGGCGGTTTCCCCTCTCCCCCACCGGCGGTTTCTCCTCTCCCCCACCCTCGGTTCCCTTCATCCCCACCGGCGGTTTCCCCTCTCCCCCACCGGCGGTTTCCCCTCTCCCCCACCGGCGGTTTCTCCTCTCCCCCACCCTCGGTTCCCTTCATCCCCACCGGTGGTTTCCCCTCTCCCCACCCTCGGTTCCCTTCATCCCCTCCGGCGGTTTCCCCTCTCCCCACCCTCGGTTCCCCTCTCCCCCTCCCTCGGTTTCCCCTCTCCCCCTCCCTCGGTTTCCCCTCTCCTCCACTCTCGGTTTCCCCTCTCCCCCACTCTCGGTTCCCCTCTCCCCCTCCCTCAGTTTTCCCTCTCCCCCTCCCTCGGTTTCCCCTCTCCTCCACTCTCGGTTTTCCCTCTCCCCCACTCTCGGTTCCCCTCTCCCCCACCCTCGGTTCCCCTCTCCCCCTCCCTCGGTTTCCCCTCTCCCCCACTCTCGGTTCCCCTCTCCCCCTCCCTCGGTTTCCCCTCTCCTCCACTCTTGGTTTTCCCCTCTCCCTCACTCTCGGTTCCCCTCTCCCCCACCCTCGGTTCCCCTCTCCCCCACTCTCGGTGTCCCCTCTCCCCCACTCTCGGTTTCCCCTCTCCCTCACTCTCGGTTTCCCCTCTCCCTCACTCTCGGTTTCCCCTCTCCCTCACTCTCGGTTTCCCCTCTCCCTCACTCTCGGTTTCCCCTCTCCCTCACTCTCGGTTTCCCCTCTCCCTCACTCTCGGTTTCCCCTCTCCCTCACTCTCGGTTTCCCCTCTCCCTCACTCTCGGTTTCCCCTCTCCCTCACTCTCGGTTTCCCCTCTCCCCCTCCCTCGGTTTCCCCTCTCCCCCTCCCTCGGTTTCCCCACCCTCAGATTCCCCACCCTCGGATTCCCCGCCCTGGGATTCCCCACCCTGGGATTCCCCGCCCTCAGATTCCCCACCCTGGGATTCCCCGCCCTGGGATTCCCCGCCCTGGGATTCCCCACCCTCGGTTTCCCCACCCTCGGATTCCCCACCCTGGGATTCCCCGCCCTCGGATTCCCCACCCTGGGATACCCCGCCCTTGGATTCCCCACCCTGGGATTCCCCGCCCTCGGATTCCCCACCCTCGGATTCCCCACCCTCGGATTCCCCGCCCTCGGATTCCCCGCCCTGGGATTCCCCACCCTGGGATTCCCCACCCTGGGATTCCCCACCCTCGGATTCCCCACCCTGGGATTCCCCACCCTCGGTTTCCCCACCCTGGGATTCCCCGCCCTCAGATTGCCCACCCTCGGATTCCCCACCCTCGGATTCCCCGCCCTCAGATTCCCCACCCTGGGATTCCCCACCCTGGGATTCCCCGCCCTCGGATTCCCCACCCTCGGATTCCCCACCCTCGGATTCCCCGCCCTCGGATTCCCCACCCTCGGATTCCCCGCCCTGGGATTCCCCACCCTCGGATTCCCCGCCCTGGGATTCCCCACCCTCGGATTCCCCGCCCTGGGATTCCCCACCCTCGGATTCCCCGCCCTCAGATTCCCCACTCTCGGATTCCCCACCCTGGGATTCCCCGCCCTCAGATTCCCCACCCTCGGATTCCCCGCCCTGGGATTCCCCACCCTCGGATTCCCCTCCAGGAATGCCTCACCCCCAGGTTTCCCATCTCTCCCATTTCCTCCAGAATTCCCATTTTGATTATTTACAACAACAACAACAACCTACATTTATCTAGCGCCTTTAACACAGTAAAACATCCCACGGTGCTTCACAGGAGCGATAACCAAACAAAATTTGACACCGAGCCACATAAGGAGATATTAGGACTGGTGCCGTAGGTTTTAAGGAGCGTCCTAAAGGAGGAGAGAGAGGTAGAGAGGCGGAGAGGCGGAGAGGCGGAAAGGTTTAGGGAGGGAATTACAAAGTTTAGATCTTAGGCAGCTGAAGGCACGGCCGCCAATGGTGGGGGGGAAGAAAATTGGGGATGCGCAAGAGGCCAGAATCGGGGGAGCGCAGCGACCTCGGAGCAGGTTACAGAGATAGGGAGGGGGCGAGGCCATGGAGGGATTTGAAAGGAAGTTTGAGAATTTTAAAATCGAGGCGCTGCTGGACTGGGTTCCTTTGTAGGTCTGCGAACACAGGAGGTGGGAGGTGAACGGGTGCGCGTCAGAATTTTGAATGAGCTCAGATTTATGGAGGGTGCAATGTGGGAGGCCGCCAGGAGAGCATTGGAATAGTCAAGTCCAGAGGTAACAAAAGCACGGATGAGGTTTACAACAGCGGATGAACTGAGGCGGGAGCCGTGATGGACGATGTTACCGAGTTGGAAACAGGCGGTCTTGGTGATGGAGCGGATATGTTGTCAGAAGCTAAGATCAGTGTCAAATAGGAAGGTAAGGTTGAGAACAGTCGGGTTCAGCCCCAGACGGCGGCCAGGGAGAGGGATTGAGTCGGTGGCCAGGGAACAGAGTTTATTACATCATCCATTCATGATTCCCTTCTGGGTTTGTCCATTTATCACCTTTATCGTATTGTCTTCCTCGGCCGGGATTTTGTTAATGGAGACGCGTTGGGGGCGGGACTGCTGGCTGTCGGTTGCCCCCCAGCGACGTCTGACGAACCCACGCTATTTTCCCTTGATTGACCTTGTTAAGCCCGCCCTGCGGGTTTAACTGACCAATTAAGGGAAAGCCGGTGACAGATGACGTCAGCGTATGACGCTTCAGCTGTCGAAACTTTTTTGACAGATGAATTGTCAGCGTTTGACAGCTTTGAGAAGCTGTCAAACACTGACAATCTCTGTTCTAAGGTGAGCCCTTGCACACAGGCTCACCAAGACCTCTCTCCTCAGCAGAAAGCAGATGGCTGCTGCATCTGAGAATGCAGCAGCCATTCTGTCATCTCTGCCGTTGAGATGAGGCACCTTCGGATCCCCAAGGGTTGAAGCCTGCAGGAAGAAGCAAAGGTAAGGAAACCTTTTCCAACACTTTACACTCACCTCTCATACGTACCTGTCCACACTTGCACCCATCACTCACCTCCACAGCGGACATTTCCACCCCTCTCACCCCCGCAGACCCACTGCTTGCCTCGCTGACCCTGGCGGGGTTTCCCAACGTTGGGAAGCCCGCATCAGCAGGTGTAAAATGGGGAAAAGCCTCTTAACTGCCTGTTAACAGGTAGTTAACAGGCAGTTAATTGGCTCTAATCCCCTTCCCTGCCTCGAAGA
The DNA here is from genome assembly GCA_030390025.1 of Squalus acanthias. Taxonomy (NCBI): domain Eukaryota; kingdom Metazoa; phylum Chordata; class Chondrichthyes; order Squaliformes; family Squalidae; genus Squalus; species Squalus acanthias. The sequence goes on along the minus strand of CM059445.1, from coordinate 5,286,988 downwards.
GACGGGTCCCTGCACGAGTCGGGGACCTGCCTTCCCGGAAGATGGTTCGGAGGTGGGTTGGGAGCGGTGTTGGGACCCGCTCCCAATTTTTCCCATTTCTCACAGTCCCGCCTCCGGGCTGGTAAACTCCAGCCCAAAGTATCAGCTGTGGCTTAGTGCCTTTGCGTTAGAAAGTTATGGGTTTGAGTCCCATTCCAGAGACTTGATTGCATCATCTCGGCTGACACTCCCAGCGCAGTACTGAGGGAGTGCTGCACTGTCAGGAATGCCGCCTTTCAGATGAGACATTAAACCAAGTGGATATAAAAGATCCCCAGGCACTATTTTGAAGAAGAGCAGGGGGGAGTTCTCCCCAGTGTCCCGGCCAATATTTATCCCTCAACCAACATCAACTATAAAAAAACAGTTTATCTGGTCATGATCACATTGCTGTTTGTGGGAGCTTGCTGTGCGCAAATTTGCTGCTGCTTTGCCATCATTACAACAGTGACTACACGTCAGAAAGTACTTCATTGGCTGTAAAGCACTTAGGGACGTCCTGAGGTTATGAAAGGCGCTATAGAAATTCTTTTGCACTTTCCTTATTGCATTACTGTGCCCGCCCATCTCTTATTTTTGAGTTTTGAAGGGGCTGGACCCAAAACATTAATTTGTCTGAGTTCTCCACAAACGGACCGCTGTGCCTTTCGACCATTTTCGGTTTTTGTTTGAGTTGGATTTCTCTGGATAGAATTCTTCCCAAATTAGTAAATTTTACACCTCGGCCCAATTTAGTTTCAATTGCAAGATCTCTTATCTCTTCCAGCAATCTGTCTTGCTGGCACAGTCTGGCACCGTGGAACTCCACTGCCAACAAAGGTCCTCACACCGCGTGCCAGTACAGCAGAGCTGGGCATTGTGGAGCCCAGGGCGAGCCTGCCAAGCCCATGAAGCCCAGCTCTGAGATCCGACTGTGAACAGAGAAACCGCAGGAATGAGATCCTTCACTGGAACAGTTTGACTCTTGACTCTCAATCACTGTGCAGTTGTTTGTGTTCTTCCATGGTTGGGCTTGTGGCCTGCCATTGGTAAGTGCGATTCAGTCCCCTGCAGCACCACTGTGGCCCAGAGATTCAGGAGAAGAAAAGAAAGAAAGATTTGCATTTCTATAGCGCCTTTCACGACCACCGGACGTCTCAAAGCCCTTTACAGCCAATGAAGTACTTTTTGAAGTGGAGTCACTGTTGTAATGTGGGAAATGCGGCAGCCAATTTGCGCACAGCAAGCACCCGCAAACAGCAATGTGATAATGACCAGATAATCTGTTTTTGTTATGTTGATTGAGGGATAAATATTGGGCCAGGACACCAGGGATAACTCCCCTGCTCTTCTTCGAAATAGTGGCCATGGGATCTTTTACGTCCACCTGAGAGAGCAGACAGGGCTTTGGTTTAACGTCTCATCCGAAAGACGGCACCTCCGACAGTGCGGCACTCCCTCAGCACTGCACTGGAGTGTCGGTCTAGATTTTTGTGCTCAGTTCGCTGGAGTGAGACTTTGAACCCACAGCCTTCTGACTCAGAGGCGAGGGTGCTACCCACTGAGCCACGGCTGGAGAGGAGGCTGGAAGTGTGGGGGAGGATGGAGGGGGTGTTGGGGGGTTCGGGAGAGAACGCTGTGCGGGAGGATCTGGGGGGGGTTGAGAGAGGAGGCCGGGTGGGGGGAGGGGATGGGGTGTCGGGAGAGGAAGCCGGTGGGGGGGTGGGGGGAGCGGAAGATCGGGGGTCGGGAGCGGCGGTGATCAGAGGCTGTAAAATGTGAAGTCGGGAACAGGCACTCGTGCTTCTCCCGGCGCCACATTCAAGTGAGTAAATGTTAAAAGCTTGCCTGGTAGGTAGCTGGTGGACCCAAGCTCGAGGAACAGCACCTCATCTTTCGTTTAGGCACCTTACAGCCCTTTGGGCTCAATATCGACTTCAACAATTTTAGATCATAACCTCGGCCCCTATCACATTTATATTTTATTTTTTCAATCCACCCTTTTGTTTGGCCCACACCCCCCCTTTTTTTTTCCTCCTAGAAGCTGGCAGCTGTCCTTCATTCTGCCAGTGCATTTCACACTTCATTCAGCCTTAACCTGTCACATTAACACCTCCTCTTGCCTTGAATATCTCTTAATGTCTCTCAATGTCTCTTAATCTCTCCTTTTGTTCTTTCATCCCCTCCCCCTTTTCCTAGCTTTATCCTTGCCTTAAATCTATTTCATTTCCTGCTTTCTCCAGTTCTGACGAAAGGTCTTCGACCTGAAACGTTAACTCTGTTTCTCTCTCCACGGATGCTGCCTGGCCTGCTGAGTTTTCCAGCGTTTTCTGTTGTTATTATGGTGGACCCAAGTCCTGGTTTTAGTGAGTGCAATGGTGTGGGCTGCCTCAGGGCAAGCCAGTCTTGCAGTGGGGGCCTCGAACAGGCATATAGCCCTTATTTGCATATGCAAAGGGTCGAACGCCTGTTTGGGTACAGGGCATTGTTTTCCTCCTTTCTCATTATGGCGGATGTGCAAGGGCTTCCTGCCGCTATATTAGAGGCTTAGTAGGCCCCAAAACATGGGTGCTGCACGGCCAAATTCATCAGCCTATCTGTCTGGAGAGACCTCCAACTTCCTTAGGCACTTTTGTCAAGGTCAAACTGTTGTGCATACAAATCTGTGCTTTTGTTTTTATTCTTTGGATGTGGACAGCACTGGCATGGTGGTTTTTATTGCCCATCCCTAGTTGCCTTGACCACTTCAGTGACTTGCTAGGCCACTTCAGAGGGCATTAAGTGGGAAAAATTCGGTTGCTTTGCGCCTCACATGGGGCACAAAGCAACGAGCGCCCGGGCGCGGCGATGTTTGCGCCGCTCGCGAAATTGACCAGACATTTTGCGGCGGCGCTAAACACTACCGCCACGATCTCCTGCGCCCGCAGATCGTGACGTCAGTCGTGCATGCAATGCCCCAGACTGGATATTGAGTGGCGCCCCCTGCCTGTCCGCCTGCCGCTAGCAACGACAGGTTGAGGGGAACGTATTGCAGTCGGGAAGGGACTGGGGGAGCGCTATTTAAAGGCGGCCGCTTCCTGCCTTTTTTTTGCACCACGCATTTTGAGAGAGAGAGAGAGACTTCTGGAGAGATTCAACGCTGTGTGAAGGAGTTTTGGGTACTGAGCAACACTTTACAGGTTCATTTTGATTTGACCTTCCTTGCATCGATTTAGAAGAGACTGTGGGGGCTGCACTCTGAGCTCTTTCCCTGTGCCTCTCAATTGTTCTTTCCAGTAGAATTGATGTACAGGTCTCTCCAGGACGAGATTCAAGGCTGCAATGAGCAGGGTGTGGATGGAGAGCAAGATCGACCCTCCCCTTTAAGAACTGGCCGGCGCCAGTGTGTCTGTGTTCCATTGCTGACTGACATCACATGAGCTTCGCCAGCGCTCTGAGGTAGCGCCTCGCTCCTCGGCGTTAGCGCCTTAAGAGAGGTGTGTAGCACCTGATTTAGCGCTCCAATCACCTCCAGGGGCGATAGAAGCCAAGTTTACAGTCGGAGGCGATAATTAGCGCCAGGCGCTAAACTTTGTGCCCAGCCGATAATTGCGCCCCAAACGGGGCGATACCGAATTTCCCCCCATAAGAGTCAGCCACATAGTGTGAACTAGAATCAGATAGAGGCCAAATTAAGTAGTGGTGGCAGGTTTCCTTCCCTCAAGGACATTAGTGAACCAGTTGGTTTCTAATGACAATCTGCCAGCTGTCCCGGTCATTTTTTCTCTGTTGCCATCTGGCACAGCACCCTTTATACCCTTGACAACCCGACCTTCTCTATCCCTCACACCAACCTCGGCCATGGAGGGATTTGAAAACAAGGATGAGAATTTTGAAATCGAGGCGGTGCTTAACCGGCAGCCAATGTCGATCAGAGAGCAACAGGGGGCGATGGGCGAACGGGACTTGGTGCGAGTTAGGACACGGGCGGCCGAGTTTTGGATGACCTCAAGTTTGCGTAGGGTTGAAAGTGGGAGGCCAGCCAGGAGTGCGTTGGAATAGTCTAAGGTTTTTGCCCCCATGAGCTGAACCAGAAGATGCTTCCAGCTGCCAATCACTGTATCTGTGAAGAAGGTCTTCTGGATGGTCATCCCAAGCTTTCCTTTCGCCAGTTTAAAGCTGTGTTCTCTCCTTCTAATATCCTAGCCAGCCATTAGTAAAAGGAAAGAAAAGCTTGCATTTCTATAGCGCCTTTCACGACCTCGAGACGTCCCGAAATGCTTTACAGCCAATGAAGTACTTTTGAAGTGTAGTCGCTGTTGTAATGTGGGAAACGCGGCAGCCAATTTGCGCACAGCAAGCTCCCACAAACAGCAATGTGATAATGACCCCGATAATCTATTTTTTAGTGATGTTAGTTGAGGGATAAATATTGGCCCCAGGACACCGGGGAGAACTCCCCCTGCTCTTCTTCGAAATAGTGCCCGTGGGATCTTTTACACCCACCTAGGCAGACAGGGCCTGGGTTTAGCGTCTCCTCCAAGAGACGGCATCTGCGACAGTGCGGCGCTCCCTCAGCACTGCACTGGCGTGTCAGCCTAGATTAGTGCTCAAGTCTGCATGCCCTTGCTTCCTTGCCAGGCCAAGCTTAGCCCCAGTCCTGCCTTCGCTGCTATTTGCCTTGCCTCCCTTACCCACCCCGGGCCCTTTGTGCCCCACTCCCAGTTGCTTTCCGTCCATTGTCTTTACCAGAAAAAATCAGCAACGTTTTAAAAACACATTTATAAATGCAAAACCTTTCTTTCTGTTCATGGACCTAAAAATAGATTGTCGTGCTTTGGATGCTTTAAAGACCAATTGCTGGTTGTCCAGCCGGATCCCAGTGCCCACAGGGTATGGTATGCTGGTGTAGTGGTTATACTACCGGGCTTAATAATCCCAAGCATGATGAGTTCAAATTCCACCATGGCAGGTTGAGAATTTTAATTGAATTTAATTAAAAAGCTGGAAATAAAAAGCTGGTGCCAGTAAAAGTGACCGTGAAGCTGTCGGATCGTCGTACACATCCCAACTGGTTCACTGATGTCCCTTTAGGGAAGGAAGCCTGCCGTCCTTACCCGGTCGGGCCTGTATGTGACTCCAGTCCCCACACCAACGTGATTGACTCTAAACTGTCCCCTGAAGTGGCCCAGCGAGCCACTCAGCCAAGGTAACTGGGCACGGGCAATAAATGCCGCCTCTGCCAGTGAGGACCAAGAGTAATTTTTTTTAAATAAATGTAGAACAGCTTCGGACAGGTAAAGGCGGGAGACCACATCTTGAGTATTGTGTGCAGTTTTGGTCGCCTTATCTGAGGAAGGATGTTCTTGCCATGGAGGGAGTGCAGCGAAGATTCACCAGGCTGATACCCGGGATCGCAGGAATGGCGTATGAGGAGAGATTGGGTCGATTGGGCTTATACTCACTGGAGTTTAGAAGAATGAGAGGGGATCTCATTGAAACTTATAAAATTCTAACAGGACTAGACAGACTAGATGCAGGAAGGATGTTCCCGATGGCCGGGGAGTCCAGAACCAGGGGTCACAGTCTAAGGATAAGGGGTAAGCCATTTAGGACTGAGACGAGGAGGAATTTCTTCACCCAGAGAGTGGTGAACCTGTGGAATTCTCTACCACAGAAGGCAGTAGAGGCCAATTCATTAAATATATTCAAGAAGGAGTTAGATATATTTCTTAAAACTAAAGAGATCAAGGGATATGGAGAGAAAGCAGGGACAGGGTACTGAATTTGGATGATCAGCCATGATCTCATTGAATGGCGGAGCAGGCTCGAGGGGCCGAATGGCCTACTCCTGCTCCTATCTTCTATGTTTCTATGAGAGCGTACGGGTGGCGATAGGTCTGAGTGGCAGTGGGAGCCTGCCTAGTACAGGCCGAGGCAGAGGAGCCAGAGGCACATCCACGGAGCGATGGACCTAGGTCGGTGACAGGCAGGCGCTGGAGGAGGAGTGGGAGGGGCGAGCCCAGAATAGAGGAAGGAACTGGGTTGGGGAATAGCCAGTGAAGGCAACAGCAGGTAAGGACATTTAAAAGAAAAAGTGATTTAAATTAAATTAAAATACATTTTTTTTTTAAAAACTACATTTATTTGCAGCACCTCCTAAAGCAACGGTCCTGGGTTGGAACGGCACCTTGGATAAGCAGCAGTGCCCCCTAGCACTGGGAGGACTGAAAGGCATGTATGAATATCTAACAGTTAAACAGCTGGGTGGTACCCCAGGTGTCACAAAACTGTAACAAAGGAGGTAAGAATGATGAACAGGCAGGGTGCAATAGATGCAAGCCTTTTTAATATCACATAGATACTAAAGAATCACCTTTGCCATTTCTCATGGTAAATTGAACTGTTCTTGAAAAACCTGCAACGCAAAGAAAGAATGAACTTGCATTTATATAGCGCCTTTAACGTAGTAAAATGTCCCAAGGCACTTTACAGGAGCGATTATCAAACAAAATTTGACACCGAGCCACATAAGGAGATATGAGGGCAGGTGACCTAAAGCTTGGTCAAAGAGGTAGGTTTTAAGGAGCATCTTAAAGGAGGAGAGAGAGAGGTAGAGAGGTGAAGAGATTTCGGGAGGGAATTCCAGAGTTAAGGGCCTCGGCAGCTGAAGGCACGGCCACCAATGGTGGAGCGATTAAAATCGGGGATGTGCAAGAGGCCAAAATTAGAGGAGCGCAGATATCTCAGAGGGTTGGAGGAGATTGCAGAGATAGAGAGGGGCGAGGCCATGGAGGGATTTGAAAACAAGGATGAGAATTTTAAAGTCGAGGTATTGCTTAACCGGGAATCAATGTAGGTCAGCGAGCACAGGGGTGATGGGCAAACGGGACTTGGTGTGAGTTAGGACACGGGCAGCCAAGTTTTGGATGACCTCAAGTTTACATAGGGTAGAATGTGGGAGGCCAGCCAGGAGTGCATTGGATTAGTCAAGTCTAGAGGTAACAAAGCTCTTGCCTCAGCTCATCTGCTGCTGAAACCCTCATCCATGTCTTTGTTATCTCTAGACTTGACTATTCCAACGCACTCCTGGCCGGCCTCCCATCTTCCGCCCTACATAAAATTGAGCTCATCCAAAACTCTGCTGCTTGTATCCTAACTCACACCAAGTCCTGTTCACCCATCACCCCAGTGCTCGCTGACCTACATTGGCTCCCAGTCCAGCAATTCTCATCCTTGACTTCAAATCCCTCCATGGCCTCGCCTCTCCCTATCTCTGTAATCTCCTCCAGCCTAACAACCCTCCAAGATCTCTGCGCTTCTCCACTTCTGACCTCTTGCATATCCCCAATTTTAATCGCTCCACCATTGGCGGCCGTCAAATAGGGAGAAACTTCTTTACCCAGAGAGTGGTGAGAATGTGGAACTCGCTACCACAGGGAGTGGTTGAAACGAATAGTATCGATGCATTTAAGGGGAGGCTAGATAAGCATATGAGGGAGAAGGAATAGAGGGTTACGCTGATAGGGTTAGATGAGGTAAGACGGGAGGAAGCTTGAGTGGAGCACAAAAGCCAGCATGGACTGGTTGGGCCGAATGGCCTGTTTCTGTGCTGTATATCCTATGTAACCCTATGTGCCTTCAGCTGCCTAGGCCCTAAACTCTGGAATTCCCTCCCTAAACCTGTCCGCCTCTCTACCTCTCTCCGCCTAATAAGACGCTCCTTAAAACCTACCTCTTTGACCAAGCTTTAGGTCACCTGCCCTAATTTCTCCTTATGTGGCTCGGTGTCAAGTTTTATTTGATAATCGCTCCTGTGAAGCGCCCTGGGACGTTTTACTATGTTAAAGGCGCTATATAAATGCAAGTTGTTGTTGTTGTGTGAAGCATAAACTCCAGCATAGACTGGTTGAGCCCAATGGCCTGTTTCTGTGCTGTGTATTCTCCATAATTCTATCGAATTCTGTGTGAAAGGTCCACGAGATGTGACTTTTCTATATCTATAGAAGGCAGATAAATATCTATTGAGACAAAATTTCTATTTTTGTCACAGTCAAACAGCACGGTGTAAAGATCTATGAATACAAGACATTCAGGACACACAGGATCCAGGCTTTTTCAGATTCTGCAAAATATTCTGTGACACAACACTCTGCACGAGCATCTATTGGGAATATTTAAATTCGCAAACACACCCACAGCCACAGTTTAAGTTGATATTCCTCTGATAGAAGGCACTGATGGAATGTTCAATGGGTCTCGTTCCTTTATTTTAACAGTGTGTGTATTGTGCTTGCGCCTTCACATCACAGAGATGACATTTTTGATAGCGCTTTTTAAGCTTAAAGCAAATCAGCACTGATGAAATTTAAGATCAGATGAAGTGGCTGAGGCCGGCAGTGAGTGGCACTTCCAGCTCCCTCGTACACCAGTCAGCTGAGCCAGACAAAAGCTCTTTCACTCTGCGTGATTTGTGTTTAGACAAGGGGGAAAAAAAGACTTGCATTTCTATAGCCACTTTCACCACCACCTGACATCCCAAAGTGCTTCACAGCCAATGAAGTGCAGTCGCTGTTGCAGTGTAAGAATCGCGACAGCCAATGGGCTGCCCACCCAGCAGTGTAAGAATCGCGACAGCCAATGGGCTGCCCACCCAGCAGTGTAAGAATCGCGACAGCCAATGGGCTGCCCACCCAGCAGGCCTTTTGCTCAACGGGTAGGGTTGAAATGGCCCCCCCTCTGGTTTGGATTTGGGTCAAGGGTCAGCCGTGGCTCAGTGAGCAGCACCCTCACTCTCTGAATCAAGAATGAGAAGTCGCACAACACCAGGTTATAGTCCAACAGCTTTATTTGAAATCAAAACAATTTCAAATAAAGCTGTTGGACTATAACCTGGTGCTGTGCGACTTCTCACTTTTGTCCACCCCAGTCCAACACCGGCATCTCCGCATCCTGAATCAAGAAGGTTGTGGGTTCGAGCCCCACTCCATGAGACTTGAGCACAAAAATCTAGGCTGACACTCCTAGGGAGTGCTGCACTGTCGGAGGTGCCGCCTTTCGTGATTGAGACGTTAAACCGAGGCCCCGTCTGCCCTCTCAGGTGGACACAAAAGATCCCATGGCACGATTTTGAAGAAGAGCAGGGGGAGTTCTCCCTGGTGTCCTGGGGCCAATATTTATCCCTCAACCCAACATCACTAAAAAAACAGATGATCTGGTCATTATCACATTGCTGTTTGTGGGAGCTTGCTGTGCGCAACTTGGCTGCCGCGTTTTCTACATTACAACAGTAATTAAACTTCAATAGTACTTCATTGGCTGTAAAGCGGTTTGGGACGCCGAGAGATTGTGAAAGGCGCTATAGAAATGCAAGTCTTTCTTTCCCTTGCCGTGAGTGGAGACGCTGAAAAGATTCTGATACGCGAGAAGATGTCATTTTGCCCTTGTGGACACGATGACTGGGGCAGTGAGCTAGAACAGGCTACTGCGATGGTGGTATTGGGCAGGTTAGACAGGGGCTGCTTTATTCCCCATTCAAGGTGTTCCAAGGCCGGGGGACGGCCACAGGACATTCTGGGGAACTTCTCTGAGTCAATTGGCTGATTTTATAAATCTTCAGCTGCAGAGCATAACAAGATTTAACTTTGCGACTGTATATATCTCACCGAATATAACTTACTGCAGGAAAAGGAAAAATAATAATGTTTTTTAATTTACTGGTTTTGTTTTAGAACACAGATCGAATCACGAAAAGCTGATATATTAATGTACACCTCTCAAACTCTGCTATGAAAATCAGACAACTTGACGATTTTGCGAATGCCTCATTCTTGGGTCACTTGTCAGATACTCCGTGCACAGGGACCCTCGCTCCTGTGCCCCTCTAACTCAACTCCATAGCATATTCACTCTTGGCACCTTGAGTCATGTCTAAGGTTGACTGGAAGTATCTTCTGAATACAGGAAACTCTTTATTAACCGGCGCTCAAATATCCGGAAATCTCTCTTAACCGGCAAAATTCTTGAGTAGGTAACCGGGGTTTTCCTTCATCTCTCGTTTAAAATTAACTTTAAAAAAAACCCCGAGGCGTTTGCCTTGTATCGGAGCGTGTAGGTTGGGAGGGGAATGTGCAGCCCAGGTAGGCAGCGGACACGACAGATGGTCAGCTGGCGGTCCCCGGGGAGACGGAGCTCCGAATGCAGGCGCATGTCAATGTGTACGGGGATCTCGTACGTTGGGAGATATAACTCTCCGTTATCCGGACTTTTTGATTAACCGGCACCACGCCGGTCCCGTCGGTGCTGGTTAATAAAGAGTTTCCTGTATCTGCTTTTAACCTACTTTTTATTAATTTAAATGGGTGTCCTCTCGTCTTCCTCTCCTGGATTAATTCGAAGGAATAATCCAGATTCAGTTGTGTACAGCATTAATAGTTTACATATATAGTCTTCCCCAATCTCTCGTCCCCTTTAGAGCTGGGACCATCCTTTGACCTTCTCTGCACCCACTCTAGTGTTTGTACAGTATGCTTTTGTTGTGCGATGACTAGGATTGTTATGAAGTCAAACTGAGGTCTCGCCAGTACAGCGCAGACCCCCAGCACAACCTCCACACACTTGAGGGATCATTAAAAGGCACAAGTCAGGAGTGTGATGGAATACTCTCCACTTGCCTGGATGAGTGCAGCTGCAACAACACTCAAGAAACTCGACACCATCCAGGACAAAGCAGCCCACTTGACCAGCGCCCACCTTAAAGCTCCACTCGTTCCACCACTGGCACACCGCGGCTGCACTGTGCACTATCCAATGGATGCACTGCAACAACTCGCCAACGCTTCGTTGACAGCGCCTCCCAAACCTGCGACCTCCACCACCGAGAAGGACAAGGACAGCAGGTGCACGGGAACTGCAAGTTCCCCTCCAAGTCACACACCATCCCGAGTTGGAAATATAACGGCCGTTCCTTCATCGTCGCTGGGTCAAAATCCTGCAACTCCCTCCCTAACCGCACTGTGGGAGCACCTTCACCACACGGACTGCAGCGGTTCAAGAAGGCGGCTCACCACCACCTTCTCAAGGGCAATTAGGGGTGGGCAATAAATGCTGGCCTTGCCAGCGACGCCCACATCCCCGAGAATGAATTTTTAAAAATCTTTCTGAATGTATGCTTGCACCAGGCAGCATCGCCCAACAGATACAAATATCCCAAAATCAAGGCCCAGGATTATCTTGGCAGTTAACGAACAAACAGAAAATTCTGTGCACAGCGCGCCCGTGATTTCCTGTTATGCGTTGGGTGGGTAGCATGTTAATAAAACTGTCCCTTTGTGCTCCACCATTCTGGCTACACACCCCATGACCTCTATCGCCTAGAAGGACAAGGGTCGCAGGTACATGGGAACACCACCACCTCCAAGTTCCCCTCCAAGTCACACACCATCCTGACTTGGAAGTATATCGTCCGTTCCTTCATCGTCACTGGGTCAAAATCCTGGAACTCCCTCCCAAACAGCACTGTGGGAGCACCTTCACTACACGGACTGCAGCGGTTCAAGAACGCGACTCACCACCACCTTCTCAAGGGCGACTGAGGGATGGGCAATAAATGCTGGCCTCGCCAGTGATGCCAACATCCCATAAACTGAATTAAAAAAAAAAAATTCTATTAGCGTTCTTAATTGCTTTGCCCCTTTGCTCAGGTATTGAAGGTGACGAGTTTATTTGCGTTATCTTTCTAGCTGTCCCTCCACCAGTTCAGTCCATTCATTGCATACCTAATGCTGCATATTTGACCTCTGGGCTGCAATATTGTACGTTATCAACGTTAACTGACATTTGTCAGATATCTGCCCAATTACCAGTCTAAATAGGAACATAGTAACAGTAGTCGGCCATTCAACCCCTCGAGCATGTTTCACCGTTTAATTAGATCATGGCTGATCTGTATCCTAACTCCCATTTATCCGCCTTGGTTCCGTAACCATTAATACTCTTGCCTAACAAAAATCTATCAATATCAGTTTTGAAATTTTCAATTGACCCCCGGCCTCAGCAGCTTTTTGGAGTTGCAGATTTCCGCTACCCTTTGTGTGGAGAAGTGCTTCCCGACATCACCCCTGAACAGCCTGGCTCTAATTTTAAGGCTATGCCCCTTCTTCTGGACTCCCCCCCCCGACCAGAGGAGATAGTTTCTCTCCATTTATCCTGTCATCTCCTTTAATTATCTTTAACACCTCAATTAGATCACCCCTCAATCGTCTATACTCAAGGGAATACAAACCTAATCTATGCAGCCTGTCCTCATAACTTAATCCTTCGGTAAATCTTTTACTGCATCCTCTGTGTCTGCTGCTCTCCCTAGTTATGTTTCATCGGTCAGTTTTTTAAATTCATTCATGGGATGTGGCCGTCGCTGGCAATGCCAGCATTTATTGCCCATCCCTAATTGCCCTTGAGATGGTGGTGGTGAGCCACCTTCTTCAACCACTGCAGTCCATGTGGTGAAGGTACTCCCACAGTGCTGTTAGGGAGGGAGTTCCAGGATTTTGACCCAGCGACGATGAAGGAACGGCTGATATATTTCCAAGTCAGGATAGTGTGTGACCTGGAGGGGAACTTGGAGGTGGTGGTGTTCCCATGCGCCTGCTGCCCTTGTCCTTCTAGGTGGTAGAGGTTGTGGGTTTGGGAGGTGCTGCCGAAGAAGCCTTGGCGAGTTGCTGCAGTGCATCTTGTAGATGGTACACACTGCAGCCACAGTTTACCGGTGTTGGAGGGAGTGAATGTTTAAGGTGGTGGATGGGGTGCCAATCAAGTAGGCTGCTTTGTCCTGGATGGTGTCGCGCTTCTTGAGTGTTGTTGGAGCTGCACTCATCCAGGCAAGTGGAGAGTATTCCATCACACTCCTTACTTGTGCCTTGTAGATGGTGGAAAGGCTTTGGGGAGTCAGGAGGTGAGTCACTCACCACAGAATACTCAGCCTCTGACCTGCTCTTGTAGCCACAGTATTTATGTGGCTGGTCCAGTTAAGTTTCTGGTCAATGGTGACCCCCCAGGATGTTGATGGTGGGGGATTCGGTGATGGTAATGCCGTTGAATGTCAAGGGGAGGTGGTTAGACTCTCTCTTGTTGGAGGTAGTCATTGCCTGGCACTTGTGTGGCGTGAATGTTATTTGCCAATTATCAGCCCGAGCCTGAATGTCGTCCAGGTCTTGTTGCATGCGGGCATGGACTGCTTCATTACCTGAGGAGTTGCGAATGGCGCTGAACACTGCAGACATCAGTGAACATCCCCATTTCTGACCTTATGATGGAGGGAAGGTCATTGCTGAAGCAGCTGAAGATGGTTGGGCCTAGGACACTGCCCTGAGGAACTCCTGCAGCGATGTCCTGGGGCTGTGATGATTGACCTTCAACCACCACAACCATATTCATTTGTGCTAGGTATGGCTCCAGCCAATGAAGAGTTTTCCCCCTGATTCCCATTGACTTCAGTTTTACTGGGGCTCCTTGATGCCACACTCGGTCAAATGCTGCCTTGATGTCAAGGGCAGTCACTCTCACCTCACCTCTGAAATTCAGCTCCTTTGTCCATGTTTGGACCAAGGCTGTAATGAGGTCTGGATCCGAGTGGTCCTGGCAGAACCCAAACTGATCATTGGTGAGCAGGTTGTTGGTGAGTAAGTGCCACTTAATAGCGCTGTCGATGACAGAGATGCAAATTCCACACAAGGTCATTTGTATCGGTTGGAGAGCTAAGGCCCATGAGAGATTTAGATGTAGATCCACCAAGCAACGCACTGAAGGATGTGCCTAATTCCTCAGTACTGCTCAACTAGAGGGAAGATCATTGAAACAATGTTAGACCTGGTTGTTAAATACTTGGAAGAACATAACTGAGAAATGTTGCTATTTCTAATAGCTCAAGGATGCTTAATGCGTGTTTATACTGTTGCCCTAACTTGCATCAAGTCCCATTCACTCATGAGCACTGTGTTCGCTGACCGACTTTGGATCCCGGTTCGGCAATGCCTCAATTTTAAAATTCTCATCCTTGTTTTCAAATCTCTCCATGGCTTCGCTCCCTCCCTATCTCTGTAATCTCCTCCAGCCCAACAACCCTCCTAGATCTCTGCGCTCCTCCAATTCTGGCCTCTTGCACATCACTGATTTTCATCATTCCACCATTGGCGGCCGTGCCTTCTGCTGCCTAGGTCCTAAGCTCTGGAATTCCCTCCCTGAACTTCTCCGCCTCTCTACCTCTCTCTCCTCCTTTAAGACGCTCCTTAAAACCTACCTCTTTGACCAGGTCATCTGCCCTAATATCTCCTTAGATCTAGGCTGACACTCCAGTGCAGTGCTGAGGGAGCGCTGCACTGTCGGAGGTGCCGTCTTTCAGGTGAGACGTTGAACCGAGGCCCCGTCTGCCCTCTCAGGTGGACATAAAAGATCCCATGGCATTGTTTCGAAGAAGAGCAGGGGAGTTATCCCCGGTGTCCTGGGGCCAATATTTATCCCTCAACCAACATCACTAAAAACAGATTATCTGGTCATTATCAGCTTGCTGTGTACAAATTGGCTGCCATGTTTCCTACATTACAACAGTGATGGGACTTCCAAAAAAAAGTACTTAATTAGCTGTAAAGTGCTTTGGGACGTTCGTGGAAGGTGCTATATAAATGCAAGTTTTGCTTTTAGAGTGGGGTTCACAGGTATAAACCTACATCCTTCTTCTCTCATTCCTCTCTCTTTCTATTTAATTACCATTATTAAATAATTAATTATTATTGTTATTAAATAATAAATGAGATAATGCTCCATCAACTATCTCATTGATAGAACGAATCACAGAATGATACAGCACAGGAGAAGGCCATTCAGCTCATTGTGCCTGTGCCGGCTCTTTGAAAGAGCGAGGCTGGATGGTCATCATCACCTCTCAATGGGCTCTTCTTCATTTTCTTGTTTTTCTTGATTTTGATCTCGATCTCCTCCACTTCATTCACGACTATCTCCACAATAGGTGCTCCTTTCTATCATGTTGTACGTCCTTGATGGGGAGTTCCTCACAGCACAGAATCTTAAGCTGGGTATTGCAGTAACACAGGAAGGGAGTAGGGAGTATTGTCATAGTCAGGAGAAGGTACTTAATCAGAAAGAGAGGAAATTGACACATTGAGACATATTGAGTGAGATAGAAAGGGGTTGGACAGAGAGATTAAGAGATACTGAGTGAGAGAAACATTAGACACTAATATGTGACACAGATTGAAGGGTGGGACAGAGAGCCAAGATATTGAGTGAGGCAGAGAGGGTGGGGACAGAGGGGCGAGGTATTGAGTGAGACAGAAAGGGTGGGGACAGAGAGACAAGGTATTGAATAAGACAGGGAAGGGGTGAACGGTGAGATGAGGTATTGACTGAGGCAGAGAGGGTGGGGATAGAGAGTCGAGTTATTGAGTGGGAAAGAGAGGGGGTGGACACATGGACATGAGGTATTGAGTGAGACAGACTAAGAAGTGGACAGAGATGTTTCTCAGCGCGTGATGAACTGGGATAAATGGCAGCAAATGCCACTCAGGAAAGCAGCTTTTGGTTCTAGGACAGACCTTGTTATAATGCACGAACTGGCTGCTTCCCAACCATCACACTGTAATGAGTTTACTATATATAAATCCCTGCGTGCGTCTGTCTCCGTCCCATTAATATTTTGATGTATTTTTGGAGAAACCACTAGAGACTAGAATAAAAAGGACTGCCCCGATAGCTCACCAAGCGATGTGGTACAAAGCCACTCAGACCGGGAATGTTCGATCACCATGCTGAGTCACTGGTGGCAGTCAAGGTAATGGGTAGGGGCTCTCCAGTTTGTCTGGGTGTCCCTGGGCTAGGGATGGGAACACGTTGCTGATGATCCCTGCTAAATTGTGCATGTACCATAGATATTGGGCGAGAACGGGATCAGGTTTGGTTGTGATGCCCCTACAGTCCAATTTAAACTCACGCTTCAGCCTGCTCCATGTCCCTCCATCCACCCTTTTGTCTGTCTCTTAAGCAAAATGCCGGAAGGGCTAACAGCGCCTTTGGAGCCAAGCCCAGCAAGAGTGACTCCACTCGATGGGCAGTGTAAAGCAGGCTGACGATTGACTACCAACCATTTTGGGCAATCGCGCAAGGTGAATTTCACGCCCACTGCCTTCGGGGTAGCAGAAAACACATGGGGGATCAAATAGGTGGTGACGATGGGGGTGCTAAATCACTGGTGGCGCAATGAGTTCGCACAACGTCAACTTGGATGAGTAGATTGTGTCCTTCACTTCTGAGTTAGAAGGTTGTGGGTTCAAGCCACACTCCAGGACTTAAGCACATAACCTAACCTGATACCACAGTGCAGTACTGAGGGAGAGCTCTACTCTTCGAAGTGCTGTCCTTGAGATGAGATGTTAAACTGAGACCTCATCTACTCAGGCGGATATTAGAGATCCCGTGGCACCATCTTAAGAAGAGCAGCGAGCTCTCCTGGTGTCTTGGCCAACATTCCTCCCTCAACAGATTAATTGCTCTTCCAGCTCATTGCTATATGTTTGGATCTTGCTGTGTGTAAAGTAACTGCCTCGTTCACCGATATAACTTCAAAATAATTCACGGAATTGAAGCTCTTCGGGATGTTTGTGAGCGATGTGCTTATATACAACAACAACTTGCATTTATCATAGAATCATGGAATGGTTACAGCGCCGAAGAAGGCCATGCGGCCCGTCGAGCCCGTTAATTGAAAAGAAACATCCCAAGGCGCTTCACAGAGGCGCAATCACCGAGACACCATGACCCCAAGCCAAGGGAGGAGATATTGGGGATTTTCTAAAGATTTGGTCAAAGAGGTGTGTTTTAAAGAGGGTCTTAAATAAAGAGTGGCAGGAGAGGTGGGAGGGTTTAGGCAGGGCATTTCAGCTTGTGGGGCCTAGAACGCTGAAGACATTGAGTAGACTAGGCCTATATTCTCTGGAGCTTAGAAGAATGAGAGGTGATCTCATTCAAACATATAAGATTCTGAGAGGGCTTGACAGGGTAGATGCTGAGAGGTTGTTTCCCCTGGCTGGAGAGTCTGGAGCTCAGGGTCATAGTCTCAGGATAAGGGGCCGGCCATTTAAGACTGAGATGAGGAGAAATTTCTTCACTCAGAGGGTTGTGAATCCTTGGAATTCTCTGCCCAAAAGGGCGGTGGATGCTGAGTCTTTGAATATATTCGGGATAAATGGGTCATTTTCTGGTTGGCAAACGGTAACTGGTGGGGTGCCACAAGGATCGGTGCTGGGGCCCCAACTATTTACAATCTACATTAATGACTTGGATGAAGGGATCGAGTGTAATGTAGCCAAGTTTGCGGATGATACAAAGATGGGTGGGAAAGCAAGTTGTGCAGAGGACTCAAAGAATCTGCAAAGGGATATAGACAGGCTAGGTGAGTGGGCAAACATTTGGCAGATGGAGTATAATGTGGGAAAGTGCGAGGTTATCCACTTTGGCAGGAAAAATAAAAAAGCAAACTATTATTTAAATAGAGAGAGATTACAAAATGCTACAGTTCAGAGGGACCTAGGGGTCCTTGTGCATGAAACACAAAAAGTTAGCATGCAGGTACAGCAAGTAATCAAAAAGGCAAATGGAATGTTGGCCTTTATTGCAAGGGGGTTGGAGTATAAAAGCAGGGAAGTCCTGCTACAACTGTACAAGGTATTGGTGAGACCACACCTTGAGTACTGCGTACAGTTTTGGTCTCCTTATTTAAGGAAGGATATATTTGCATTGGAGGCAGTTCAGAGACGATTCACTAGGTTAATTCCAGAGATGAGGGGGTTGACTTATGAGGAAAGGTTGAGCAGGCTGGGCCTATACTCATTGGAATTTAGAAGAATGAGAGGTGATCTTATCGAAACATATAAGATACTGAGGGGGCTCAACAGGGTAGATGCAGAGAGGATGTTTCCCCTTGTGGGGAAATCTAGAACTCGGGGGCACAGTTTCAGAATAAAGGGTCGCCCTTTTAGAACTGAGATGAGGAGGAACTTCTTCTCTCAGAGGGTCATAAATTTGTGGAATTCTCTGCCCCAGAGAGCTGTGGAGGCTGGGTCATTAAATGCATTTAAAGTGGAGATAGACACATTTTTGCAAGATAAGGGAGTGAAGGGTTATGGGGAGCGGGTAGGGAAGTGGCTTTGAGCCCAAGATCAGCCATGATCTTATTGAATGGCGGAGCAGGCTGGAGGGGCCAAGTAGCCTATTCCTGCTCCTATTTCTTATGTTCTTATGTTCTTATATTCAAGGTTGAGATAGATAAATTTTTGGATTCTAGGGCAATCAAGGGATATGGGGATAGGGCGGGAAAGTGGAGTTGAGGTTGAAGATCAGCCATGACCTTATTGAATGGCGGAGCAGGCTCGAGGGGCCCAATGGCCTACTCCGGCTCCTATTTCTTACATGCTGATGTTCTTACACGGCTACCAAAACTGGGGAAAGTGAGGGGAATGCACAAGGGGGTCACAGGAATGGAGATTTCTGGGGTGGGAGAGGTTGTCGGGCTAGAGGAGGTTACGGGGATATGGAGGGGAGAGGTCATTTTGCGCCATAGCGCAAGTGAATTTCAGGCCCTATGTCTTCGGGGTAGCAGAAAACACATGGGGGATCAAATAGGTGGTGACGGTGAGGGTGCTAAATCACTGCTGGCGCAATGAGTTCGCACTACGTCAACTTGGTTTAGTAGATTGTATCCCTCACTTCTGAGTTAGAAGGTTGTGGGTTCAAGCCACACTCCAGGACTTAAGCACATAACCTAACCTGATACCGCAGTGCAGTACTGAGGGAGAGCTCTACTACGCTGTCCTTGAGATGAGATGTTAAACTGAGACCTCATCTGCTCAGGCGGATATTAGAGATCCCATGGCACCATCTTAAGAAGAGTTCTCCTGGTGCGATAGCAAAATACCGCGGATGCTGGAAATCTGAAATAACAACAGAAAATGCTGGAAGCACTCAGCAGGCCAGGCAGCATCCGTGGAGAATCACAGAATCCCCACAATGCAGATAGAGGCCATTTCGGCCCATCAAGCCTGCACCGACACATATCCCACCCTATCCCCGTAACCCCACGTATTTAATCCCCCCTAACACTAAGGGTCAATTTTTTATCATAGCCAAATCAACCTAACCCGCACATCTTTGGACTGTGGGAGGAAACCGGAGCACCCGGAGGAAACCCACGCAGACACGGGGAGAATGTGCAAACTCCACACAGACAGTCACCCGAGCCCAGATTCAAACCCGGGTCCCTGGCGCTGTGAGGCAACAGTGCTAACCACTATGCCACCGTGTTGCCCAGAGAGAGAGAAACAGAGTTAATGTTTCAGGTCTGGGACCTTCATCAGAACTGGAAAAGTTTATAGATGTAACAGATTTTAAGCAGGTTCAGAGGCTGGGAAAGGGGGGAGGGGAGGGGAGGAAGGAATTGAAGGAACATTTTGTGCTAGGGTAGGAGGCAGGAGAGATTAAATGTTGCAAATGGGGATGGCAGAATCATCAACAGCCTGAATATCTGTTACATCTCCAGCCTTTTCCAGTTCTGATGAAGGGTCCCAGACCTGAAACGTTAACTCTGTTTCTCTCTCCACGGATGCTGCCTGGCCTGCTGAGTGTTTCCAGCATTTTTTGTTGAGTTCTCCTGGTGTCTTGGCCAACATTCCTCCCTCAAGCATCACCTCCAAAGAGGCTGAGAATTTTAAATTTGAGACATTGGGAGACTGGGAGCCAATGAAGGTCATGTGAGATCAGGGGTAATGAGCGAGCAGGACTTGGTGTGGGGCAGGGCAGGAGAAGGTTACAGAGATAGGGAGGGGCGAGGCCACGAAGGGATTTAAACAATATCATATAAAGGCAAAAAGAAAATACTGCAGATGCTGGAAATCTGAAATAAAAACAGAAAATGCTGGAGACACTCAGCAGGTCAGGCAGCATCTGTGAAGAGAGAAACAGAATTAACGTTTCAGGTCGATGACCTTTCGTCAGAACTGGAAAAAAGCAGGAAATGGAACAGATTTTTAAGCAAGTGTAGCGGCTGGGAAATGGAGGAGGGGATGAAAGAACAAAAGGGAAGGCCTGTGATAGGCTGGAAGGCCGGAGAGATTAAGAGACATTGAGAGACATTAAGAGATATTCAAGGCAAAAGGGGATGGTAATGGGACAGGGGACAATATAAAGGCAGGTTCCTTTATTTTCTTTTGTGCATTAATTTTAATAAATCCATAAATATGTAAGCACATTTACAGATTTCAGCAAACTAACACATAAAGGATAATATTGGGCAACTGTTGCTTCATCTCTTGGAGCTTAGTTCAATCCCTGATTGGGGTGATGGGATGAAAGATCAGAGGTCACTTGTCTCCATTTCTGGATGTGCTAGAGCGGTTCTGAGATAGTAAAACAATAGTGTCCTACTCTCCAACACTGCTATTCCTGATTAATAATTGCAAAGGTTCACAAAAACGCACCAAAGAAAGGAGTTGCATTTATATAGCACCTTTCACGACCTCAGGACGTTTCAAAACGCTTGACAGCCAATTAAGTACTTTTGACGTGTCGCCATTGTTCTAATGCAGAAAACAGGCGGCAGCCAATTTGAGCACAGCAAGCTCCCACACCCCACAACCAGATCATTTGTTTTTTTGGTGTTGGC
The DNA here is from genome assembly GCA_030390025.1 of Squalus acanthias. NCBI lineage: Eukaryota > Metazoa > Chordata > Chondrichthyes > Squaliformes > Squalidae > Squalus > Squalus acanthias. The sequence goes on along the minus strand of CM059445.1, from coordinate 5,266,266 downwards.
TGAGGGATAAATGTTGGCCCAGGACACCGGGGAGAACGCCCCCTGCTCTTCTTCAAAATAGTGCCGTGGGAAGTTTTACGCCCACCTGAGAGAGCAGACGGGGCCTCGGTTTAACGTCTCATCTGAAAGACGGCACCTCCGACAGTGCAGCGCTCCCTCGGCACTGCACTAGAGAATGAGTTCGCAAGTCATTTTAAAGAAATTGCATTTTTTTTAACTTCAATCATTTTTAATTCTATTTCCATCATAATTCTGAAACGGTGCTGTCCCCATTTAAAACAAGTCACTTAAGATTTAATTTACTGATTGCTGCTGTTTACTGTGTTTATCAATTAACCTCACGCTTCCTTTGTTGATTGGATCTTGCAGTAAGTTAGACACTGGTCTTTCATCTCCAGAACCAGGGTTCAAAGCTCAGACAGACAGGATGAAAGTCTCTACTATCTCCTGGCTGCAATGGTTCTGTATCAAATGAGCTTGGATTTCCTCAATACAATCCCGAGTGAGCACTGAGCCACAGAACAAATCTTCCCCTTCTCTGGCACAAATTGGCAATGTCATTCAGATGGGAGTTGCCGAAATATCACATTGGTGCAGTAGGTGCACTCTTGTGAGGTTGAGGCTGAGGTGCATTGTGTAGAGGGAGCTTTACTCTGTATCTAACCCGTGCTGTACCTGCCCTGGGAGTGTTTGATGGGACAGTGTAGAGGGAGCTTTACTCTGTATCGAACCCGTATTGTACCTGCCCTGGGAGTGTTTGATGGGACAGTGTAGAGGGAGCTTTACTCTGTATCGAACCCGTATTGTACCTGCCCTGGGAGTGTTTGATGGGACAGTGTAGAGGGAGCTTTACTCTGTATCTAACCCGTGCTGTACCTGCCCTGGGGGTGTTTGATGGGACAGTGTAGAGGGAGCTTTACTCTGTATCTAACCCGTGCTGTACCTGCCCTGGGAGTGTTTGATGGGACAGTGTAGAGGGAGCTTTACTCTGTATCTAACCCGTGCTGTACCTGCCCTGGTAGTGTTTGATGGGACAGTGTCGAGGGAGCTTTACTCTGTATCTAACCTGTGCTGTACCTGCCCTGGTAGTGTTTGATGGGACAGTGTAGAGGGAGCTTTACTCTGTATCTAACCCGTGCTGTACCTGCCCTGGAAGTGTTTGATGGGACAGTGTAGAGGGAGCTTTACTCTGTATCGAACCCGTGCTGTACCTGCCCTGGGAGTGTTTGATGGGACAGTGTAGAGGGAGCTTTACTCTGTATCTAACCCGTGCTGTACCTGCCCTGGGAGTGTTTGATGGGACAGTGTAGAGGGAGCTTTACTCTGTATCGAACCCGTATTGTACCTGCCCTGGGAGTGTTTGATGGGACAGTGTAGAGGGAGCTTTACTCTGTATCTAACCCGTGCTGTACCTGCCCTGGGAGTGTTTGATGGGACAGTGTAGAGGGAGCTTTACTCTGTATCTAACCCGTGCTGTACCTGCCCTGGGAGTGTTTGATGGGACAGTGTAGAGGGAGCTTTACTCTGTATCTAACCCGTGCTGTACCTGCCCTGGGAGTGTTTGATGGGACAGTGTAGAGGGAGCTTTACTCTGTATCTAACCCGTGCTGTACCTGCCCTGGGAGTGTTTGATGGGACAGTGTAGAGGGAGCTTTACTCTGTATCTAACCCGTGCTGTACCTGCCCTGGGAGTGTTTGATGGGACAGTGTAGAGGGAGTTTTACTCTGTATCTAACCCGTGCTGTACCTGCCCTGGGAGTGTTTGATGGGAACAGTGTAGAGGGAGCTTTACTCTGTATCTAACCCGTGCCAGTACCTGCCCTGGGAGTGTTTGATGGGACAGTGTAGAGGGAGCTTTACTCTGTATCTAACCCGTGCTGTACCTGCCCTGGGAGTGTTTGATGGGACAGTGTAGAGGGAGCTTTACTCTGTATCTAACCCGTGCTGCCCCTGCCCTGGGAGTGTTTGATGGGACAGTGTAGAGGGAGCTTTACTCTGTATCTAACCCGTGCTGTACCTGCCCTGGGAGTGTTTGATGGGACAGTGTAGAGAGAGCTTTACTCTGTATCTAACCCGTGCTGCCCCTGCCCTGGGAGTGTTTGATGGGACAGTGTAGAGGGAGCTTTACTCTGTATCTAACCCGTGCTGTACCTGCCCTGGGAGTGTTTGATGGGACAGTGTAGAGGGAGCTTTACTCTGTATCTAACCCGTGCTGTACCTGCCCTGGGAGTGTTTGATGGGACAGTGTAGAGGGAGCTTTACTCTGTATCTAACCCGTGCTGTACCTGCCCTGGGAGTGTTTGATGGGACAGTGTAGAGGGAGTTTTACTCTGTATCTAACCCGTGCTGTACCTGCCCTGGGAGTGTTTGATGGGACAGTGTAGAGGGAGCTTTACTCTGTATCTAACCCGTGCTGTACCTGCCCTGGGAGTGTTTGATGGGACAGTGTAGAGGGAGCTTTACTCTGTATCTAACCCGTGCTGTACCTGCCCTGGGAGTGTTTGATGGGACAGTGTAGAGGGAGTTTTACTCTGTATCTAACCCGTGCTGTACCTGCCCTGGGAGTGTTTGATGGGAACAGTGTAGAGGGAGCTTTACTCTGTATCTAACCCGTGCCATACCTGCCCTGGGAGTGTTTGATGGGACAGTGTAGAGGGAGCTTTACTCTGTATCTAACCCGTGCTGTACCTGCCCTGGGAGTGTTTGATGGGACAGTGTAGAGGGAGCTTTACTCTGTATCTAACCCGTGCTGCCCCTGCCCTGGGAGTGTTTGATGGGACAGTGTAGAGGGAGCTTTACTCTGTATCTAACCCGTGCTGTACCTGCCCTGGGAGTGTTTGATGGGACAGTGTAGAGGGAGCTTTACTCTGTATCTAACCCGTGCTGCCCCTGCCCTGGGAGTGTTTGATGGGACAGTGTAGAGGGAGCTTTACTCTGTATCTAACCCGTGCTGTACCTGCCCTGGGAGTGTTTGATGGGACAGTGTAGAGGGAGCTTTACTCTGTATCTAACCCGTGCTGTACCTGCCCTGGGAGTGTTTGATGGGACAGTGTAGAGGGAGCTTTACTCTGTATCTAACCCGTGCTGTACCTGCCCTGGGAGTGTTTGATGGGACAGTGTAGAGGGAGTTTTACTCTGTATCTAACCCGTGCTGTACCTGCCCTGGGAGTGTTTGATGGGACAGTGTAGAGGGAGCTTTACTCTGTATCTAACCCGTGCTGTACCTGCCCTGGGAGTGTTTGATGGGACAGTGTAGAGGGAGCTTTACTCTGTATCTAACCCGTGCTGTACCTGCCCTGGGAGTGTTTGATGGGACAGTGTAGAGGGAGCTTTACTCTGTATCTAACCCGTGCCGTACCTGCCCTGGGAGTGTTTGATGGGACAGTGTAGAGGGCGCTTTACTCTGTATCTAACCCATGCTGTACCTGCCCTGGGAGTGTTTGAAGCGACAGTGTAGAGGGAGCTTTACTCTGTATCTAACCTGTGCTGTACCTGCCCTGGGAGTGTTTGATGGGACAGTGTAGAGGGAGCTTTACTCTGTATCTAACCCGTGCTGTACCTGCCCTGGGAGTGTTTGATGGGACAGTGTAGAGGGAGCTTTACTCTGTATCTAACCCGTGCTGTATCTACCCTGGGAGTGTTTGATGGGACAGTGTAGAGGGAGCTTTACTCTGTATCTAACCCGTGCTGTACCTGCCCTGGGAGTGTTTGATGGGACAGTGTAGAGGGAGCTTTACTCTGTATCTAACCCGTGCTGTATCTGCCCTGGGAGTGTTTGATGGGACAGTGTAGAGGGAGCTTTACTCTGTATCTATACCCGTGCTGTACCTGCCCTGGGAGTGTTTGATGGGACAGTGTAGAGGGAGCTTTACTCTGTATCTAACCCGTGCTGTACCTGCCCTGGGAGTGTTTGATGGGACAGTGTAGAGGGAGCTTTACTCTGTATCTAACCCGTGCTGTACCTGCCCTGGGAGTGTTTGATGGGGCAGTGTAGAGGGAGCTTTACTCTGTATCTAACCCGTGCTGTACCTGCCCTGGGAGTGTTTGATGGGACAGTGTAGAGGGAACTTTACTCTGTATCTAACCCGTGCTGTACCTGCCCTGGGAGTGTTTGATGGGACAGTGTAGAGGGAGCTTTACTCTGTATCTAACCCGTGCTGTACCTGCCCTGGGAGTGTTTGATGGGACAGTGTAGAGGGAGCTTTACTCTGTATCTAACCCGTGCTGGACCTGCCCTGGGAGTGTTTGATGGGACAGTGTAGAGGGAGCTTTACTCTGTATCTAACCCGTGCTGTACCTGCCCTGGGAGTGTTTGATTGGACAGTGTAGAGGGAGCTTTACTCTGTATCTAACCCCGTGCTGTACCTACCCTGGGAGTGTTTGATGGGACAGTGTAGAGGGAGCTTTACTCTGTATCTAACCCGTGCTGTACCTGCCCTGGGGGTGTTTGATGGGACAGTGTAGAGGGAGCTTTACTCTGTATCTAACCCGTGCTATACCTGCCCTGGGAGTGTTTGATGGGACAGTGGACAGGGAGCTTTACTCTGTATCTAACCCCGTGCTGTACCTACCCTGGGAGTGTTTGATGGGACAGTGTAGAGGGAGCTTTACTCTGTATCTAACCCGTGCTGTACCTGCCCTGGGGGTGTTTGATGAGACAGTGTAGAGGGAGATTTACTCTGTATCTAACCCGTGCTGTACCTGCCCTGGGGGTGTTTGATGGGACAGTGTAGAGGGAGCTTTACTCTGTATCTAACCCATGCTGTACCTGCCCTGGGAGTGTTTGATGGGACAGTGTAGAGGGAGCTTTACTCTGTATCTAACCCGTGCTGTACCTGCCCTGGGAGTGTTTGATGGGACAGTGTAGAGGGAGCTTTACTCTGTATCTAACCCGTGCTGTACCTGCCCTGGGAGTGTTTGATGGGACAGTGTAGAGGGAGTTTTACTCTGTATCTAACCCGTGCTGTACCTGCCCTGGGAGTGTTTGATGGGACAGTGTAGAGGGAGCTTTACTCTGTATCTAACCCGTGCTGTACCTGCCCTGGGAGTGTTTGATGGGACAGTGTAGAGGGAGCTTTACTCTGTATCTAACCCGTGCTGTACCTGCCCTGGGAGTGTTTGATGGGACAGTGTAGAGGGAGTTTTACTCTGTATCTAACCCGTGCTGTACCTGCCCTGGGAGTGTTTGATGGGAACAGTGTAGAGGGAGCTTTACTCTGTATCTAACCCGTGCCATACCTGCCCTGGGAGTGTTTGATGGGACAGTGTAGAGGGAGCTTTACTCTGTATCTAACCCGTGCTGTACCTGCCCTGGGAGTGTTTGATGGGACAGTGTAGAGGGAGCTTTACTCTGTATCTAACCCGTGCTGCCCCTGCCCTGGGAGTGTTTGATGGGACAGTGTAGAGGGAGCTTTACTCTGTATCTAACCCGTGCTGTACCTGCCCTGGGAGTGTTTGATGGGACAGTGTAGAGGGAGCTTTACTCTGTATCTAACCCGTGCTGCCCCTGCCCTGGGAGTGTTTGATGGGACAGTGTAGAGGGAGCTTTACTCTGTATCTAACCCGTGCTGTACCTGCCCTGGGAGTGTTTGATGGGACAGTGTAGAGGGAGCTTTACTCTGTATCTAACCCGTGCTGTACCTGCCCTGGGAGTGTTTGATGGGACAGTGTAGAGGGAGCTTTACTCTGTATCTAACCCGTGCTGTACCTGCCCTGGGAGTGTTTGATGGGACAGTGTAGAGGGAGTTTTACTCTGTATCTAACCCGTGCTGTACCTGCCCTGGGAGTGTTTGATGGGACAGTGTAGAGGGAGCTTTACTCTGTATCTAACCCGTGCTGTACCTGCCCTGGGAGTGTTTGATGGGACAGTGTAGAGGGAGCTTTACTCTGTATCTAACCCGTGCCGTACCTGCCCTGGGAGTGTTTGATGGGACAGTGTAGAGGGAGCTTTACTCTGTATCTAACCCGTGCCGTACCTGCCCTGGGAGTGTTTGATGGGACAGTGTAGAGGGCGCTTTACTCTGTATCTAACCCATGCTGTACCTGCCCTGGGAGTGTTTGAAGCGACAGTGTAGAGGGAGCTTTACTCTGTATCTAACCTGTGCTGTACCTGCCCTGGGAGTGTTTGATGGGACAGTGTAGAGGGAGCTTTACTCTGTATCTAACCCGTGCTGTACCTGCCCTGGGAGTGTTTGATGGGACAGTGTAGAGGGAGCTTTACTCTGTATCTAACCCGTGCTGTATCTACCCTGGGAGTGTTTGATGGGACAGTGTAGAGGGAGCTTTACTCTGTATCTAACCCGTGCTGTACCTGCCCTGGGAGTGTTTGATGGGACAGTGTAGAGGGAGCTTTACTCTGTATCTAACCCGTGCTGTATCTGCCCTGGGAGTGTTTGATGGGACAGTGTAGAGGGAGCTTTACTCTGTATCTAACCCGTGCTGTACCTGCCCTGGGAGTGTTTGATGGGACAGTGTAGAGGGAGCTTTACTCTGTATCTAACCCGTGCTGTACCTGCCCTGGGAGTGTTTGATGGGACAGTGTAGAGGGAGCTTTACTCTGTATCTAACCCGTGCTGTACCTGCCCTGGGAGTGTTTGATGGGGCAGTGTAGAGGGAGCTTTACTCTGTATCTAACCCGTGCTGTACCTGCCCTGGGAGTGTTTGATGGGACAGTGTAGAGGGAACTTTACTCTGTATCTAACCCGTGCTGTACCTGCCCTGGGAGTGTTTGATGGGACAGTGTAGAGGGAGCTTTACTCTGTATCTAACCCGTGCTGTACCTGCCCTGGGAGTGTTTGATGGGACAGTGTAGAGGGAGCTTTACTCTGTATCTAACCCCGTGCTGGACCTGCCCTGGGAGTGTTTGATGGGACAGTGTAGAGGGAGCTTTACTCTGTATCTAACCCGTGCTGTACCTGCCCTGGGAGTGTTTGATTGGACAGTGTAGAGGGAGCTTTACTCTGTATCTAACCCCGTGCTGTACCTACCCTGGGAGTGTTTGATGGGACAGTGTAGAGGGAGCTTTACTCTGTATCTAACCCGTGCTGTACCTGCCCTGGGGGTGTTTGATGGGACAGTGTAGAGGGAGCTTTACTCTGTATCTAACCCGTGCTATACCTGCCCTGGGAGTGTTTGATGGGACAGTGGACAGGGAGCTTTACTCTGTATCTAACCCCGTGCTGTACCTACCCTGGGAGTGTTTGATGGGACAGTGTAGAGGGAGCTTTACTCTGTATCTAACCCGTGCTGTACCTGCCCTGGGGGTGTTTGATGAGACAGTGTAGAGGGAGATTTACTCTGTATCTAACCCGTGCTGTACCTGCCCTGGGGGTGTTTGATGGGACAGTGTAGAGGGAGCTTTACTCTGTATCTAACCCATGCTGTACCTGCCCTGGGAGTGTTTGATGGGACAGTGTAGAGGGAGCTTTACTCTGTATCTAACCCGTGCTGTACCTGCCCTGGGAGTGTTTGATGGGACAGTGTAGAGGGAGCTTTACTCTGTATCTAACCCGTGCTGTACCTGCCCTGGGAGTGTTTGATGGACAAAATTGAGAGGTCGCACAACACCAGGTTATAGTCCAACAGTTTTATTTGAAATCACAAGCTTTCGGAGCTATCGATTGCTCCTTCCTCAGGTGAAGTGTTTGATGGGACAGTGTAGAGGGAGCTTCACTCTGTATCTAACCCGTGCTGTACCTGCCCTGGGAGTGTTTGATGGGACAGAGTAGAGGGAGCTTTACTCTGTATATAACCCATGCTGTACCTGCCCTGGGAGTGTTTGATGGGACAGTGTAGAGGGAGCTTTACTCTGTATCTAACCCGTGCTGTACCTGCCCTGGGAGTGTTTGATGGGACAGTGTAGAGGGAGCTTTACTCTGTATCTAACCTGTGCTGTACCTGCCCTGGGAATGTTTGATGGGACAGTGTAGAGGGAGCTTTACTCTGTATATAACCCGTGTTGTACCTGCCCTGGGAGTGTTTGATGGGACAGTGTAGAGGGAGCTTTACTCTGTATCTAATCCATGCTGTACCTGCCCTGGGAATGTTTGATGGGACAGTATAGAGGGAGCTTTACTCTGTATCTAATCCATGCTGTACCTACCCTGGGGGTGTTTGATGGGACACTGTAGAGGGAGCTTTACTCTGTATCTAACCCGTGCTGTACCTGCCCTGGGAGTGTTTGATGGGACAGTGTAGAGGGAGCTTTACTCTGTATCTAATCCGTGCTGTACCTGCCCTGGGAATGTTTGATGGGATAGTGTAGAGGAGCTTTACTCTGTATCTAACCCGTGCTGTACCTGCCCTGGGAGTGTTTGATGGGACAGTGTAGAGGGAGCTTTACTCTGTATCTAACCTGTGCTTTACCTGCCCTGGGAATGTTTGATGGGACAGTGTAGAGGGAGCTTTACTCTGTATATAACCCGTGTTGTACCTGCCCTGGGAGTGTTTGATGGGACAGTGTAGAGGGAGCTTTACTCTGTATCTAACCCATGCTGTACCTGCCCTGGGAGTGTTTGATGGGACAGTGTAGAGGGAGCTTTACTCTGTATCTAACCCGTGCTGTACCTGCCCTGGGAATGTTTGATGGGGACAGTGTAGAGGGAGTTTTACTCTGTATCTAACCCCGTGCTGTACCTGCCCTGGGAATGTTTGATGGGACAGTGTAGAGGGAGCTTTACTCTGTATCTAATCCATGCTGTACCTGCCCTGGGAATGTTTGATGGGACAGTGTAGAGGGAGCTTTACTCTGTATCTAACCTGTGCTGTACCTGCCCTGGGAATGTTTGATGGGACAGTGTAGAGGGAGCTTTACTCTGTATCTAATCCGCGCTGTACCAGCCCTGGGAATGTTTGATGGTCATGATGCGGAGATGCCGGTGTTGGACTGGGGTGGACAAAATTGAGAGGTCGCACAACACCAGGTTATAGTCCAACAGTTTTATTTGAAATCACAAGCTTTTGGAGTGACTTCACCTGAGGAAGGGGCAATCGATAGCTCCGAAAGCTTGTGATTTCAAATAAAACTGTTGGACTATAACCTGGTGTTGTGCGACCTCTCAATGTTTGATGGGACAGTGTAGAGGAGCTTTACTCTGTATCTAACCCGTGCTGTACCTGCCCTGAGAGTGTTTGATGGGACAGTGTAGAGGGAGCTTTACTCTGTATCTAACCCGTGCTGTACCTGCCCTGGGAGTGTTTGATGGGACAGTGTAGAGGGAGCTTTACTCTGTATCTAACCTCTGCTGCACCTGCCCTGAGGGTTTGATGCTGACACAGGGTGCATGAAATTAAGAGTTTCATTCCTTGCTGTTATGAGCACAGCATTCACAGAATATTGTTTTGAAAAAATCAGAATTTTATCCTACAGTTGAGTAAAGTACAGGTTATAAATAAACACCTTTCGGAATCGAACCTAATTACATTGGATATTCCTTTTCTGTACTGTCATGATGTAGAATAAATGATTAGTGAGGCAGTTATGCCGTGCTGAGTCTCTGCCTATTATAATTGTGCTGTGATCTGTTACTGAATAATTCAGCTTTCCAGCATTCCAACAGGAGCGAATCCATTTCAGGATTTCATTGCTCCCCCACCCCATCCCCGCAAGGCCAGCGGTTCATCCTGTTTTCGAAGGAATAAGGTGCCAGATTTTCCGCATACCAGGCTGCTGATACTGGTTGTATTAGAGGGGAGAAGGAGGACCAGGTCTGTCACTGTCTGCAGTCTCCCAGCCCTGTGTATCTCTCTCTTTCTCTCTCTGTGTATGTGTGTGTCTCTCTCTACAAGACAATTTCTCTGGCTACATCTCTCTCTCTCTCCCCCCTCTTTCCCCTCCCCTCTCTCTTTCTCTCTCTCTCTCCCCTGTCTGTCTCTTTCTCTCTCTCTCTCTCTCTCTCTCACTAACACACACACACCTACCAGCTGCAAGCAGCTGTCTTGTGTTATTCAAGGGGAGACCCGGCGGATTAAAAAAAAGGAAAGAGGAGAAAAGATATCATGCAGGAAAAGGATGATGCTTTAGCGTCAAGGCTCTTGCGCGGGCACAAGATTACACCGTCAGTGTCTGGGCTCTAAGAGCTGCAGTGTGGTCGGATCGAGGTTCCAGCAAGAAGCAGAACAACATTGAGACTCTTATCATTCGGTTTGGGAGAGAAGATTGTGGGGTTTTTTTCTTCCCCCCCCCCCCTCCCCATGCAAGAGGGAAAAAGCACCGCGTTTCCAGGTTTATGTTCAGTAAAAGAAAATCCCAGCGCCTGAATCTCGTCCTTGGAATGCCAGTGCTATCCAGCCTCCATCGCTGCGGCGGATCCGAAGCGCCTTGAAAGCCCCGTGGCTCCGAGAGCTGGGCATCGGCAGTCGCCCATCCAGGTGAGGATGGGGAGCGTGGGCAGCACAGGCGGGCAGGTGAGTGAGGGGGAGAGTGGCCACTGAAGGTGGGAGAGTGACCATTGAGGGGTGGGAGAGTGGCCATTGAGGGGTGGGAGTGACCACTGATTGGGGAGAGTGGCCATTGAGGGGTGGGAGTGACCACTGATTGGGGAGAGTGACCATTGAGGGGTGGGAGTGACCATTGAGGGGTGAGAGTGACCACTGATTGGGGAGAGTGACCATTGAGGGGTGGGAGAGTGACCACTGATTGGGGAGAGTGACCATTGAGGGGTGGGAGAGTGACCACTGATTGGGGAGAGTGACCATTGAGGGGTGGGAGAGTGACCACTGATTGGGGAGAGTGACCATTGAGGGGTGAGAGTGACCACTGATTGGGTGGGAGTGACCATTGAGGGGTGGGAGTGACCACAGAGGGGTGGGAGTGACCATTGAGGGGTGGGGAGAGTGATTACTGAGGGGGGGGGAGGAGAGTGACCATTGAAAGAGGACATGTCCACTGAAAAGGGAGAGTGACCAGTGATGGGTGAGAGTAACCACTGAAGGGGGGGAGTAACCATTGAAGGAGGACATGTCTACTTAAGGGGGAGAGTGACAGTGAGGAGGGGAGAGTGACCACAGAGGGGGGAGTGAGCACTGATTGGGGTGGGAGAGTGACCACTGAAAGAGGACATGTCCATTGAGAGGAAGCGTGATCACTAATGGGGAAGAGTGACCAGTGAAGGGTTAGAGTGACCAGTGAGAGAGGGGATGTGAGTGACAGTGAGGGAGGGCGGGGGGGGGGGTGGAGAGAGTGACCAGTGAAGGAGGACATGTCCACTGATGAGGGGAGAGTGACCACAGAGGAGGGAGGGGTGGTCTGGACGGAACAGCTCTGCAAAAAAAACACAATCCAGGATCGTACCGCAAAAAAACCCCGCAATCGGTCCGCAGCCGATCCTGGGCTCCCTCCTCCCGCAGCCGGTCGCTTCATTCAGCCCGGCCAGTGTGAGAGAGGCGGGCAAAGAGCTGCAGGCACCTGGGGAGAGGTATAGGGGGAGGGAGGGAGAGCCGGGGATATAAATCAGGGAGGGGAGATCGCTGCACTGAGCACCCTAAATGATTTCTTTAAAAAAAAATTGTTTGCATTTGATCTATTCACAGAATTAAAACCCAGAGCACATCACCCTCACATTTGTCAGCCCCTTGGATTAATATGAGGCTGGGGCACCTGGATTTGGTGCTCAGGGCCCCTCAGGTTCTGTGTCTTGTTTATTAATGGGATGTGAACTGGTGCTGATGTGAGCTGTTGTGACCCCCCTTCCTAAGCCCCCCCCCACCCTGCCCTCCCCACACCCATCTCCCCCCCCCCCCCACACCCACCCCCCAGTTATGGGGTCGAATCGGTAGCGGGCACATTCCCAGAGCTGTGCCCATCCTGCAGCCTCTCAGCTCTGACACATTGCAAAGCCTCGTGATGGTTGGTGTTAAACCTGTGTGTGTGTGTGTGTGTGTGTGTATATAATCATTTAACAAAGATTGCAGCCTAATTCACTCTTTGCAGTCGAATCGCTGCCGCCTTTGCTGCAATAATAACTCGATAAATATTTATATATTTCCTGCAAAGATCTGCTTGCTAGAGGAAGAGAATCTGTAAAATTATTGATGTGGTGCCATGTAATGGAAATGGTATAATTGGCAGACACACACATACTCACACATATTCTTACACTTACCGTGACACACACACACTCACACACACTGCTATGCACAGGCAGTCATTCACAATAGATGTGCAAGGGGCTGTTTAAACACTGCAACACTGCCTGTAATAGGGTTGGAGCTAGACAGCAAAATGTACAATCATTCAAAATCGATGGATCCAACCCAATTTTGGCCAACATACCTGCTCAATTAAACGGGCAGCCCGATTATTAAAGGGGTTGCGGTTGCTAATCGTGCGTTTCAAAATACAAGGGTTAAAAAATTGAAAGAGTGGCTTGTATTATTGTCTTGTGAATGTGTTGCCTTAAGACTGAGATCCTCACTGGCGATTTTCGCTTGCTGCTGTATTTTCATTTTAGTCTAGATTATGAAAGTATTTTTTTTTTGGAATGATACTGCTGCTCAATGCTATCCTTAATAGATGAATTCATATCTAAAGGTGTAATTGGAACTTTGACGGGGGCTCAGTGGAATACGAGAGATATCGAGAACAATACCCAGTCCTGTGCCACATAGTAATACACAATTACAATCTCCCATTTTCTGCTCCCGATGCTATTTATTTAGTCCGGGCTTTTCAGAGAGATTATTGCGCGCACAAACTTCACATTCCGTGAGGTATCTCTCCTTGCCCCTTCATGCAATGCCTGGTACTGTTTGCACGTGTTTATTCGGTCGAGGGGAAAGGAAAACATTCCAGTAAAAGGCAGCAGGGAGGAAATGAGGATGTTTTTCTCACTCTCTCAGAAGATCAGTGCATAAACCGGTGATAATCTGCCCATGTGGGCTGTGCCCCGAAATATCAGCCTCGCGTCTTTCCATGCAACGGTTCCTTGGGATCTGCTTCTCCAAGTGAGCTCAGTCGTGGCGGCCATGATAGCCAACGTCTCTGCTTTTTTGGGGGGGGGCACCTCGCTCCGGCCTCAGGGCTTCGCTGGCAAGATCCAGCTCCGTGCCCTCCGCAGTTACAGTCTCGGGTAGCTGTGGGGGGGGGGGATCGTGTGGGGGGGGGGGCGGGGGTTGCATGGTGGGAGGGGAGAGGTCGCAGCACCACCTTCTGTAGGCTCGGCTATTTCAATCTGACAAAGGAGGTGGGTGCTGGCGAGCTGGGCAATTGGACCGCGGAACCCTTCGAGGAAGCAGGGGGTCACAGAATAAACACCGACATTATATTGTTACATTAAATATTCCCCCATTTCCACCTCCTTTCCCCTTGTTGCCAGGCACACACACGGGGGGGGGGGGGGGACATTATCGCAGCCTGCATAGCATGACTTGCGTCAGAACTGCAAGGGTTTGGGGCTGACTGCGTGAGATACATTGAGTAATACGGAGTTGGCAGCCGTGTTGGAAACGAGTGCAGTTTCTGCTCCATCCTGTACCACATCAGTGGCGAGAGGTTTGACGGGAATGTTCGAGAGAGTTTCGGACAGCACACTAGATGCCCGGGCTGGGGTGTGGGCGGTGGGGGGGGGGCGGCGGGGGGCGGGGAGGCTGCAAGAATGAGTCCGAGGGATAACTCCTCAATCTTATTTTATTAAAGGCCTCTTGTTATTCAGTCATTTTTTTATTTTTTGCCTTATTTTTTTCAGAATGAAACACATGTACTGGTGTCGTTCAGCGACTGGGGGGCATAGATTGAAAGTAATTGGTGGAAGGATTAGAGGGGAGTTGCGGAGAAATGTTTTCACCCAGAGGGTGGTGGGGGGTCTGGAACTCACTGCCTGAAAGGGTGGTAGAGGCAGAAACACTCACCGCATTGAAAAAGTACTTGGATGTGCACTTGAAGTGCCGTAACGTACAGGGCTACGGACCAAGAGCTGGAAAGTGGGATTAGGCTGGATGGCTCTTTGTCGGCCGGCGCGGACACGATGGGCCGAATGGCCTCCTTCTGTGCTGTAAATTTCTATGATTCTATGACTGTGTCGATAAATAGGGAGGGGTGCGTGTGACTACAGCTGCCAGAACGCGCAAACTAAATGCATTTGTTTGAACTGCGAACGCCAACACGCTCCTTCCATCGTGTTTTAGAGCAGGCAGGTCCCAGGTTCGAGTGTTGAGTTAACTGATCTCACCCAGGCCGTTCATAGAGATGACGCGATTGGCTTCAGTTCCCTTGGGTTAGGGCAGGGATGCTTCAGTTAGGGTTACTGCACCCAGGCTGAGAGATTAAACGATGCCAGCTGGCTCAACTCCCCGGTGATCCCTTCAGGTGTGTGGGCATCGGGGCAAGAGAAGGATTAGTTTCAGGTTGCCCCCATTTTGGGGCGAGGGTCGGGTGGGCGCCTGGTAACGGTAGATTGGTCTCCTCCTCCCCAGCAAGAGTCAGCATCTCCAGGGAGGCGGGCAGGGGCCTTGGGCCATCGCGCCATCTTCCGCAGATCCCTCCGAAATCGCCAACCCCTCTGTCGCCATCCTCTGCATCCCACGACGGACGCAGTGATTTGCAAGCGGCAGTTTGTTACTTGTGCGCTGGGAACGAAGCAGGGATTTGTAGTGTAAATGGGTGGCGATGCTTTGACGGTAAGATGTTGCGTGGTGCCCTGCATTCGCAGGTATCTGCATTCTGCATATTGCCAGTTTCACTTGTGTGTACATTCTCTATTTTTTTATCCTCTCTGTAATATCTACATTCTCTGCATTCTCCACCTTTGCTGCATTCTCTGTATTCTCCGCTATTTGCTTATTACCCTCCATATTCTCTATGTCTCTGTTCTTCCTCAATATCACACTTCCTCTAATGCTCTCTGTCTTTCTCCCTCTCTCTCGGTCTCTTTTTCTTCATCTCTTTCTCTGTCATTTTCTGTCTCTCTATCTGTACCCTCTGCTGTCTACATATTACGCTCCATGCTTGCTACACCGCTCTATCCTCTCTGCTTACTACATCTTTCACAGCTTCCACAGTCTTGCCATTCACCAGCTTCTCCTCATTCTGTCTCTCTCGCTCTCTCTCTCTATTATTTACCTCGATCTGTGTTCTCCATTTTCACTGCATTTCCTGTGCTCCCTACATTTTCTATGTCATCTGGGGTTGCACTTAAGTGTTATTTTCTTGAACATGGTGCTCAGAAAACAAGTTAGAACGAGCTTCACATTCAGAGGAGGCTGTAGAATCTCTCTCTACTCCACCCGCTTCATTCTGAATGATTATTTATAATGCTCTCACCGAGGGTGTGGATATTAGTGCAAAGTGAAGCAAGGGGAAATCAGAATGAAAAGCGGAAATGTGTGCATCCGTCATACTGCTTGTGTGTGCGCACACATATACAGATTATTATGTATATTTAGAGGCAGAGAGGGAGACGTGTATTTAATATATTCTGAAGTATCACAGTTCAATCTGTCTTGGAGTGTTGTGTGTTCTGTCTCTCGGTGCCTGCTTCTGTATCTCTCCCTGCATCTCCCTCTATACGTGCCGCTCTGTACCTTCCTTTGCTCCTCTCTTTGAATTTCTATCTGTGCGTGTCTCTCTCTGCAAACATGTACTCTGTTTATGTTGCACGTCCTCTTGCTTTCTCTGTCTGTCTCTATGCCTTTGTCTTTCTCTTTCACTCTGTCTTTGTTTCTCTGTCTGTCACTCTGTCCCTTGGAGCCTCTCCATGTCCCTCTGTGTCTGCGTTTCTCTCTGTTGTTTTCTCTATCCCTCTCTCTTGCTCTGTGTGCATGTGTTTCTGTCTCTGTTGTTTTCTGTGCCTGTATCTCTAGCTGTCTCTTCCTGTCCCTCTATCCCTCTCTCTGTCGCTCTATCTCTCTCTCTCTGTCTCTCTATCTCTCTCTCTCTGTCTCTCTCTCTCTCTCTCTCTGTCTCTCTCTCTCTCTCTCTCTCTCTGTCTCTCTGTCTCTCCGTCTCTCTGTCTCTCTCTCTGTCTCTCTGTCTCTCTATCCCTCTCTCAGTCTCTCTATCCCTCCCTCTGTCTCTCTCTCTCTCTCTCTCTCTCTCTGTCTCTCTATCTCTCTCTCTCTCTCTCTCTCTGTCTCTCTGTCTCTCTGTCTCTCTGTCTCTCCGTCTCTCTGTCTCTCTGTCTCTCTCTCTCTGTCTCTCTGTCTCTCTCTCTGTCTCTCTCTCTCTCTCTCTGTCTCTCTGTCTCTCTGTCTCTCCGTCTCTCTGTCTCTCTCTCTCTGTCTCTCTGTCTCTCTATCCCTCTCTCAGTCTCTCTATCCCTCCCTCTGTCTCTCTATCCCTCTCTCTCTCTCTCCCTCTCTCAGTCTCTCTATCCCTCTCTCCGTGTCTCCCTCTCCCTCTCTCTGTCTCTCTCTCCCTCTCCCTCTCTCTGTCTCTCTCTCTCTCCCTCTCTCTGTCTCTCTCTCCCTCTCCCTCTCTCAGTCTCCCTCTCCCTCTCTCTGTCTCGCTCTCCCTCTCCCTCTCTCCGTGTCTCTGTGCAGCTCCCCTGAGCACTGCAGCTTTCTAAACACACATTTCCTCTCACAAAACATCTGCGCAAACCCGTGTCGTTTTTCTCACTTCTCTTTTGCCGTGAATGTCAGATTGTGGCTGTGATAAAGGAGCAATGTATGGAGGCAGTGAGGGAGACCTCCTGTGCGTTGCAATCAATTAAACAAATGGAAGCTTGTGATATTACGGTATTGATCAAAAATTCTAGCACAGCCCAATGATTAAATTTATTCCAACTTCCCCAATAAACACGGATTCCAACACCTCACTGTGTGCTATCAGAGAATGCTCTTTTCAAAATGGAAGATCTGCATCGTATGCCTGCTAGTCAGATTCCTTGTATAGAAGTCTGATACAGGCTTTTCAAAACTGCGGCTCCGATTGTCACCAGAGAAATGTCAAAGCCTTTAACTCCAGACGCTCCTCACCACAGAGCTCACCTCCTATGTATCCGACCCCATTCGTTACTCTGTGTGATATTTTCCTGTATCTCGCCCCTCCCCAGTTACTCTGTCCCTGTGTGATAGTTTTGTAAAAGAAAGACTTGCGTTGCTGTAGCGCCTTTCACGACCACCAGACGTCCCAAAAGCGCTTTACAGCCAATGATGTACTTTTTGGAAGTGCAGTCACTGTTGTAATGTAGGAAACGCGGCAGCCAATTTGTGCACAGCAAGCTCCCACAAACAGCAATGTGATAATGACCAGATAAGCTGTTTTTTATTAGCGATGTTGATTGAGGGGTAAATGTTGGCCAGGGCACCAGGGATAACGCACCTGTTCTTCGATTGAAAGAGTGCCGCGGGGTCTTTTACGTCCAACCCAGAGAACAGACGGGGCCTCGGTTTAACGTCTCATCAGAAAGGCGGCACCTCTGATAGTGCAGCACTCCCTCAGCACTGCACTGGGGGTGTCAGCCTAGACTTTTATGCTCAAGTCTCTGGAGTGGGACCTGAACCCACAACCTTCTGACTCAGACGCGAGAGAGAGTGCTATCCACTGAGCCACAGCTGACAGATGAAGAATGAAAGAACCTGCATTTATATAGCGCCTTCCCCCATCTCTCAGGATAAACCAAACTGCTACTATGATGTAGGCAAAGGTGGTTGCACACGGCAAGTTCCCCCCCCCCCCCACAAACTACAGTGAGAGGGTGTGACTAGTTAATCGGTTTTTGGTGTCTTTGGTTAAGGGAGGAATGTTGACTAGGACTCCTGGGAGAACTCCCATATTCTTCATCAAATTGTACGAGGGGATGTTTTTTTTAATTTAATCATTCATGTGATGTGGGCGTCGCTCACAAGACCGGCATTTCTTGCCCATCTGCGGTTGGCCTTGAGAAGCTGGTGATGAACCACCTTCTTGAACCGCTGCAGTCCGCGTGGTGAAGGTGCTCCTGCGGTGACGTTAGGTAGGGAGTTCCAGGATTTTGACCCAGTGACGAGGGAGAAACGGCCGATATATGTCCAAGTCGGGATGCTGTATGACTTGATGGGGAACTTGCAGGTGACGGTGTTCCCATGCACCTGCTGCCCTCGTCCTCCTAGGTGCTAGAGGTCGTGGGTTTGTGACTAGAACGTCCACCAGGACAGGCGGCAGGGTCTCGGTTTGACACCTTGGCCAAAGGACAAGATCTCTCTCAGGCGCTCTCTCACGACTGCACTGAGGTGTAGGCCTCGATCAGGCTTGGCCCATTTTGGGAGCAGTGGGCCGGATCCGCGTGCTACCCTACGCCCCAGTACACGCTAAGACAGACCTTCCAGTGAACTTTGGACATGGCTCAAGGCACCAAGAGTGGACATTCTATGGGTAGAGTTCGGGGGGACACAGGAGCGAGGGTTATCTGAAAATTGACCCATGAATGAGGCAACAGCAAAATCATTCCAACATTGTCTGATTTTCCGAGCACGGAGTTTGAGATGTATACGTCAATATATCAGCTTTTTTGTGATCCAATCTGTGTTTTAAGCCAAGACCAATCAATTGAAATGCATTAGTAGTTATCTTTACCAATCTTTATGCGGTACATTATATTTCATGAGACTTAACAAAATCACCAAATTAAATTTTGTAATAAAAAAACAGAAGATGCAGGAAACAGACAGCAACATCAGTGGAGAGAGGAAGATCACTTTGATGTTTCAGATCTGAAAACATTAACTCTACCTCCCGCTCTCCACTGATGTGCCCGGGCTGCTGAGTGGGGGTCATTTTAACTTTCGCCGATGATGTGAGCCACACCATATCGGATCAGCTTCCCGATATACATATACACCCCGTCCGAATTGTCTTTCCATTGACTTCACTCGAAAGGCAAATGGGGGCGGAGTGAAGGATATATTGGCCTTGGAGGGAGTGCAGCGTAGGTTTACCAGAATGATACCCGGACTCCAAGGGTTAAATTACAAGGAGAAATTACACAAGTTAGGGTTGTATTCCCTGGAATTTAGAAGGTTAAGGGGCGATCTGATCGCAGTTTTCAGGATATTAAGGGGAACAGATAGGATAGATAGAGAGAAACTATTTCCGCTGGTTGGGGATTCTAGGACTAGGGGGCAGAGTCTAAAAATTAGAGCCAGACCTTTCAGGAGTGAAATTAGGAAACACTTCCACACACAAAGGGTGGTAGAAGTTTGGAACTCTCTTCCGCAAACGGCAATTGATGCTCGATCAATTGTTAATTTTAAATCTGAGATTGATAGATTTCTGTTAACCAAAGGTATTAAGGGAAATGGGCCAAAGGCGGGTAAATGGAGTTAGGTCACAGACCAGCCATGATCCCATTGAATGGCGGAACAGGCTCGAGGGGCTGAGTGGCCTCCTCCTGTTCCT
Source organism: Squalus acanthias (assembly GCA_030390025.1). Lineage (NCBI taxonomy): Eukaryota > Metazoa > Chordata > Chondrichthyes > Squaliformes > Squalidae > Squalus > Squalus acanthias. Next base: position 5,246,954 of record CM059445.1, on the reverse strand, counting down.
ATGTTCCTATCTTGCTATGACTGATGGGTGGTCAGTCCGATATCGCCCGCACTGCACCATTGGTAAGCGCTAATCGCCCCGGTGTTTGCAGCATCTTCTGTCTTTGCTTCAGATTGCCAGCGTCGGCAATGTTTTTGCTCTTTGTTTCACCGGTTGAACCTTGTTCTGTTCTGCATTTTACGATTGATAACAATCAGCCACATTGACTCTCTATGAAGAGCCCCAGGAAGTCCTGTGGGAAACTTTGAACAGGGAATAAACCGGCCCCCTGTCTAACCTGCCCCAACCCCAACATGGCAGTACCCTAGCCTGGCTCGCTGTAGCTTGCTGCCTCGCTCCATCATCGCATCCTCAGGGGGAAGATCAGTGCACCCTCCTGCGCATCAAGAAAATGAAAATTTATCCCATTGTAAAACAAACAGTGAATGACCTTCAAAGCGTCACGTGATCTTATTAGCATATCCCCGTACTGATATTTCTATGAATGGAGATTCTTAAATAAAGAAAGGAAGACTTGCATTTCTATAGCGCCTTTCATGGCCTCAGGACATCTCAAAGTGCTTTACAGCCAATGAAGTACTTTTTTTGAAGTGTAGTCACTGTTGTAATGCAGGAAACACGGCAGCTAATTTGCACACAGCAAGCTCCCACAAACAGCAATATGATAATAGCCAGATAATCTGTTTTAGTGATGTTGGTTGAGGGATAAATATTGACCAGGACACTGGAGAGGACTGCCCATCTCCAAATTAATGCCGTGGGAACGTTTACATCCACCTGAGACAGGGCCTTGGTTTAACATCTCAGCTGAAAGGCAGCACCTCCAACAGTGCAGCACTCCCTCAGTACGGCACTGGGAGTGTCAACCTAGATTCTGTGCTCAAGTCTCTGGAGTGCGACTCAAACCCACAACCTTCTGACTCAGAGGTGAGCGTGTGACCCCCCCTGAGCCACGGCTGACCCCTTCAGGGTTTGGTCCCTTCACCTTCAACCCGAGACTCCACAGTGCCGTGCTGGGTCCTTGTCCCACCAGCAGAGCACTGGGGAGGAGTGGGATAGAAGAGGGCCAATTCAGAATATGAAATTTTCATCGTTGCAGAATGCCCTGTCTACCTCAAACTTTGACCCGGGAGTTAAAATTAGTCTATGGCTGAGAGCTTACCTTGTCTCTCCTCTTTCAAATGCTGGCGGATCTGCTGTGTAGATCTAGAATGTTCCTGATTGATTTATGAGTTACCAAGTCCCATTCACCCCTGTGCTCGCTGACCTACCTCACCTTCCAGTCCGGTAACGCCTCAGATTTAAAATTCTCGTCGTTGTTTTCAAATACCTCCACGGCCTCGCCCTTCACTATTTCTGTCACCTCCATCAGCCCAACAACCTTCCAAGAACTCTGCGTTCCACCATTTCTGGCCTCTTGCACATCCCTGATTTCAATCGCTCCACCATTGGCGGCCGTGCCTTCAGCTGCCTGGGCCCTAAGCTCTGGAATTCCTTACCTAAACCTCTCCGCCTCTTTATCTCTCTCTCTTCCTTTAAGACGCTCCTTAAAACATAGGAACATAGGAACAGGAGTAGGCCATTTAGCCCCTCGAGCCTGTTCTGCCATTCAATCAGATCTAATTTTTAGACTATGCCCCCTAGTCCTAGACTCCCCAACCAGTGGAAATAGTTTCTCTCTATCTACCCTATCTGTTCCCCTTAATATCCTGAAAACTTCGATCAGATCACCCCTTAACCTTCTAAATTCCAGGGAATACAACCCTAGTTTGTGTAATCTCTCCTTGTAACTTAACCCCCGGATTCCAGTTATCATTCGGGTAAATCGACGCTGCACTCCCTCCAAGGCCAATATATCCTACCTCTGTGACCAAGGTTTTGGTCACCTGTCCTAATATCTCCTTATGTGCCTACGTAAATGGTGTTATATAAATGCAAGTTGTTGTTGTCGAGATCGATAAGAACATAACATAATAACATAAGAAATAGGAGCAGGAGTCGGCCATACGGCCCCTCGAGTCTGCTCTGCCAGTCAATAAGATCATGGCTGATCATCGACCTCAACTCCACTTTCCCGCCCGATCCCCATATCCCTTGATTCCCCTAGAGTCCAAAAATCCATCTATCTCAGCCTTGAATATACTCAAAGACTCAGCATCCACAGCCCTCTGGGGCAGAGAATTCCAAAGATTCACAACCCTCTGAGTGAAGAAATTCTTCCTCATCTCAGTCTTAAATGGTCTACCCATTATCCTGAGACTGTGACCCCTAGTTCTAGACACTCCAGCCAGGGGAAACAACCTCTCAGCATCTAGCCTGTCAATCCCCTTCAGAATCTTCTATGTTTCAATGAGATCACCTCTCATTCTTCTAAACTCCAGAGAGTATAGGCCCATTCTACACAATCTCTCATCATAGGACAGCCCTCTCATCCCAGGAATGAATCGAGTGAACCTTTGTTGCACCGCCTCCAAGGCAAGTATATCCTTCCTCAGATAAGGAGACCAAAACTGTGCACAGTACTCCAGGTGTGGTCTCACCAAGGCCCTGTACAATTGTAGCAAGACTTCCTTACTCTTATACTCCAACCCCCTTGCAATAAAGGCCAACGTGCCATTTCCCTTCCTTATTGCTTGCTGTACCTGCATGCTAGCTTTCTGTGTTTCTTGCACGAGGACACCCAAATTTCTCTGAATACCAACATTTGAAAGTTTCTCGTCATTTAAAAAATATTCTGTTTTTCGATTCTTCCTACCAAAGTATTTTTGTTGGGTAAGGGATATGGAGCTAAGGCGGATAAATGGAGTTGAGGTGCAGATCAGCCATGATCTGATTGAATTCCGGGCAGACTCGAGGAGCTGAATGGCCTCAATCCTGTTTCTATGAGCCTCTATTACCCAGCCTACAGAGCCACCATCCATTCCTTCCACCCTCGCCTGCTGGTGCCCAAAACCGATCGTGACGTCTGCTCAGCAGCAACTTCTGAGCCGACTGGAAAAGCCAACCTGGGATGGCAGGACTGTCGCATGAGGAGAGATTGGGTCGACTAGGCCTGTATTCACTAGAGTTTAGAAGAATGAGAGGGGATCTCATTGAAACGTACAAAATTCTGACAGGGCTAGACAGACTGGATGCAGGGAGGATGTTTCCACTGGCTGGGGGGTCTAGAACGAGGGGTCAGAGTCTCAGGATACGGGGTGGGACATTTAGGACTGAGATGAGGAGAAATTTCTTCACTCAGAGGGTGGTGAACCTGTGGAATTCTCTACCACAGAAGGCTGTGGAGGCCAAGTCACTGAATATATTTAAGAAGGAGATAGATAGATTTCTAGACACACAAGGCATCAAGGGGTATGGGGAGAGAGCGGGAATATGGTATTGAGATAGAGGATCAGCCATGATCATATTGAGTGGCGGAGCAGGCTCGAAGGGCCGAATGGCCGACTCCTGCTCCTATTTTTCTATGTTTCTATGGTGTATTTTCTGCTCCGCTCCCCCCCTATTTTGTTTAGATTTAGATCCGTTTGACTTATTCTTTTCTTCTGTATAACATCAAAGGGATTGGAATTGTATTTCTTGGAGAAGTTGCGCCAGGGATGATCCATCGTTCAGCTCTGCAGCCAGAGAAGAGCTCTGGTATTTTTCAATGTGCCGACTGGCTAAGCAGCTGGGAGAGATTGTGGCTTCGTAATGCGGCATGTGTGCTCCTGCTTTAACGTCCGTTCCCATTCATTTCCGTCGCTGTGCTCCTGAAGGAGCAAGGGGTAGAAGGTTATGTTGATTGGGTTAGAGCCGAACCAGTGTTTTATACAGGTTCATCATAGTTTCCACACTTTTGTACTCTATGCCTCTATTTATGAATGTGAGAAGTCACACAACACCAGGTTATAGTCCAACAGTTTTATTTGAAATCACAAGCTTTCGGAGCGCTGCTCCTTCGTCAGGTGAAGTCAACGTCAACCTTCACCTGACGAAGGAGCAGCGCTCCGAAAGCTTGTGATTTCAAATAAAGCTGTTGGACTATAACCTGGTGTTGTGCGACTTCTCACATTTGTCCACCCCAGTCCAACACCGACATCTCCACATCAGGTCTATTTATGAAGCCCAGGATCCTGTAAGCCTTTCTAACTGCTTTCTCAACCTGTCCTGCCGCCTTCAACCATTTGTGCACATATACCCCCAGGTCTCTCTGTTCGTGCACCCCCTTCAGGATTGTACTCTTTAGTTTATATTTCCTCTCCTCATTCTTTCTACCAAAATGTATCACTTCGCACTTTTCTGTGTTAAATTTCATCTGCCACGTGTCCGCCCATTTCGCCAGCCTGTCGATGTCCTCTTAAAGTCTATCACTCTCCTCCTCACTGTTCACTATACTTCCACGTTTTGTGCCATCTGCAAATTGTGAAGAGGGGTGGGAGGAGGCTCATGTGGAGCGTAAACACCGGCCTGGACCTGTCGGGGCGAATGGCTCGTTCCTCTGCTGTAAATTCGATGTCGTTCTATGGCTGTCCACCATCATTTTGTTGGAAGATCTGCAGTAACCCAGAGCCACAGCGATTTCTCCCCGCTTCCCGTGGACCTTCTGCCCAAGTTGCGGCAGACAATCGGCAGAAACCCCGGTGGAAACTCAACATTGGAGGAGAAAGTGAGCGCCACCTTTGCGAGCTGAGTGGTCGGGTGGGGGGGGGGGAGAAGAGCAGAGCGTGAGTCTGCATACTCTTCCTCGACAGTCCCCACCGCTGATAGCGGGCGCGTTGGCGCTGACCAGGAGTCAACCTGCTTCGCGACGTGTACAAAAAAGGCAAGTCGTGGACTGTGATTCTCCGGATCATTGCTCCGCAGTCCCCTTTGGACTCGATTTACCGCTACAACACATCGGAGTAATTCGATAAGTGTTGCGTGTCTATGCTATAGAGCTTGTGAACGTTAAGATGGCAAAGCTTCCACCGCCCATATTTCCCGAAATACCTGTCACGCTTAATGTGTTGTGAGCGACACCTTTGCAATTGACTTCAGTGGAAATGGCAAATGGTTAACCCCATTTGCCTGTTAAAGGAGGTTGCTCATGATAAGAGTGGACAGTGTAAATAGTGGGAACTGTACCTGTTTGCGTTTAAATAAACCAATTGCTAGTTCGGAGCCTGACTTGGAGTCTAGGAAGAGTGCGCATTCAGTCAGCCTATTGGACAAAGCAGAATCCAATAGCTGATGTACAGAGTAAGGGCTCTGTGCTATTGCTTGCCAGGATATTTAGGCACTCTCCTGATCGCAGGGATTGCAAGGACAGAAGTGGCCAATGCCACTAAAATTGAGAAAGAATGTCGCACAAAATCCAAAAACTGTGACACAAGCCTCTCACCAGTTAATCTGCCCCCGTGAGCTTTTCAAATTTGTGACTTCAATTGGTGACTATTATCTTCCTATATCTCACCCCTCCCCAGTAACTCCGCCCCTGTGTGATATTCTCCTGTATCTCACCCCTCCCCAGTAACTCCGCCCCTGTGTGATATTCTCCTGTACCTCACCCCTCCCCAGTAACTCTGCCTCTGTGTGATATTCTCCTGTACCTCACCCCTCCCCAGTAACTCTGCCTCTGTGTGATATTCTCCTGTACCTCACCCCTCCCCAGTAACTCTGTCACACCCCCAGTAACTCCGCCCCTGTGTGATATTCTCCTGTATCTCACCCCTCCCCAGTAACTCTGCCCTGTGTGATATTCTCCTGTACCTCACCCCTCCCCAGTAACTCTGCCTCTGTGTGATATTCTCCTGTACCTCACCCCTCCCCAGTAACTCTGCCTCTGTGTGATATTCTCCTGTACCTCACCCCTCCCCAGTAACTCTGCCCGTGTGATATTCTCCTGTATCTCACCCCTCCCCTGTAACTGTCACTCTCTGTGCCTCTCTTGGAATTCTGGGACGGCCCATCGAGGATCCCATTACTGTGATGACGTAACTGCCTAATCCTCTCTTTTGCTGGCTTTCCAGTTCAGCAAGGCCAGAGAGTGTTCCTTGCCAGCCTCCTCCCTGTCCCCCCTCACCTCACTCACCAATGTCTGCCAGTGAATCAGCAATCAGCATTTCTCTCTAAAATCAGTCATGAGCAAGGCCCTTGCCAGCCACGACCTGTTTATGGATGATAGCATTGGACTTCTGGCTTTGACTGAAACCTGCCTCATGGGTGGCAACAGCCTGCCCCTTCACCGAAGGCCCCCCACATTCCATAACCTGCCCCACCCAAACTGCAGTGCGGCCCTTATTACAAGCCGCAGCTGATTCTCTCCCCCAATTCTCTGGCACCTTCTCCTCCTTCGAGGACATCACCCTGTTGCACCCCTCGCACCTCCTTTAAAGTCCCTACGGTCTACGCTCCCTCAAGCTGCACCCCAACTTTCTTCCTGAGATGTCCCCTTTCCTTTGCTCCCTCATCCTCTGCACTGAGCGAACCCTCATCCTCGATGCTTTCAATTGCCACCTCAGTTACCCTTACCGTCTGTCCTTAGCATTCACCATGCTCTGTTCTTCCTCAACTACTTCCTCGATATAAGCTCTCCTACCCATATTCATGGCCACCTTCTTGATCTTGCCATCTCATGTGGCCTCTCTACTCCCATGGTCTCATTCACAGATAAGACCACCTCCAACCACTTTCTTTTATCCCACATCTCCTACCCTCTTTCAATCCCACTTCCTTTTGCACGCCCCCACCCTTCCCGCCCCTAGTCACTCATAACTGCAGTTTCAAATGCCCAACAGCCTAGCATTTGGCCGTCCATTTGCCACAATTCTTTCACAGCCATTGACTTACTCAGCCACTCCCTCAACCTCCACCTTTGATGCCCTTTTCCCCAGTAAAGCCTTTACTCTCTCCCATCCGGCGCATTCTCCCTGGTACGGCCTCCATCTTCACTCCCTCAAGCCCGAGGGGCGCAGACTTGAGTATCTCTGGCACACATTTGGTTTAGCCATTCATCGGCAGATCTGGCTGGACCACATCAAGCACTATCGGGCCTCGCTGTCCTCTACCAAAAGCACCCACTGCTCCAGGATCATTCTGAAGAGTATATGATAACCCTTGACTTGTTATCTCCTTTATTGACTGTCTCCTTATACACACCTCCCCTGCCTCTTCCACCCTCACTTCCAACAACGTGCGAGCAGCTCATGGACTTTGCCACTGAGATTGAGGTGATCTATTCAGTACCCTCTGCTGCTTCACCCAGGCCCCTTTGCCCATCAGGCTGAACCAGTCCCCAGGTTTCCCCCATGCCCTAGTCCTGGAACTGCTTCTCTCCCTCGTGTCTCTCGCATTTCACCAAGCTCATCTCGACCATAAGACTCACCTCCTGCTCCCTTGACTCCAAATCCCACTAAATTGCTGGCCACCCAACTTCCCTCCCTGGCCCCCATGATAGTTGACATTGTAAACGGTTCCCTCTACTTGGGTACTGCCACCCTCCCTTTCAAAACCACCATCATCACCTCTCTCCTCAGAATACCCTCACTTGACCCCCTCTGTCCTTGAAAACTATCACTGCATCTCCAATCTTCCATTCCTCTCCAAAGTCCTTGGACATATTTGTGCCGACAAAGTTCATGCCCATCTTTCCCTCAACTCCCTGTTTGAATTTCTCCAGTCAGGTTTCCATGCCTGCCACAGCCCGAACCAAAGTCATGAATGATACCCTGTGGTGCATTATCCCTCCTCATCCTTCTCGACCTGCCTGCAGCCTTTGACACGGTCGACCACCCCATCCTCCTTCAATGCCTCTCCTCCATTGTCTGGCTCAGGGGGACTGATCTCACTAAGTTCCTCTCTTACCTCTCCGATCATAGCCAGAGCATCTCCCACAATGGCTTCCCTTCACCATCCCCGATCCGTTATCTCTGGACTCAGCCAAGGATCTATACTTGGCCCAGTCCTTTTCCTCATCTACATGTTGTCTCTCGGCAATATCATCCACAGACATAGGGTCAGCTTCCACACGTGCACTGACAACACCCAGCTCTACCTCACCGTCAACTCTCTCAACCCATCCACTGCCACTGCCTTGTCAGGCTGCTTCTCCAACATCCAATCTTGGATGGGCCACAATTTCCTGCAGTTAAACGTTGCGAAGACTGAAACCATTGTCTTCGGCTCCTGCCACAAACTCCTTGCCACCGATTCCAGCTACCTCCCCGGCCACTGTCTCAGGTTGAACCAGACTGTTTACATCCTCAGTGTCCTATTTGGCCCTGAGCTGAGCTTCCTTCCGACATGCTATCTGACATGAATCTTGTCATTCATGTGGAAATGACTTATGAAGTAATACTGGGTGGCCTGCGGGTGGCGCTGTCCGGGGAGAGTATAAATACTCGGGCACGGGCCCAGCTTGCGCAGGACATTCTTAACAGGAACTAGTGAAGGACACAACTAGACCTCCATGTTGTAAAATAGTTGATTAAAGCTTTGTTTAATGCTTAGACCAAGTGCCTAGTAGTTTTCTGACGTCACTATCCATCCCATCACAAAGATCGCCTACTTCCCCTTCCGTATCATCACCAGCCTCAGCCTATCTGCTGCTGAGACCCCCATCTACGCCCCCCTGGACTTGACTGTTCCAATGCTCGCCTGGATGGTCTCCCATCCTCCATGCTTTACCAACTTAAGCTCACCTAAAACTCTTATCGCCCATATCCTAATCTGCACTCAAATCCCACTCACCCATCACCCCTGCCCTTGTTGACCTACCCTGGCTCCAGGTTCTCCAACGCCCCAACTTTAAAATTCTCATCCTCAGGTTCAAATCCCACCATGACCTCCCTCCCCCCAAACTCTTCGTTCCTCTGACTCTCACCGCTTTGGCGGCCGTGCCTTTAGCCACCTGCGCCTCTTACTATGGAATCCCCTCCCTAAATCCCAACGCCTGTCTACCAGACACTCGTTCTTTATGACCCTCCTTAAAATCCATCTCCTTGCCAAGCTTCTGGTCACCCTTCCTAATATCTTCTCCTTTGACTGAGCATCCATTTTTTTTTACTACATTATATTAGGATATATTAAGACAGGTGACCAAAAGGTTGGTCAAAGAGGTAGGTTTTAAGGAGCATCTTAAAGGAGGAGAGAGAGGTGGAGAGGCGGAGAGGTTTAAGGGAGGGAAATCCAGAGCTTGGGGCCCAGGCAGCTGAAGGCACGGCCGCCAATGGTGGAGCGATTAAAATCGGGGATGTACAAGAGGCCAGAATTGGAGGACCGTAGAGAGGTTACAGAGGTAGGTAGGGGGGAGACCATGGAGGAATTTGGAAACAGGGATAAGAATTTTAAAATTGAGGTGTTGGTGGACAGGATACAATATAGGTCAGAGGTGAGGGGTGAACGGGACTTGGTGCGAGTTAGGACACGGGCAGCAGAGTTTGAGATGAGCTGGAGCTTATGGAGGGTGGAAGGTGGGAGCTCGGCCAGGAGAGCACTGGAATAGTTAACGGCGCTGTATAAATGCAAGTTGTTGTGTGATATGTTCCTGCATCTGAGCCCTCCCCAGGTACCCTGTCCCTGTGTGATATTTTGCTGTAACTGGTCCTGCCCCATTAGTTGATCTCTGTGCAATCATTTTCTGCACCAGTTACTCTGTGACATTTTCCCTTATCTGGCCTCTCCCCAGTTAATTATGTGACTGTATGATCTTCCATATTACTGTCTCATTGATATTTTACTCTACCTGTCGCCTCCCAAGTTTCTCGGTCGCTGTGAGATATTGTCCCCCCTCCTCCCGTTACAGCCTCATTGTTTGATACTTACCTGTATCTCACCCCTCCCCAGTTACTCTGTCACTGTGTGATATTGACCTGTATCCGAACCCTCCTCAGTTACTCTGTCACTGTGTGATATTGACCTGTATCCCATCCCTCCCCAGTTACTCTGTCACTGTGTGATATTGACCTGTATCCCATCCCTCCCCAGTTACTCTGTCACTGTGTGATATTGACCTGTATCCGATCCCTCCCCAGTTACTCTGTCACTGTGTGATATTGACCTGTATCCGATCCCTCCCCAGTTACTCTGTCACTGTGTGATATTGACCTGTATCCGATCCCTCCTCAGTTACTCTGTCACTGTGTGATATTGACCTGTATCCGATCCCTCCTCAGTTACTCTGTCACTGTGTGATATTGACCTGTATCCCATCCCTCCCCAGTTACTCTGTCACTGTGTGATATTGACCTGTATCTCACCCCTCCCCAGTTACTCTGTCACTGTGTGATATTGACCTGTATCTGATCCCTCCCCAGTTACTCTATGTTTTTTTAAATTCATTCACGGGATGTGGGCATTGACATGAATCTTGTCATTCATGAAAGAAAGACTTATGAAATAATACTGAGTGGCCTGCGGGTGGCGCTGTCCAGGGAGAGTATAAATACTCGGGCACGGGTCCAGCTTGCGCAGGACATTCTTAACAGGAACGAGCGAAGGACACAACTAGACCTCCATGTTGTAAAACAGTTGATTAAAGCTTTGTTTAACGCTTAGGCCAAGTGCCGAGTAGTTTTCTTACATCAGGCCACACTGGCAACACCAGCATTTATTGCCCATCCATAATTGCCCTTGAGAAGGTGGTGGTGAGCCACCTTCTTAAACCGCTACAGTCCATGTGGTGAAGGTACTCCCACAGCGCTGTTAGGGAGGGAGTTCCAGGATTTTGACCCAGCGATGATGAAGGATCGGCGATATACTTCCAAGTCAGGATGGTGTGTGACTTGGAGGGGAACTTGGAGGTGGTGGTGTTCCCATGCGCCTGCTGCCCTGACCTTCAAGGTGGAAGAGGTCGCGGGTTTGGGAGGTGCTGCCGAAGAAGCCTTGGCGAGTTGCTGCAGTGCATCTTGTAGATGGTGCACACTGCAGCCACGGTGCGCCGGTGGTGGAGGGAGTGAATGTTGAAGGTGGTGGATGGGGTGCCAATCAAGCGGGCTGCTTTGTCCTGGATGGTGTCGAGCTTCTTGAGTGTTGTTGGAGCTGCACTCATCCAGGCAAGTGGAGAGTATTCCATCACACTCCTGACTTGTGCCTTGCAGATGGTGGAAAGGCTTTGGGGAGTCAGGAGGCGAGACACTCGCCGCAGAATACCCAGCCTTTGACCTGCTCTTGTAGCCACAGTATTTATGTGGGTGGTCCAGTTAAGTTTGTGGTCAGTGTGACCCCCAGGATGTTGATGGTGGGGGATTCAGCAATGGTAATGCCATTGAATGTCAAGGGGCGGTGGTTAGACTCTCGCTTGTTGGAGATGGTCATTGCCTGGCATTTGTGTGGCGCGAATGTAACCTGCCACTTATCAGCCCAAGCGTGAACGTCGTCCAGGTCTTGCTGCATGTGGGCACGGACTGCTTCATTATCTGAGGAGTTGTGAATGGAGCTGAACACTGTGCTTTGTGATATTGACCTGTATCTGAACCCACCCTGGTTATTCCGTCACTGTGTGATATCGACCTAAATCTGAACCCTCCCCAGTTACTCTGTGAGGTGGGATATTTCGATGTTGCTCTCTCCCCATTGATATCTCTGTTTGTTAATGTTGGCTGCTGCCCAGTGGGGGCTGTAGCCGGTGCTGGCTCTGTGTGCAGCCGGTTGCCTCTGTTGCCGAGGAGCGTGGCTTCGGAGCGGCAGGTTTAACGGTGAGAAGTTGTGAGTGAGGTCTGAGTGCAGCTTGCGACAAAGCAGTTGGACAGGCACCTCCCTCACTGCTTCATTCAGTCGCTGTGTGGCTGCTGCAAGCACCCGGCCTCTCCACTAGAGGCAGAAGAGTCCAACAAATGAAGGCGACAAACTCAGGCAGCAGATTTCGAGCGGAGCTTCGGATTGTTCGTATGCGGGACCCATTTGATGGAATTTCTGAGATCAGCTCATTCTGCTGTCTAGATGCGACAAGGAGGATTTCTTTGCCCGGCTATCTTGGCATTTTTTGTACTGTTGTGCAAAGAGTACTGGATGTGTTCCTGCAGCCTGATCTCAGCTGTAGGTAGTGACAGGTAATGAATGGACCTTAATCTTTTGTAAATTAGCACATTTCGCATGAATGGATTTTTTCTTCTTCTTCCTGGTGTGATATATATATATATATTTTTGTAAGCGGGAGGTGTTTGTGCAGTCCTGATGCCAGCACAATGTGTGCCTGCAATAAACAGGCACGGATATCCCCAGTGATGGATAGAAAGAGAGAGAGCTCGGTGAAGATTAGCTCTGGGAAACGACAGGAGCAAATGCTGCAAGTACACAAACTCCACCTGCACCTGAGCAAGGAAGGCACGGCCGGCATTATGTCTGGATCGTAATCGAGTCTGTGCCCGAGAGCTTACCCTATCTCTCCTCTTTCAGACGCTGGCGGACCTGCTGTGTAGATCCAGAACCTGACCCGTTGATTTATGTTTTACCAAGTCCCGTTCATCCATCACCCCCCCTGTGCTCGCTGACCTACATTGGATCCCGGTCCGGTAGCTCCTTAAATTTAAAACTCATCCTTGTTTTCAAATCTCTCCGTGATCTCGTCCCCCTCCTCCCTATCTCTGTAACCTCCTCCAGCCCTACAACCCTCCGAGATATCTGCGCTCCTCTAATTCTGCCCTCTTGAGCATCCCTGATTATAATCGCTCCACCATTAGCGGCCGTGCCTTCAGCTGCCGAGGCCCTAAGCTCTGGAATTCCCTCCCTAAACCTCTCCGCCTCGCTACCTCTCTTTCCTCCTTTAAGACGCTCCTTAAAACCGACCTCTTTGACCAAGCTTTTGGTCATCTGCCCTAATTTCTCCTAATGTGGCTCGGTGTCAAATTTAGTTTGATAATCGCTCCTGTGAAGCGCCCTGGGACGTTTTACAATGTTGAAGGCGCTATATAAATGCAAGTTGTTGTTGTTGGGTGGGGTGCGCATCCCCCGATTTTAATTGCTCCGCCATTGGCGGCCGTGCCTTCAGCTGCCTCGGTCCTATGATCTGGAATTCCCTGCCTAAAGCTCTCAGCCTCCTTCAAGCCGACCTCTTTGACCAAGCTGTCGGTGACCTGTCCTTATGTGGCTCGGTGTTTGCGAGCCCTGCTGGGAAGCACCTCGGGACCAATGTTCCCTCGAATTCTTTTTTGGGCGTGCGGGCCCCCTTAACGCGCACGCGCGGTTTTTCCACTTAAAAGCGGGTAAGCCGGCTGCGCGGGACCTCCCGACCGTCGCGCGGCCGTGCAGCTTAACAGGAATATTGCTTGGGGCATTTGACTACGTTAAAGGCGCTATACAAATGCAAGTTGTTGTTGTTGTTGTTGAGTGTTTTGAGCGTCGCGTCTGGGACTTGGAGTTTCCCGCGCGGCCTGCTGGAAGGATCCTCGACCCAGATATGTGCCTGTTCCTCGTGACACATGGGGGAGATTGCGGCGCACGCGAAGGGCACGGGCGGAATTCACATGGCCATTAACGGAGCTCACCTCATTTTCTTCAGCACGTTCCCCCCGGCAACTGTTTACATAAGAACATAAGAAATAGGGGCAGGAGTAGGCCATTCGGCCCTTCGAGCCTGCTCCACCATTCAATGGGATCATGGCTGATTTTCTGCCTCAATTCCATTCACCGGCCCTATCGCCATATCCCTTGATGCCCTTACTAGTCAGAAATCTATCGACTTCTGTTTTGAATATACCCAATGACTGAGCCTCCACAGCCCTCTGGGGTAGAGAATTCCAAAGATTCACCACCCTCTGTGTGAAGAAATTTCTTCTCATCTCAGTCCTGAATGGCCTACCCTTTATCTTGAGGCTGTGGCCCCTGGTTCTAGACTCCCCAGCCAAGGGAAACATTCTCCCAGCATCCATCCTATCAAGCCCTGTAATAATTTTCTATGCTTCAATGAGATCCCCTCTCATTCTTCTGAATTCAAGAGAATACAGGCCTAGTTTACTCAATCTCTTCGCATACGACAGTCCCGCCATCCCAGGAATCAATCTCGTGAACCTTCGCTGCACTCCCTCTATGGCAAGTATATCCTTCCTTAGGTAAGGAGACCAAAATTGTACACAGTACTCCAGGTGTGGTCTCACCAAGGCCCTATATAATTGGAGTAAGACTTCTTTACTCCTGTACTCAAATCCTCTTGTAATGACTGACGCTCAAGACCTGCCGCGTAGTCACTGAGGGTTTTTTTGAAAAGGGCAAAGGAGAAACACCCACGATGTGGAGGGAGACAGGGATTGTATTTAGCGTTGCTCAGCTGTGTTGTTTGAAAGAAAATTCCTCGTTTTTCTCCACTCCCTCCCCCAAGACAATGGCTGATTCCCCCTCCAGGGAGGGTTCACTCTTCAGAGGTAGGCCAGTCAGGACTCAGTTCACCACCCTATGTTTTCAGCCAGTGGTTCAGTGGGCAGCACCCTCACCTCTGAGTCAGAAGGTTGTGGGTTCAAGTCCCACTCCAGAGACTCGAGCACAAAATCTAGGCTGACACTCCCAGTGCAGTGCTGAGGGAGTGCTGCACTGTCGGAGGTGCCGTCTTTCAGAATCAGATATTAAACTGAGGCCCCGTTTGCTGTCTCAGGTGGACGTAAAAGATCCCACGGCACTATTTCGAAGAAGAGCAATGTCCTAGCCAACATCTATTCCTCGACCAACACCTAAACACAAATTATCTGGTCATTGCTGTTTGTGGGATCTTTCTGTGCAGAAATTGGCTACCATATTTCCTACATTACAACAGTGCCTCCACTTCAAAAGAACAGCATTGGCTTAAAGATTCTGAGGGGGATTGACAGGGTTGATGCTGAGAGGCTCTTTCTCCTGGCTGGAGAGTCTAGAACTAGGGGGCATAGTCTCAGGATAAGGGGTTGCCCATTTAAGACTGAGATGAGGAGGAATTTCTTCACTCAGAGGGTTGTGAATCTTCAGCATTCTCCACCCCAGAGGGCTGTGGATGCTGAATCATTGAGTATATTCAAGGCTGAGATCGATAGATTTTTGGACTCTAGGGGAATCAAGGGATATGGAGATTGGGTGGGAAAGTGGAGTTGAGGTCGAACATCAGCCATGATCTTATTGAATGGAGCAGGCTCGAGGGGGCGTATGGCGGACTCCTGCTCCTAATTCTTATTAAAACGTTTTGGGACGTCCTGAGATTGTGAAAGGCGCCATTGTTTGTATCTTTGTTTCTCCCCCTTTCTAATTGAAGGAGTGGACCTGAATTCTGGACTTTACGGTGCGATCTTGTGGGCACTGGAGTTTGAGCATGGTAATCGGGGCAGTTCATCCAGCGCCCTATAACTGACGGAAGCGTCAACATAGCCTTTGTAACAGAAGCCAATAGCAGGAGACTTCTGAGGTCATTTGTTTAGGCTCCTGCCACGTAGCCTCACGAGACAGGACCGTGAGTCGGTGATGGACCGAGATTTTGATGAGGGCTAATTCTGCGACTCACGCTCCCCTTTGATGAGGCTCCATGGCAAAATTATCCCTTAAGAACACAGGAATAGGAGTCGGCCATTTTCTGCCATTTAACTCCATTTACTTGCCTTTGCCCCATATCCCCCGATACCCAGCTAAAATCTATCAATCTCAGTCTTGAAAGCTCCAATTGTTCCCCAGCATCCACTTTATTTTGGGGGAGAGAGTTCCAGATTTCCTCTACCCTTTGTGTGAAGAAGTGCTTCCTGACATCACCCCTGAACGGCCTGGCTCTAATTTTAAGATGTGGCCCCCTTGTTCTGGACTCCCCCCACCAGAGGAAACAGTTTCTCTGTATCTGTCCTATCCAATCCTTTTACCATTTTAAACACCTCGATCAGGTCACCCTTCAACTTTTATACTCAAGGGAATGCAAGCCAGGTTTGTGAAACCTGTCCTCAGACTTTAACCCTTTAAACCCTGGTATTATTCTGGTGAATCTGCGCTGCACCCCCTCCAAGGCCGATATACTTGAGCACATAAAGCTAGGCTGACGCTCCCAATGCAGTGCTGCAGTGTCGGAGGTGCCGTCTTTCGGATGTAGACATTAAACCAAGGCCCCGTCCGCTCTCTCAGGTGGACGTTAAAAGATCCCATGGCACTATTTCGAAGAAGAGCAGGGGGGGAGTTCTCCCCGGTGTCCCGGCCAATATTTATCCCTCAATCAACATAACAAAAAACAGATTATCTGGTCATTATCACTATTGCTGTTTGTGGGACCTTGCTGTGTGCAAATTGGCTGCCGCATGTACCACATTGCAACAGTGACTCCACTTCAGAAGTACTTTATTGACTGTAAAGCGCTTTGAGACGTCCGGTGGTCGTGAAAGGCGCTATAGAAATGCAAGTCTTTCTTTCTTTCAAGGCTCGGTACAACTGAAGCACAATGTCTTTTCCTCTTTGTATCCCAGCCCTTGGGATAAAGGCCAACATTCCATTAGCCTCTTTAATTACTTTTTGTACCTGTGGACTATCTTTTAGTGATTTCTGAAGACAAACTTGCGTCACAAAATCTGGTTTAAGTATTCTCAACGAGCTGATTTGACATTGTGCGTTCCCCTACAGTAACAGGCAGTCCGTACACGGTGATATTTTTAAAGCATTTACCACCACCTGTTGCAGTCGGGGTCCACCAGCTGCCGATGGTTACCATTGCAGACGGAGCTGTCCCTGATTGTTTGCGAGGGCTGCAACCGCCCACTGGGATGGCGCGCAGGCTTTCATTTCTTGGGATTACCTTTCCCCGGCATCAACTAAGTGTTTTTGGCATTCCGCTTCCGATCAGATTGTGCTGCTTAATCCTGGGAGCACCGATCCCTCTCTGCCGTGTTCCGAACTCACAGCTGTCTTCTGTTGAAGAACATCTGCAAGCTGAGATTTAATATCAGTTCAGAGCGCTGCGCAGTAAAGGCACGATAGCACCCTCCTCGCTGTTGCAAATACACCCTTGCGATTCTCTGCGTCGAAGCTGCATCGGAGAGCCTCCCCCTCTGACTCGGTGTTCGGTCGGACTCCTTCACCTCTTCAGCTTTCCCTTCCGCCTCTCCAAGCTTGGTGTCTTCTAATCAATACTCTCCCATTTACCTGTTCTTCAGAGAAATTTACAGCACTGAGGGAGGCCATTCGGCCCATCGTGTCTGTGCCGGCCGAGAAAGAGCTCTCCAGCCTAATCCCACTTTCCAGCTCTTGGTCCGTAGCCCTGTAGGTTACGGCACTTCAAGTGCATATCCAAGTACTTTTTAAATGTGATGAGGGTTTCTGCCTCTACCACCCTTTCAGGCAGTGAGTTCCAGACCCCCACCACCCTCTGGGTGAAAAAAGTTCTCCTCAACTCCTCTCTAATCCTTCTACCAATTATTTTAAATCTATGCCCCCTGGTTATTGACCCTTCTGCTAAGGGAAATAGGTCCTTCCTATCCACTCTATCTAGGTCCCTCATAATTTTAATACACCTCAATTAAATCTCCCCTCAGCCTCCTCTGTTCCAAAGAAAAGAACCCCAGCCTCTCCAATCTTTCCTCATAGCTAAAAATCTCCAGTCCTGGCAACAGTCCTCGTAAATCTCCTCTCTAGTGCAATCACATCTTTCCCGTTCTTCTCCCCAATGCTTTCCCATCTTGGTGTTGTCCTGTGCTGTGATCCTGGGTGTCCACCACAGTGAGGAGCGGGGTCGCTGGGTGTCCTGACCCAGTTGTACCAAATCCACTCTCCAAGTTGAAGGCAGTTCGGATTGATGTTGTCTTGGTGACCAAATATTGAAACGATTCATGAGCATCCAATTCTAGTCTCGGAAAGTGGTCGAAAGAGTATAGAACTGCATTGCTCAATCCATTCGCTGTACAATACCACGCAGTCCAATTCAATCAGTAAAAGGAAGAAAGCATTTGCATTTCTATAGCGCCTTCCACAACCTCAGGACGTCCCAAAGCGCTTTACAGCCAATGAAGTACTTTTGAAGTGTAGTCACTGTTGTGATGTGGGAAAGGTGGCAGCCAATTTGCGCACAGCAAGCTCCCACAAACAGCAGTGAGATAATGACCAGCGTTGTTGGCTGAGAGGTAAATGTTGGCCAGCACACTGGGGAGAACTACCACTGCTCTTCTTTTACATGCAGCTGAGAGGGCAGACGGTGCCTCTGACAGAGCAGCACTCCCTCAGTACTGCACTGGAGCCTCAGCCTAGATTTTGTGCTCAAGTCTGTGGAGCGGGACTTTGAACCCACGATCTTCAGACTCCGAGGCGAGACTGTTACCCACCGAGGTAAGGCTGACACCCACCACCGCCCAACTTAACAAGTCATACCGTCCAATCCAATCAGAGTACAGTGTCACACTCCCCAATCTCCAATCGATGCAGAGAGGATGTTTCTCCTCGTGGGGAAATCTAGAACTCGGGGGCACAGTCTCAGAATAAAGGGTCGCCCTTTTAGAACTGAAATGAGGAGGAATTTCTTCTCTCAGAGGGTCGTAAATCTGTGGAATTCTCTGCCCCAGAGAGCTGTGGAGGCTGGGTCATTAAATACATTTAAGGTGGAGATAGACAGATTTTTGCAAGATAAGGGAGTGAAGGGTTATGGGGAGCGGGCAGGGAAGTGGCTTTGAGCCCCAGATCAGCCATGATCTTATTGAATGGCGGAGCAGGCTTGAGGGGCCAAGTGGCCTATTCCTGCTCCTATTTCTTATGTTCGTATCTGGTCAGAGTACAGTACTATACTGTGGTTGGATTGGCTGCTTTGACGAGGCTGACTCTAATCGCACTCAATTTCTGCCTGTTCCACTTTATTAATTTGTTGTAACCAGGTTGTCATGATCAGCCATGATCTCATTGAATGGCGGAGCAGGCTCGAGGGGCCGAATGGCCTACTCCTGCTCCTATCTTCTATATGTGTGCGTGGATTAACTGAACAGTGAGTGATGGCCTCCTTCAGCTCGAGAGCAGACTTGGGGAACAACCTGGAGGATGAGCTCGCTGTGAGCCGCCAGGAATGAGCTGCAGTGTCGGCTCCTCACCGGGGATTACAGGGAGGCCTGTGGCCAGGTCACACTGGATCCCCTTAGGAATTAGATTGGTCTACATTACACCAAAGGTTGTCACATTTCCCTGGGCCGGGAGAAAGCGGCTCATTTACAGATCGTTAATGACAGGGGATACGAGGGGAGCAAAACAAGTCAGCGAGAGCAGTCTGTGTCCTCAGGTCCAGCAACACTGGGATAGGAACATAGGAACAGGAGGAGGCCATTGAGCCCCTCGAGCCTATTCCACCATTCAATGAGATCATAACTGATCTGTGACCTAACTCCATATACCCGATTTGCCCCATATCCCTTAATACCTTTGGTTAACAAAAATCTATCAATCTCCGATTTAAAATTAACAATTGCTCTAGCATCAATTGCCGTTTGCGGAAAAGAGTTCCAAACTTCTACCACCCTTTGTGTGTAGAAGTGTTTCCTAATTTCACTCCTGAAGGATCTGGCTCTAATTTTTCGACTATGCCCCCTAGTCCCAGACTCCCCAACCAGCGGAATTAGTTTCTCTCTATCTACCCTATCTGTTCCCCTTAATAACTTGAAAACTTCAATCAGATCACCCCTGAACCTTCTACATTCTAGGGAATACAACCCTAATTTGTGTAATCACAGGCCAATCATCAAAACATTGAAGGTGCCCCCCCCACCCCCGCCCCCGCTGCCCTAGCCTCCCTCTGCTCTTGTTTCCATTTGCCCACAAATTCCATTCTGCCCCTTGCCACACTCTGCTTCCTGCTCCCTTCTGCTTCAAGGTGTCTGCTGTGGATATGTGTTGGTGCAGGCTCGATGGGCCGAAATGGCCTCTATCTGCACTGTGGGGATTCTGTGATTCTGTGGCTCAGTGGGTAGCACCCTTGCCTCTGAGTTCAAGTCCCACTCCAGAGACTCGAGCACGTAATTCAGGCTAACACTCCCTGTGCGGTACTGAGGCAGCACTGCACTGTCGGAGGTGCCGCCTTTCAGATGAGACATTAAACCGAGACCCCCGTCTGCCCTCTCAGGTAGACGTAAAAGATGCCGTGGCGCTATTCGAGGGCGAGCAGGGGAGTTCGCATGGTGTTCTGGCCAACATTGATTCCCCAACCA
Source organism: Squalus acanthias (assembly GCA_030390025.1). Classification (NCBI taxonomy): domain Eukaryota; kingdom Metazoa; phylum Chordata; class Chondrichthyes; order Squaliformes; family Squalidae; genus Squalus; species Squalus acanthias. Next base: position 5,226,900 of record CM059445.1, on the reverse strand, counting down.
ACATCACGCCAACAGATTATCTGCTCATTCTCTCATTGTTGTTTATGGGATCTTGCTGGGCGCAAATTGGCTGCTGTGTTTCCCTAGATTACAACAGTGACTACACTTCAAAAGTGTTTATTGCCTGTAAAGTGCTTTGGGACGTCCTGAGGTAATGAAAGGTGCTATAGAAATGTCAGTTCTTTCTTTCTGCTGATATACTCTTGCATTATCCCACAGACAGACCTGTACCAGAAGGTTTTTGCAAAAAAAAATTCTTTTTTTCTTTATTTTGTTCCCATTTCCCACGACAAAGCAGCTGATTCCCTCAGGATCACATTCCTGAACACAATGTCTTGTTATTGTGCTTCTGCGGCACTCTAATGCATTCAGCAGCGGCTGGTAACCTTGTGGACTTCATCTGGGCTGCTTGAGGCCAGCTGGAGCCTTAAGAGCCATGAGAATGAGGCCGGTGTTGCACAAAGAGAATGGAAAGGATGAGAGAGGAACTGAATGGCCTGCTTGTGAATAGCAGCGAAAGAAATGAGACTTCCTTTAGGGAGCCACTTAATAACAGAAGAGAATCGCTTCAGTATCTCTGAAAGGACGCTTAGCCAAGGGCCAGACTCCGAACTGGACGAAGACACACAGTGCTTTGAAACCTGGCAGTTCTAAAGACCGATCCCTCAGACACTTTCATATCTAGGAACATAGGAACAGGAGGAGGCCATTCAGCCCCTCGAGCCTGTTCCGCCATTCAATTAGATCATGGCTGATCTGTATCTTTATTCCATTTACCTGCATTGGTTGCGTAGCCCTTAATACCGTTGCCTCACAAAATTTATCAATCTCAGTTACGAAATTTTCAATTGAGCCCCCAGCCTCAATGGTATTTTGAGGGACAGAGTTCCAGATTTCCAGTACCTGAATGGCCTGGCTCTAATTTTAAGGTTATGCCCCTTGTTCTGGACTCCCTCACCAGAGGAAATAGTTTCTCTCTCCTCAATCACATTTTTTCATCATCTTAAGCACCTCAATCAGATAACCCCTTAATTTTCTATACTCAAGGGAATACAAGCCTAGTCTATGCAACCTGTCCTCATAACCTAACACTTTTATACCTGGTATCCTTCTGGTGAATCTGCACTGCACCCACTCCAAGGGAAAATTTTCAAGTTACAAAGTATAGACATGATCCTGGATTCAAATCCCAGACCAGATTGAGGGGGTTCAACACCTTCTTTCTATCTTGTGTGGGTCTTTTTATGAATTAGGTTCATGGCAGCCTCATATACCCATGGCACAAATCTCCCCCAAAGTGGCAGTGTCCCTCAGAGATGCCCCAGGATAACTGGCGTAGGATGTGGAAAAATAGCGCACTGATGCAATAGAGGGCCTCCTATTGAGGCAGGGCCGAGGACAACCCAGACATCAAACTCCTCTAATCAAACTCAACTATTATTCACTAAGCCCTTCAACCATTAGCCTTTATCATTCTGGTATCTCTGGATTTGTTGGATCTGCGATGGATTCATCCCACTTTCCTTCGCCTCCCCCGCTCTCGGTGTTAGGTAAACATCCTGGGAGCACAAATTCATAAAATCGCACCCTCCCACCCCCTTTCGTGACTCCAATAAAACGCTAAAACTCAGCAAATAGATTAGTCGGCACCTTCAGCAACTGGAATCCACACTGCTCCGTCTGGATGAGTCCTGAAGATTTACCGCGGGGAGGGGGCTTCGCTTTTGTTCGACGTTTGTTAGCCTCGTGATAGATTTCACGGTGGTCTGTAGAGGTGCCATATTCCCAGCATTCACTGATCTGAAAACCAGTAGTGCAACGAAGAGTCTCAGACTATACTGGTCCTGTAGTGGAATCATCTCTCTGTAACATTGTGTGACACTCCCACAACTAAACCTGCATTCATTTGCGGAAAAGGAGATTGAGGGGACAAGTTTTTAAGATGTTGTGAAGCACAGACAGTGGACCTGTACCCAGAGCGCACTGCTGATTAAACACCTCTGCACCAAGGATCACACTGTATCGTGTTTGGCCCACGTTGTGTTCCTTTGTGTCAGCCGTGGCTCAGTTGGCAGCACTCTTTGCCTCTGAGTCACAAAGTTGTGGGTTCGGAGTCCCACTCCAGAGACTCGAGTGCAAAAATCTAGGCTAAAAATCCAGTGGAGTGCTGCATTGTTGGAGGTGCTATCTTTTGAATGAGACGCTAAACCAAGACCCCTCTCAGGTGGACGTAACGGGTTCCTCGGCACTATTTCAAAGAAGAGCAGGAGATTATCTGGTCATTATCGCATAGCTGTTTGTGGGAGCTTGCTGTGCACAAATTGGCTGCCCCGTTTCCTACATTACAACAGTGACTACACTTCAAAAGTACTTCATTGGCTGTAAAGTGCCTTGGGATGTCCCAAGGTTGTGAAAGGCGCTATATAAATGCAAGTCATTCTTTTCTTGGTTTGCGCCATGCACTCTCTGGTGTCTGGTCATAGAATCATAGGGCTGGATTTTGATACTGGGGACGGGATGGAGGCGGGACTCCCACTTTTTGGGTTGTAGTCCCGCCTCCATTGACTTGTGGCCAACCCACTGTATTTTTACTTGATTGACCTTGTTGAGCCCACCCAGCGAGCTCAGCAGGCCAATTAAGGGCCACCCGGCAACAGGTGACGTCACAGATTGATATTTCATGTCAAGAGCTTTTGGCAGATGAAATATCAGCATTTGACAGCTCTGTGAAGCTGTCAAACACTGACAATCTGTCCTCTAACTTGAGTTCTTCGTCTCAGGCTGAGTTAGAAATCAATCCAGCATAGAAAGCAGAAGCTGCAGCTTTTGACAGCTCAACGGCCATTCTGCTTTCTGTGCCGGTGAGATTTCTGACTCCTGAGACCTGAAGGGCTGACACCTGCAGGAGGAAGTTAAGGTAAGTAAAACTTTTTCCCACACTTTACACTTACCTTACACACTTACCTCTGCACACATGCACCCATCACTCACCTGCCCACTGGACATATCGACCCCTCCAACCCCTGCAGACCCACGGTCCGCCTCGCTAACTTGGCGTGGTTGGGACCTGTCGGGAAGCCCACATTTCAGCCATTAAAATAGGGATTAGGCAAAAAACTGCCTGTTAACAGGCAGTTAATTGTCAGTAATCCCTTCCCGCCTCGGGGAGGCGGGTCCCAGCACAGTTCGGGTACCCGCCGCCAGCGAAACTGGCATGGGGGCGGGTTGGGGGCGGGATGGGGTCGGGACCCCCGAATCTGCAACTTTAACCCCCCCCGCCTCCAAACCCGCCTCCACGGGTCAATGAAAATCCAGCCCAAAGGGCAAAAAATTTGGTTAGTTAGCGCCTCCCGTTAGCACCTCAGGGGGGCGCTAACGGGGCGCTAGGAACTTAGCGCCCGAGCGCGGCGATTTTAGCGCCGCTCGCAAAGTTGACCAGTCGTTTTGTGGTGGCGTTAAACACTACCGCCACGATCTCCTGCGCCCGCAGATCGTCATGCGTGAAACGCCCCGGTAGCGCCCCAGACCGGATATTGAGTCGCGCCCCCTGCCCTAGCGCCTGCCGCGAGCAACGACAGGTAGAGGGGAACGTTTTTAAGTCAGGAAGGGGCTGGGGGAGCGCTATTTAAAGGCGGGCGCTTCCTGCCTTTTCTTGTCGGCAACATTTTTGGTTTTAACGCTGTCCTAAGGAGTTTTGGCCCTCAGCACCACTTTTGAGGTTCCTAAGTGCCGAGCTCTTTCCCTGGGCCTATCCAGTAGTGCTTCCAACACAATTGCTTTTGAGGTCTCTCCAGGCTGAGATTCAAGGCTGCAATGAGCAGGGTGTGGCTGGCCAGCAAGATGGCCCCTCCCCTTTAAGAACTGGACGGCGCCAGTCTGTCTGGCTTCCATGATTACTGACATCGCCTGAGCTTCGCCAGCGTTCTGAGGTAGCGCCTCGCTCCCTGACGTTTGCGCCTTAAGAGAGGTGTGTAGCGCCTGATTTAGCGCTCAAATCACCTCCAGGGGCGATAGAGGCGAATTTTGCAGTCGGAGGTAATAATTAGCGGCGGGCACTAAACTTTGCGCCTGACCAATATTAGCGCCCCAAAATGGACGATACCGAATTTTTCCCCCTGAGTGTCTCCGCTTCCACCACTTCTGTCGGCAGCGAGTTCCAGGTCCTCACCACTTGCTGTGTAAAAAAGTTTTTCCTCACATCCCCCCTGTATCTCTTGCCCAAAACCTTAAATCTGTGTCCCCTAGTCCTCGTACCATCAACTAGTGGGAACAGCCTTTCCCCATCTAGCCTATCCAAACCCGTCATAATCTTGTACACCTCTATCAAATCACCCCTCTGGTCTGTACTGTTTTGCGTGCAAGGTGTGTTCTGTTCTGTTCGCTGTGAGTGTGAAGTTCCTATGAGGGTTGGCTCGCACAGTGCCACCCTAGCCCCCACTGCCCACTCCTGGCACTGGGAGGAAACATCCTGCTGGCTCAGAGCGCCAGATCACAACGGTGGTTGTCTGTGTTACTGAGAAACCAAGTTAAAGGGACCGAGTTCCATCATGCAGGACGCCACCCATGTACCGGAATGCTGCGGTTAACCAGGAAATGGTTGGGTGAGGCCAAGCTTGGCTTTAAATGCTCAATGATTGTAGAAGAAAAGAAGACTGAGAGAGGCAAGGAGTTCCAGTGGGCAATGTGGAGAGATATCAGCCCCAGCCGAGCGATTGTGTGAAAAATAGATTCAGCGAATCGGACAGGTGCCCGCCATACGTGCCCGCTCCAGAGAGTCGCTGCCTCCGTGATACCAACACACCATTCTGCTGTGCAGCTGGTGAAAGAAAAGAAAGAAAGAAGGAGGGAAAGAAGGAAGGAGGGAAAGAAGGAAAGAAAGGAAGGAAAGAAAGGAAGGAAAGAAAGCAAAAAAGAAAGGAAGGAAGGAAAGAAAGGAAGGAAAGAAAGCAAAAAAGAAAGGAAGGAAGGAAAGAAAGGAAGGAAAGAAAGCAAAAAAGAAAGGAAGGAAGGAAGGAAAGAAAGCAAAAAAGAAAGAGGAAGGAAAGAAAGGAAAGAAAGGAAGGAAGGAAAGAAAGGAAAGAAAGGAAGGAAGGAAGGAAAGGAAGGAAGGAAAGAAAGGAAGGAAAGGAAGGAAGGAAAGAAAGAAAGCAAAAAAGAAAGAAAGGAAGGAAAGAAAGGAAGGAAGGAAAGAAAGGAAGGAAGGAAAGAAAGGAAGGAAAGAAAGGAAGGAAAGAAAGAAAGCAAAAAAGAAAGAAAGGAAAGAAGGAAGGAAAGAAAGGAAGGAAAGAAAGGAAGGAAGGAAAGAAAGGAAGGAAAGAAAGAAAGCAAAAAAGAAAGAAAGAAAGGAAGGAGGGAAAGAAGGAAGGAAGGAAAGAAGTTACACGACCTCAGGATGTCCCAAAGCGTTTTACAGCCAATGAAGTACTTTTTGAAGTGTAGTCACTGTTGTAATGTAGGAAACGTGGCAGCCAATTTGCGCACAGCAAGCTCCCACAAACAGCAGTGGAATAATGACCAGAGAACTTGTTTTAGTGAAATGTTTGAGGGATAAATATTGGCCAGGACACCGGGGAGAGCTCCCCTGCTCTTCTTCCAAATAGTGCCATGGGATCGTTTACGTCCACCTGAGAGGGCAGATGGGGCCCTCGGTTTAACGTCTCATCCGAAAGACGGCACCCCTGCCTCAGCACTGCACTGGGAGTGTCAGCCCGGATTTTGTGCTCAAGTCTCTGGAGTGGGAGTCTTGAACTCATGACCTTCTGACTCACGGCAAAAGTACAACCCACTGAGCCACAGCTGACACTTGAAGGAGAGACCCAAACGCTTGAGATTCAGAGAATGCTGAATCGACCAAAGGCAGCTGGGTCCAGAGGTTAAAGTTGACCCTGAGCTCAGCAAGATACAGCCTCGTAGGAGGGCAGCAGTCACTTCACTGTAGTAGTGTTTAAAGTCCTTTCAACTCCTGGACAGGCCACAATAGGCCCTTAGTGCTTCCGAGCACCACATTGCACAACGTTCTTGGAGTTCTGTAACGAGAAGCATTGCTGCAGTGTCCCCAACCCGTCCCGGCTCTAGAAATGGTTTAAAATAGACACGTAACTCCCGAGACCCTCGGACCACCCTTGCTCCCTGGAAAGACTCCTGACGTCACCCGATCACATTGTTAGGAGGCAGCATCTGATTCGCTCAGAGCCTTCCTGTGTGCGATATATTGCTATATTTAGTCAGTGTTTCTGGCAGTCTCCAGGGAGACTCTGCGATAGTGGATTCTGCCAACATCTCAGCATATGATGTTTAATGCGTTCCACTCTCCACCAGTTGAAATACTGGAATAAAAACAGAAACTGCTGGGAATACCCAGCAGGTCAGGCAGCATCTGTGGGGAGAGGAACAGAGTTAACGTTTCAGGTCGGTGACCTTTCGTCAGAACTGGAAAAAGTTAGAGATGTAACAGGTTTTTAAGCAAGTGTAGGGGCAGGGAAAGGGGGGAGGGGAGGAAAGAACAAAATGGAAGGTCTGTGATAGGGTGGAAGGCAGGAGAGATTAAATGACAAAAGGTATGATGGTGCAAGGCAATAGGAGATGGTAATGGAGTAAAGAAACAAAAGATGGGTCGAGAAGAGGTGTAAATGGGAACAGCAGAATCATCAACAGCTGCCATCTGAATAAATAGGAGCCGAGGTTATGGTCTGAAATTGTTGAACTCGATGGTGAGTCCAGAAGGCTGTAAAGTGTCTAATCGAAAGATGAGGTGTTGTTCCTCGAGCTTACGCTGAGCTTCATTGGGACGGTGTAAGAGGCCGAGGAACGAGAGGTCAGAGTGGGAGTGGAGCGGAGAATTAAAGTGACAGGCGACCGGAAGCTCGGGGTCCCCCTTACGGACTGAACGGAGGTGTTCCGCAAAGCGGTCACCCAATCTGCGTTTGGTCTCCCCAGTGTAGAGGAGACCGCATCGTGAGCAGCGAATACAGTATATTAAATTGCAAGAAGTACAAGTAAATCGCTGAAAGACTGTGTTGTTACAACATACTTCGAAATGTGCAAAGTTCCCTCACATTCGTGAGTTTGGGAACCATCACCCTCCCGTGTAAAAATAAGGAAAAGGGTATTAATATTAAAATGAAGGGGCAGGGGGGAGTGGGACTAATTGCACAGCTCGTTCAAAGAGACGGCACAGACACAAAGGGACAAATGGCCTCCTTCTGTGCTGTAGGATTCCATGATATGGTCGGAGGTTTCTGTCATAAGAACATAGGAACAGGTGGAGGCCATTCAACCCATTGAGCCTGTTCCGCCATGCAATGAGATCATGGCTGACCTGTACCTCAGCTCCATTTACCCGCCTTTGCTCCACATCCTTTGATACCCTTGCCTAACAAAATCGATCAATCTCAGTGCTGAAAGCTCCAATCGACCCCCAGCATCCACAGTAGCTAATTTTAAGGTTATGCCCCCTTGTTCTGGATTCCCCCCGAGAGGAAATAGTTTCTCTGTATCTACCCGATCAAATCCTTTTACCATTTTAAACGACTTAGAAACATAGAAGCATAGAAGATAGGAGCAGGAGTAGGCCATTCGGCCCCCTCGAGCCTGTTCCACCATTTAATGAGATCATGGCTGATCATCCAAATTCAGTGCCCTGTCCCTGCTTTCTCCCCATATCCCTTGATCCCTTTAGCCTTAAGAAATATATCTATCTCCTTGTTGAATATATTTAATGAGTTGGCCACAACTGCCTTCTGTGGCAGAGAATTCCACAGGTTCACCACTCTCTGGGTGAAGAAATTCCTCCTCATCTCAGTCCTAAATGGCTTACCCCTTATCCTGTCCTAAATCAGCCCACAATCTTCTATACCCAAGGGAATAAATGTTATCTCTGCTCACCCTTTTAGCCCCGGTATCATTCTGGTGAATCTGTGCTGCACCCCCTCCAAGGCCTGAGGGGCGGTGACCTGAACTGAAGGCTGGGCTCCAGATGGGGTCTGACCAAGGCTGTGTACAACTGAAGCATCGCTTCCTCCCCTTTGTATTCCAAACCCTTTTGAGATCAAAACCAACATTCCATTAGCCTTTTTGATTGCTTTCTTGTCCCTGTCCACTGGCTTTTAGTTGAGAAAACATTACATCAAAGACAATGAGGTGGGGTCACAAGGGGTCAAATGTGGCAGATGCTGGGGTCTGTATGGAAAACAAAAAACTTTTTTTGCTGGAAATTACAGCAGGTCCGGCCGCATCTGTGTAGAGAGAACAAGCCAACGACGACTCGAGTCTGGATGACTCTACGTCAGGTGGGGTTACATGTAGCGTGACATGAACCCAAGATCCCGGTTGAGGCCGTCCTCATGGGTGCGGAACTTGGCTATCAGTTTCTGCTCGATGATTTTGCGTTGTCGTGTGTCTCGAAGGCCACCTTGGAGAAGGCTTACCCGAAGATCGGAGGCTGAATGTCCTTGACTGCTGTAGTGTTCCCCGACTGGGAGGGAACACTCCTGCCTGGCGATTGTTGCGCGGAGTCCGTTCATACGTTGTCGCAGTGTCTGCATGGTCTCGCCGATGTACCATGCTCCAGGGCATGTTACATAGTTGAGGGGAACGTGTTGCACCCATTTACCGCAGTGAGCATGCTCTGTTCCTCTTGTAATGCAAGAGTCTGTGCAGGGCACTACCCACTCCCGGGGACTGGCTGACACCTGTCCAACGTTCAAAGCCACAGAAGACAACACTTCTGATCAGGAAAGACAGAACTTGCGTTTATATATCACCTTTCATGACGACCCACAGAGCTTCAAGAGGATTTGAGTACAAGAGTTAAGAGGGCGCTAACGGGGCGCAAAGCAAGTAGCGCCCGGGCGCGGCGCCGCCAACACCTCCCGCGAAATTCAGCGGGAGCTTAGCGGCGGCGGTAACTGTTAGCAGCCCGCGGCGCTGCGCCTCCGGCGATGATGTCATCGCCGTGCGCAGCGCCCCGCTCATGCCCCAGCCGCAATCTTCGGTAGCGCCCCCCTGACTTACCGCCGCACGCTATGTCCGCCGGGGTCAGGGGGGCCTGCCTGCGGCCTGGGCGGCGCTAATTAAAGGCGAGGTGCCGGGCGGCCATTTTTGATGCTGGCCGCCTGCCAGCACCTGCCCCCCGTTGCCATCCCCGGCCTCCTGACCAGCCCCTCCCGAGCGGAGTGCTGGCTGCGCTCCGTCAGCCCGGCACTCCCCTTGAGTGCTAGGCTCTTTTGCCGGCACTCCTGATCCCTGGTGGCCCAGCTGGGCCCCGGGTCGTGCTGCGCAAGGCCCCTCCCCTTTGAGAAGGGGAGGAAGGCCTGCAGTACCGCGGCGCGATGCGTTGCGGCACGTCGCGTGCCGATATTCCCTCGCAGCGCCCCAAGAGGGATACGGGGCACTTCCAGTAGCGGCCCGCTTTGCTTTTGGGGCGCTACCGATGGATTTCGGCCGCGGGGGCACTAATTTTTTCAGGGCTCTAAAAGGGAGCGCGACTCAATTTTCCCCCCCAAGACGTCTTACTGCAATTATATAGGCCCTGGTGAGATCACACCTGGAGTATTGTGTACAGTTTTGGTCTCCTTACCTAAGGAAGGATATACTTGCCATAGAGGGAGTGCAACGAAGGTTCACCAGACTGGTTCCCTGGGATGGGGGGATTGTCTATGAGGAGAGATTGAGTAGACTAGACCTATATTCTCTCGAGTTTAGAAGAATGAGAGGTGATCTTATTGAAATATACAAAATTCTTACAGGGCTTGACAGGGTAGATGCAGGGAGGCTGTTTCCCCTGGCTGGGGAGTCTAGAACCAGGGGTCACAGTCTCAGAATAAGGGGTCGGCCATTTAGGACTGAGATGAGGAGAAATGTCTTCACTCAGAGGGTGGTGAATCTTTGGAATTCTCTACCCAGAGGGCTGTGGAGGCTCAGTCGTTGAGTATATTCAAGACAGAGATTGATAGATTTTTGGATACTAAGGGAATCAAGGGATATGGGGATAGTGCAGGAAAGTGGAGATGAGGTAGAAGATCAGCCATGATCTCATTGAATGGCGGAGCAGGCTCGAAGGGCCAAATGGCCTACTCCTGCTCTATTTCTTATGTCCTTGTGTTCATAGCCAACAAAGTACTTTTGAAATTTGGCCACTGTTGTTTTGTAGGCAAATGTGTCAGTCAGTTTGCAAAAGGCAAGGTCCCACAAACAGCAATGAGGTCAACATTAATCTATTTTTAGGAGTTGGTTGAGGGATAAATATTGGCCGGGACACCGGGGATCTCCCCTGCTCTTCTTCAGAATAGCGCCGAGGCATCTTTTACATCCACCTGAGAGAGCAGACGGGGCCTCAGTTTAATTTTTTCAGCCGAAAGACAGTGGGCCAGAAATTCAGCTCTCCGGCTTCCCGCGGGTGCAAGGATCGCGCGCGTACTTACCTACCGCGCCTGCCGTTGTGCTTCGGGCCCGCGTGGACTTCGGCTCCTGGGCCTCCTGCAGCTGCCGGCGCGCAGTGCTCTGCGTATCCCAGGGGTGCAGTTAGTTCGAAGCGTCCCCTGGGATCACGTGGGCCATGGAGAGCCAATCGGAGCAGGGAATCTCCATTCATAGATTTTGACAGGAAGACCTGTCAAATCTATAAATAGAGATCACCCCCCAAAACCTAACTAAAACTTCAAATACATTTTTTAAAAAACATCACATTTTTAAAATAACTATAAATTACATAAATTAACTACTTTAAACAAAAATTTAAATTTTTGAAAAAATTAATTACACTTTTTAACGGTGCTAAAAATAAACTTACCTTTCTTTAAAGTATGTAAAAAGGATAAACCTGTTGAAAAAATGTTTAAATTCTACTTAATTCACCACTTACCTTGTTCAAAGCAGGCCTTGCGCCTCCTTTTTTCCTGCGCAGCTTCTCCGTACTTACCCTCACGGAGAAACCTGGAAAAAAAAACGAAGTTCGCTGCGTGCGCGCTGCCTCTCCGGCGCACGCGTTCGACCTCTGAACCCCTTCTTTCACGAGACCGGAAGTTCCGGTTTCCCATGCATGCGCAGTGCATGCGCGAAACCGGCACTTCCGGTGGCCCTACAGGTGAGTACACAGCGCGTACTCACCTGTGGAGACCTGAATTTCTGCCCCACTAGTATCTCCAACGGTGCAGCACTCCCTCAGTACCACACTGGAGTGTCAACCTAGAATATGTGCTCAAGTCTTAGGAGTGGGACTTGAACCCGTGACCTTCTAACTCAAAGACAAGAGTGCTACCCACTGAGCCAGGGCTGTAACCACATGTAAATGATTAGCCAAGGCAATTACCGTGGCAACATGTGTAACCAGGACAGTTATCTTGGCAAAGTGTATGAGTAGGTCTGTGCATATTGGTAACGTGTAGTTGATTTAGTCTAAATAAGTTAACACATTTAGTTGATATATTAAATAAGGCATTGTGTATTTGATCTAGTAAATAAGGTAACATGTGTGATTGATAAAATAAACATACATGTAGTAAAAATGGTAGCACATGCAGTCCCTCCTGTCCTCCCTCAGCCACTCTATGGTGAACTCAATCTCCATCTCAGCTCCCCTTGCCCTCTCTCCGCTGAATTCACTGCCCTGTGTTGTTCTCCCTAAACCTGTCCCTCCATATAAACTCTCCAATCCTTGCCCACGGTCACCTGGGCGACCTTGCCATCTAACGTAGCCTCTCTGCTCCCGCTGTGTCACTCACAGACAAGGCGCTGTGTCCCTCACCACCCACATCATCCTACCCCCCTTTCAATCCCACTTCCTTCTGCATCTAACTTCACTTTCAATTTGCCAACAACCCTTCATGTCAGCCGTGGTTCAGTGGGTAGCACTCTCACCTCTCAGTCAAAAGGTTGATGGGTTCAAGTCCCACTCCAGAGACTTGAGAACAGTAATCGAGGCTGACGCTCCAGTGCAGTGCTGAGGGAGTGCCGCACTGTCGGAGGTGCCGTCTTTTGGATGAGATGTTAAACCGAGGCCCCGTCTGCTCTCGCAGGTGGACGTAAAAGATCTCACGGCACTATTTCAAAGACGAGCAGGGGTGAGTTCTCCCCGGTGTCCCGGCTAATATTTATCCCTCAATCAACATCACTAAAACAGATTATGTAGTCATCATCACTATCTTCTCAAGGGCAGTTAGGGATGGGCAATAAATGCTGGGCCTTGCCAGCGACGCCCACATCCCATGAACGAATATAAAAGAAATGATCACATTGGCGTTCGTGGGAGCTTGCTGTGCGTTAATTGGCTGCCGCGTTTCCTACATTACAACAGTGACTACACTTCAAAAGTACTTCATTGGCTGTAAAGCGCTTTGGGACATCCTGAGGTTGTAAAAGGCGCTATAGAAATGCAAGTCTTTCTCCAATCAACATTAACAACAACTTGTATTTATATAGCGCCTTTAGTAAAACGTCCCAAGGCGCATCACAGGAGTATTATAAGACAATGTTTTGACACCGAGCCATATAAGGAGAAATTAGGGCAGGTGACCAAAAGCTTGGTCAAATAAGTAGGTTTTAAGGAGCGTCTTAAAGGAGGAAAGAGAGGCAGACATGTTTAGGGAGGGAATTCCAGAGCTTAGGGCCGAGGCAGCTGAAGGCACGGCCACCAATGGTGGAGCGATTATAATCAGGGATGCTGAAGAGGGCAGAATTAGAGGAGTGCAGATATCTCGGGGGGGTTCTGTGGCTGGAGGAGATGACAGAGATAGGGAGGGGCGAGGCCATGGAGGGATTTGAAAACAAGGATGAGAATTTTGAAATCGAAGCATTGCTTAACTGGGAGCCAATGTAGGTCAGCGAGCACAGGGGTGATGGGTGAACGGGACTTGGTGCGAGTTAGGACACGGGCAGCCGAGTTTTGGAAGACCTCAAGTTTACGTAGGGTGGAATGTGGGAGGCTAGCCAGGAGTGCGTTGGAATAGTCAAGTCTAGAGGTAACAAAGGCATGGATGAGGGTTTCAGCACCGGATAAGCTGAGGCAGGGGCGAAGACGGGCGATGTTACAGAGGTGGAAGTAGGCGGTCTTAGTGATGGCATTGATATGTGGTTGGAAGCTCATTTCAGGGTCAAATATGTCACCAAGGTTGCGAACAGTGTGGTTCAGCCTCAGACAGATGTTAGGGAGAGGGATGGAGTCGGTTGCTAGGGAACGGAGTTTGTGGCGGGGACCGAAAACAATGGCTTCGGTCTTCCCAATATTTAATTGGAGAAAATTTTTGCTCATCCAGAACTGGATGTCGGACAAACAGGCTGACAATTTAGAGACCATGGAGGGGTCGAGAGAAGAGGTAGTGAGGTAGAGCTGGGTGTCGTCAGCGTACATGTGGAAACTGATGCTGTGTTTTCGGATGATGTCGCCAAGGGGCATCATGTAGGTGAGAAATAGGAGGGGGTCAAGGGTAGATCCTTGGGGGACACCAGAGGTAACGATGCGGGAGCAGGAAGAGGAGCCGTTGCAGGTGATTCTCTGGCTATGATTAAATAGATAAGAATCACCGCAATATTTCAGCCATCAATCTATTCAATCACTCCCTGACATCCATCTTTGATGCCGTTGTCCCTGGTAAAAGCTCTAATCTCCCATCCTGCTTGTTCTCCCCACTTTGCTCCCTCAAGTCCAATGGTGGCAGTCGAGTACATCTGGCACACAACTGGTTTAGCCATCCAACACCAGATCTGGCTGGACCACATCAAGTGCTGTTGGGCTTCACTCTCCTCTGCCAAAACCGCCCACTCCTCCAGGCTTATTTTCTCCATAGCCAACCATCTGCTTAAAGCCCTCTCCCTTGCCACCTCCACCCTCAACGCTAACAGCAAGTGTGAGGAGCTCATGGACTTCTTTGTTACAAAGGTGGAGACCATCCATTCAGCTGCTTCCCCCCATTCCCCTTTCCCACCAAGCCAAACCTCCCCTCAGCCCGAGCCCTGAATCCATATATTTCTTTAGTTTCTCTCCTATCTCCTCTCAGAATCACAGAAGAATCACAGAATCCCTACAGTACAGGTAGAGGCCATTTCGGCCCATTGAGCCTGCACCAACACATATCCCACATATCCCACCCTATCCCCGTAACCCCACGTATTTAATCCCCCCTAACACTAAGGGTCAATTTATCATCGCCAAATCAACCTAACCCGCACATCTTTGGACTGTGGGAGGAAACCGGAGCACCCGGAGGAAACACACGCAGACACGGGGAGAATGTGCAAATTCCACACAGACAGTCATCCGAGGCCGGATTTGAACCCGGGTCCCTGGCGCTGTGAGGCAACAGTGCTAACCACTATGCCACCGTGTTGCTCTATACTCTCATTCCCTCTCCAAGTTCATCTGGTCCATGAGACCCACATCCTGCTCCCTTGATCCCATTCCCACTAAACTGCTGGCGACCCAACTTCCCATCCTGGTCCCCCATGCTAGCTGACGTTGTAAATGGTTCCTGGCACTGTCCCCCTCACTTTCAAATTTCCCATCATCATCATCATTCCCCCACTCCTCAAAAAAAAAACCACCCCAACCCTCCTGTCCTTGCAAACAACTGCTCCATCTCCAGTCCTTGAATATCGTGTTGCTTCCTACATCCGTGCTCATCTTTCCCTTAATTCCGTGGTTGAATCTCTCCAATCAGGTTTCCACCTCTGACACTGTACCCAGGGCAGGGAACACACGAGGGGGGAGATTTTCCCCGGATACCCAAAGAGCCTCCCAGGTGGCCAAGAAGGGGTCTTGAGCTGAAACGCCCATTTAGCCCGTGTTTAGCGCAAGACGCCATCTTGGTAAAGGAGTTGAAGCTTGCGCTAGGAACAGCGGCCCGGAGGATCATCACGGGTCTGATTGTCACTTAAATTGCCTGCTCGTGCTCATTAACGAGGCTGCGCGGTTTACACTCAAGGGCTGATGAGACTTGATCCTCCCTTGGTCTGCCGGAGGAATGGGAGGCGGGCACGAGGCCAGCACCAGCTGCTGCAGGAGAGAGGGACAGGAGGGCGAGGTGGACTCCTTCCCCCCCTGCGGGTACAGGGCATCCCTCCTCCCCTGGACCTCCTCCACCAGGACCACCAGTGCCGCGTCCCAGAACCTGGGCCCCCTCCCCTCACTCGGTCCCTGAGCCATCCTGAAACGTGCCGCAGTGTGTCAGCCAGCCAGAGCACTCCACACCTTCAGTGGAAGTGGGTGCGAGCAGCCCACATATACTGCTCCACGAGAATTGAGTCTAATCAGCACTTGAGTGTTAAACCTGTTGTTCTAGCACCTCCAGGAAAGCTCAAATTATGTTCATCAGTAATTAGGAACACAATTGCGCGCTAAAACCAGACTTTCAAACAGGCGCGTCTTATTAGCACAGCTCACATATACTGTAGCGCCTCTTTTCACCCATTCACCAAAATAATGCCTAACACATGTACTCAGGGCTGTGAACATGCTAACACATGTACTCAGAGCAGTGAACATGCTAAAACATCTACTCAGGGCTCTGAACATGCTAACACATGTACTCAGAGCTGTGAACATGCTAACACATCTACTCAAGGCTGTGAACATGCTAACACATGTACTCAGAGCAGTGAACATGCTAACACATCTACTCAGAGCAGTGAACATGCTAAAACATCTACTCAGGGCTCTGAACATGCTAACACATGTACTCAGAGCTGTGAACATGCTAACACATCTACTCAGAGCAGTGAACATGCTAACACATCTACTCAGGGCTCTGAACATGCTAACACATGTACTCAGGGCTGTGAACATGCTAACACATCTACTCAGAGCAGTGAACATGCTAAAACATGTACTCAGGGCTGTGAACATGCTAACACATGTACTCAGGGCTGTGAACATGCTAACACATCTACTCAGAGCAGTGAACATGCTAAAACATGTACTCAGGGCTGTGAACATGCTAACACATGTACTCAGGGCTGTAAACATGCTAACACATGTACTCAGAGCAGTGAACATGCTAACACATGTACTCAGGGCTGTGAACATGCTAACACATGTACTCAGAGCAGTGAACATGCTAACACATGTACTCAGGGCTGTGAACATGCTAACACATGTACTCAGGGCTGTGAACATGCTAACACATGTACTCAGGGCTGTGAACATGCTAACACATGTACTCAGGGCTGTGAACATGCTAACACATGTACTCAGGGCTGTGAACATGCTAACACATGTACTCAGAGCAGTGAACATGCTAACACATGTACTCATGGCTGTGAACATGCTAACACATGTACTCAGGGCTGTGAACATGCTAACACATGTACTCAGAGCAGTGAACATGCTAACACATCTACTCAAGGCTGTGAACATGCTAACACATGTACTCAGGGCTGTGAACATGGTAACACATGTACTCAGAGCAGTGAACATACTAACACATGTACTCAGGGCTGTGAACATGCTAACACATCTACTCAGGGCTCTGAACATGCTAACACATGTACTCAGAGCAGTGAACATGCTAACACATCTACTCAAGGCTGTGAACATGCTAACACATGTACTCAGGGCTGTGAACATGCTAACACATCTACTCAGGGCTCTGAACATGCTAACACATGTACTCAGAGCAGTGAACATGCTAACACATCTACTCAAGGCTGTGAACATGCTAACACATGTACTCAGAGCAGTGAACATGCTAAAACATCTACTCAGGGCTCTGAACATGCTAACACATGTACTCAGAGCTGTGAACATGCTAACACATCTACTCAGGGCTGTGAACATGCTAACACATGTACTCAGGGCTGTGAACATGCTAACACATGTACACAGGGCTGTGAACATGGTAACACATGTACTCAGAGCAGTGAACATACTAACACATGTACAAAGGGCCATGAACCCGCTAACACATGTACTCAGGGCAGTGAACATTGTAACACATACGCAGGGCTGTGAACATGCTAACACATGTACTCAGAGCAGTGAACATACTAACACATGTACAAAGGGCCATGAACCCACTAACATATGTACTCAGAGCAGCGAACACACTAACACATGTACACAGCACACTAAACATACTAACATATGTACTCAGGGCAGTAAACATGCTAACATACATACTCAGGGCAGTGAACACACTAACACATGTACTCAGGGCAGTGAACACACTATAGCACATGTACTCAGGGCAGTGAACATACTAACACATGTATTTAGGGCTGTGAACACGCTAACATACATACTCTGTACAGTGACCATACTATTACATGTACTCAGGCTGTGAACATACTAACACATATACTAAGGGCAGTGAACACAGTAACAAATGTACTCAGGCCATTGAACATACTATTTCATGTACTCAGCCCAGTGAACATGCTAACACATGTACTCAGAGCATAGAACACAATAACACATGTACACAGGGCATTGAATATACCAATACATGTACTCAGGGCAGTGAACACTCTAAATGTGTACTCCGAGCAGTGAACACCCTAACATATAGAATCAGAGCAGTGAACAAGCAAACACATGTACTCATGGTAGTGAACATACTAACACATGTACTCGGCAGTTAACATGCTAACACATGTACTCAGGGCAGTGAACATACTAGCACATGCACTCAGGGCAGTAAACATGCTAACACATGTACTCAGGGCACTGAATATACTAAAACAAGCATTCCTGGCATTGAAAATATGAACCCATGGTCTCAGGGCAGTGAACAAGCAAACATGTGCACTCATGGCACTGCACATGCTGACACAAGTAGTCAGGGCAGTGAAAACATTAACACATGCACTCAGTGAACACGCTAACACGTGTACTCATGGCACTGCACACACTGCCACACATACTCAGGGCAGTGAACACACTACATATGTACTCAGGGCAGTGAACATACTAACACATGTACTAAGAGCAGCGAACACACTAACACATGTACACAGCACACTGAACATACTAACACATGTACTCAGGGCAGTGAACACAGTAACACTTGAACTCAGGCCAGTGAAAAGGCTAACTCATGTGCTCAGAGCAGTGAACATACTAACACATGAACTCGGGGCAGTTAACACGCTAATACATGTACACAGCACAGTGAACATACTAACACATGAACTCGGCAGTGAACATTCTAAAATATGTACTCAGGGCAGTGATAATGCGAACACATGTGCTCAGGGAAGTGAACATGCTAACACATGTACACAGCACACTGAACATACTAACACATACACACAGTAACACATGAAATCAGGGTAGTGAACATGCTAACACATTTACTCAGGGCATTAAGCATACCAATAAAATTACTCAGGGCAGTGAACACAGTAACACGTGAAATCAGGACAGTGAACAAGCAAACATATGTACTCAGGGTAGTGAACAAATGCACCCATGGCAGTGAACACACTAACACACGTACACAGCACACTGAACACACTAACACATGTATTCAGAGCAGTTAACATGCTAACACATGTACTCAGGGCAGTGAACACACTCACACATGTAATTAAAGCAGTGAATATACTTACACATGTACTCAGAGCAGCGGACACACTAATATATGTACACAGAACACTGAAAAAAAACTAACACATATACTCAGGACAGTGAACACAGTAACTCATGTACTCTGAGCAGTGAACAAGCAAACACATGGGGGGAGAAATTCAGTATCGCCCCATTTGGGGCGCAATTATCGGCCGGGCGCAAAGATTAGCGCCTGGCGCTAATTATCGCCTCCGACTGCAAACTTGACTTTTATCGCCCCTGGAGGTGATTGGAGCGCTAAATCAGGCGCTTCACAACTGCCTTAAGGCGCAAAGGCCGAGGAGCGAGGCGCTAACTCAGAGCGCTGGCAAAGCTCATGTGATGTCAGTCAGCAATGGAACACACACACAATGGCGCCGGCCAGTTCTTAAAGGGGAGGGTCGATCTTGCTTTCCATCCACATCCTGCTCATTGCAGCCTTGAATCTCGGCCTGGAGAGACCTGCACATCAAATCTGCTGGAAAGAACAATGGAGAGTACCAGGGAACGAGCTCAGAGTGCAGCTCCCACAGTCTCTTCTAAATCGATACAAGGAAGGGCAAATCAAAATGAACCTGCAAAGTGCTGCTCAGTACCCAAAACTCCTTCTCACAGCGTTGAATCTCTCCAGAAGTGTCTCTCTCTCTCTCTCTTTCTCTCAGAATGCGTGGTTCAAAAATGTCACCAACAATAAAAGGCAGGAAGCGGTCGCCTTTAAATAGCGCTCCCCCAGTCCCTTCCTGACTGCAAAACACTCCCCTCAACCTGTCGTTGCTAGCGGCAGGCGGTAAGGCAGGGGGCGCCACTCAATTTCCACTCCGGGGCGTTACCGGGGTGTTGCGCACTCGACTGACGTCACGATCTGCCGGCGCAGGAGATCGTGGCGGTAGTGTTTAGCGCCGCCGCAAAATGTCTAGTTAATTTCGTGAGCGGCGCAAACATCGCCGCGCCCGGGCGCTCGTTGCTTTGCGCCCCATTAGCGCCCTCTTAAGGCGCTAACAGGAGGCGCAACCAACTGAATTTTTCCCCCATGTACTCATGGCACTGCACACGCTGACAGTGAACATATCCGCGACATCACTAAGACCGCCTATCCCCACCTCCCTAACATCGCCAGTCTCTGCCCCGCCTTAGCTCATCCGCTGCTGAAACCCTCATCCATGCCTTTGTTACCTCTAGACTTGACTATTCCAACGCACTCCTGGCTCCCTCCCACATTCCACCCTACGTAAACTTGAGGTGATCCAAAACTCGGCTGTCTGTGTCCTAACTCGCACCAAGTCCCGTTCGCCCATCACCCCTGTCCTCGCTGACCTACATTGGCTCCCGGTTAAGCAGCGCCTCGATTTTAAAATTCTCATCCTTGTGTTCAAATCCCTCCATGGCCTCGCCCCTCCCTATCTCTGTAACCTCCTCCAGCCCCACAAACCCCCGAGATATCTGCGCTCCTCTAATTCTGCCCTCTTGAGCATCCCTGATTATAATCGCTCCACCATTGGTGGCCGTGCCTTCTGTTGCCAAGGCCCTAAGCTCTGGAACTCCCTCCCTAAACCTTTCCATCTCGCTACCTCTCTTTCCTCCTTACAGACGCTCCTTAAAACCTACCTCTTTGACCAAGCTTTTGGTCATCTGCCCTTATTTCTCCTTATGTGGCTCGGTGTCAAAATTTTTGTCTTAAAAAACTCCTGTGAAGCGCCTTGGGACGTTTTACGATGTTAAAGGCGCTATATAAATACAAGTTGTTGTTGTTGCTGTTGAACAGACTAACACATGTACTCCGGGCAGTGAACATTCTACTTCATGTACTCCGGGCAGTGAACAGTAGTACACAAGTACCCAGAGCAGAGAAAACACTAACACATATTTACAGGCACATCAATAAAAAAAGGAAGGTTGGGATGAGAATAGGGCCATGAAGGGATGGACAGGACAATACCACAGGTAATGATAGGGAGATGGCAGAAATATTAAATCATTATTTCGCTTCGGTATTTACCAGGGAGATGGAACAGGTGGGCATGACATTGGATGATGAGATGAGTAATGAGACAAGTGCATTTAAAATAAAAAAAGGGGATTTTTTAAATAAACTAATCAAACTCAAAGAGGATAAAACCCCTGGTCCGGATGGATTGCATCCACGCATTTTAAAAGAATCTAGGAAAGAGATAGCAGAGGCATTGCTACACATATTTAATAATTCATTAGAAAAAGGTGTAGTGCCAGAGGACTGGCGGACAGTTAACGTAATACCGATATTTAAGGAGGGCGATAGAACATGTCCAGGGAACTATAGACCAGTCAGCTTAACATCAGTGGCAGGAAAAACAATGGAATCCCTACTAAAGGAGAGAATAGAAGAACATCTAGAAACGAAAAGCATAATGAATAGTCAGCATGGATTTCAAATGGGAAAATCTTGCTTGACCAACTTTATTGAATTTTTGAAGAGGTAACAGAGAGAGTAGACAATGGTAATACAGTAGATGTAATTTATCTAGCTTTTCAAAAGGCCTTCGATAAGGTACCCCATAATAGACTGATGAACAAGGTCAGAGAATGCGGAGTCAGGGGACAAGTAGCAGAATGGATTGCTGGCTGGCTTCAGGACAGAAAGCAGAGAGTGGGAGTAAAGGGTAGCTATTCACAGTGGCAGAAGGTGGGTAGTGGTGTTCCACAAGGATCAGTGCTGGGACCACTGCTGTTCACAATTTATATTAACGATTTAGACTTTGGAATCAAAAACACAATTTCTAAAGTTGCGGATGATACCAAATTGGGGGGATAGTCAATACTGAGGAGGACTGCAACAAATTACAGGAAGACATTAATAAACTTGCAGAATGGGCATATAATTGGCAAATGAAGTTCAACACAGATAAATGTGAGGTGTTACATTTTGGTAGGAAGAATAGGGAGGTCACTTATCACTTGGAGGGTGGGAATCTAGGTGGGGTAGAAGAACAAAGGGATCTCCGAGTACAAATACACTAAAAGTTGTGACACAGGTTAGCAAGGCCATAAACAAAGCAACCCAAGCACTAGGGTTTATTTCTAGAGGGATAGAATTGAAAAATAGGGAAGTTATGCTAAACCTGTATGGAACCTTGGTTAAACCACACTTAGGGGGCAAAATTGGGTCGTGCCCCCTTTGGGGTGCTAACTTCGCCGGGGCGCTACTTTTAGCGCCCTGAAAATGTTAGCGCCTCCGCGCCTGAAATTCACTGGTAGCGCCCCAAGAGGGAGACAGGGTGCTACTGGAAGCGCCCCGCCTCCCTCTTGGGGCGCTGCGAGTGAATATCGCGGCGCTGCGGTACTGCAGGCCTTCCTTCCCTTATTAAAGGGGAGGGGCCTAGCGCAGCGCGACCTGGGGCCCAGCTGGGCCACCAGGGATCGGAGTGTCGGCAAAAGAGCCCGGCACTCGAGAAGTGCCGGGCTCACGGCGCGCAGCTGGCACCCCGTAGGGGGGGCTGCACAGGAGGCCGGGGACAGCAACGGGGGCAGGTGCTGGCAGACGGCCAGCAACAAAAATGGCCGCCCGGCACCTCCCCTTTAATTTGCGCCTCCCCGGCCGCAGGTAGGCCCCCTTGACCCTGTCGGACATAGCGTGCAGCGGTAAGTCAGGGGGCGCTACCGAAGATCGTGGCGCTGCGCATGGCGATGACGTTATTGCCGGAGGCGCAGCGCCGCAGGGCGCTAACGGTTACCACCACCGCTAACCTCCCACTGAATTTCGCGGGAGGCGTTAGCGGCACCGCGCCCGGGCGCTAGTTGCTTTGTACCCCGTTAGCGCCCTCTTAGGGCGCTAATGGGAGGTGCAAATCAACTGAATTTTTCCCCCTTGGAGTACTGCGTACAATTCTGGTCACCATATTATAAAAAGGATATAGAGGCACTGGAGAGGGTGCAGAGAAGATTTACAAGGATGATGTCAGAAATGCGATGGTATACCTATCAGGAAAGGATGAACAAGCTGAGGGGTGACCTAATAAAAGTCTTTAAAATTGTGAAAGGTTTTGATAGAGTGGATACAGAGAGAGTGTTTCCACTTGTGGGGAAGAGCATAACTCGAGGCCATCAATATAAGATAGTCACCAAGAAATCCAATGGGGAATTCAGAAGAAACTCTTTACCCAAAGAGTGGTGAGAATGTGGAACTCGCTCCCACAGGGAGTGGTTGAGGCGAATAGTATAGATGCATTTAAGGGGAGGCTGGACAAGCATATGAGGGAGAAGGGAATAGAGGGTTAGGCTGATAGATTTACTACAACAACAACAACTTGTATTTATATAGCGGCCTTAACATAGTAAAACGTCCCAAGGCTCTGTACAGGAGTATTTTAAGACAAAAAATTTGACATGTACATGACAAACACATGTACTCATGGCATTGCGCACGCTGACACAAATACTTTTAGATGAGCAAAGACGGGAGGAGGCTCGAGTGGAGCATAAACGCCGGCATGGACTGGTTGGGCCGAATGGCCTGTTTCTGTGCTGTATATTCTATGTAACATGTACACAGGGCAGTTAACATGCTGACACATGTATTCAGTGAAGTAAATACTCTAACACATGCACTCAGAGCACTGAACACACTAACACATGTATTCAGGGCAGTGCACATACTAGTGCAAGTACTCAGAGCAGTGAACAAGCTAACATATCTAACCAGAGCAGTGAATATACTAACACATGTGCTCAGGGAAGTGAACATACTCATACATGTACTCAGAGCAGTAAACAAGGTAACACATAAACCCAGGGCAGTGAACATACTAGCACATGTACTCAGGACACTGAACACATTAACACATGTATTCAGAGCAGTAAACATATGAACACATGTACTTAGGGCAGTGTAAACACTAACTCATGTACTCAGGACATTGAACATGTTAGCACATGTATTCAGCGCAGTCAACACACTCATACATGTACTCAGACCAGTGAACATACTAACAAATATACTCAGGGCAGTGAACACACTAACACATTTACTCAGAACATTTAACATACTAACACATGTGCTCAGGTAAGTGAACATACTAACACATGTATTCAGGGCAGTGAGCATGCTAAAACATATACTCATGGCAGTGAACATACTAACACGTAGTCAGGGCAGTGAACATACTAAAACATGTACAAAGTACCATGAACATACTAACAATGTACACAGCACAGTGAACATACTAACACATGTTATAAGGCCAATGAACATACTAACACATGTACACATGCAATGGACATACTAACACATGTACACATCACAGTTAACATACTAACACCCATACTGAGAGCAGTGAACACACTAACACATTTACTCAGAACAGTTAACATACTAACACATGTGCTCAGGTGAGTGAACATACGAACACATGTATTTAGGGTGGTGAACATGCTAACACATGTACTCAGGGCAGTGAACACATTAACACATGTACCCAGAGCAGTGAAAACACTAACAGATGTATACAAGTGCTTCAAACACGCCAACACATGTAATCAGAGCAGTGTATATACTAAGACATGCACTCAGGGCATTGAGCACACTAACACATGTACTAATAAGAACATAAGAATTAGGAGCAGGTGTCGGCCATACGGCCCCTTGAGCCTGCTCCACCATTCAATAAGATCATGGCTGATCATCGACCTCAACTCCACTTTCCCGCCCGATCTCCATATCCCTTGATTCCCCTAGAGTCCAAAAATCTATCGATCTCAGCCTCGAATATACTCAATGATTCAGCATCCACAGCCCTCTGGGGCAGAGAATTCCAAAGATTCACAACCCTCTGAGTGAAGAAATTCCGCCTCATCTCAGTCTTAAATGGCCGACCCCTTATCCTGAGACTGTGACCCCCTAGTTCTAGACACTCCAGCCAGGGGAAACAACCTCTCAGCATCTACCCTGTCAATCCCCTTCAGAATCTTGTATGTTTCAATGAGATCACCTCTCATTCTTCTAAACTTCAGAGAGTATAGGCCCAATCTACTCAATCTCTCATCATAGGACAGCCCTCTCATCCCAGGAATTAATCGAGTGAACCTTCATTGCACCGCCTCCAAGGCAATGTCAGTGAACACACTAACACATGTACACAGCATAGTGTACATACTAACACATGTAGTCAGGGCAGAAAACACGCTATCACATTTACTCAGAACAGTTAACATATGAACACATGTATTCAGGGTGGTGAACACACTAACAAATGTACTCAGCAGTGAACATACTAACACATACTAAGAGCATTGAACATGCTAACACATGTACTGAAGGCAGTGTACATACTAACACGAGTATTCAGGGCAGCAAACGTGCTATCACATGTACTCAGGTAAGTGAAAACGCTAACTCATGTACTCAGGGCAGTGAACATACTAAGACATGTGCTCAGGGCATTCAACACACTAATGCATGTACCCAGGTCAGTGAACACATTAACACAGGCAGTCAGGGCAGTAAACACACTAACACATAATCAGAGTAGTCAACAAACTAACACATGTACTCAGAGCAGTGAAAACACTAACAAATGTATACAGCACAGTGTACATACTAATACATGAACTCAGTGCTTCAAACACACCAACACATGTAATCAGAGCAGTGAACATAATAAATCATGCATTCAGGGCATTGAGCACACTAACACATGTACTAATGTCAGTGAACATACTAACACATGTACTAATGTCAGTGAACATACTAACACATGTACTAATGTCAGTGAACATACTAACAGATGCACACAGCACATTGAACATGCTAAGACACATATTCAAATCAGTGAACATAATCACACATGTAATCAGGGCATTGAACATGGTAACATGTGAATTCAGGGAAGTGAACATTCTAACACATCTAATCAAGGCAGTGAACATGCTAATACATGTACTCAGAGCAGTGAACACACTAACACATGCACACAACACAGTGTACATACTAACACCTGTACTCAGCAGTAAACATGCTAACACATGTAATCAGAGCAGTGAACATACTAACACATGTACTCAAGACATTCAACATTCAAACACATACTCATGACAGTGAATACACACACATGTATTCAGGGCTGTGAACATACTAAAACATGTACACAGCAGTGAACATACTAACACATGTACTCAGGGCAGTGAACATACTAACAAATGTAATCAGGGAAGTGAACATACCAACACATGTACACAGCGCAGTTAACATAATAACACGTACTCAAAGAAGTGAACACGCTAATACATGTACTCAGAGCAGTGAATATACTAGCACATATATGTAGGACAGTGAACACACGAACACATGTATTGAGGGCAGTGAACATAGTAACAAATGTACTCGGGGAAGTGAACATACTAACACATGTACACAGCACAGTGAACATGCTAACACATGTACATAGCACAGTGAACATGCTAACACATGTACATAGCACAGTTAACATAGTAAAACGTACTCAAAGAGGTGAACACGCTAATACATGTACACTGAGCAGTGAACATACTAGCACATGTACTCAGAGCATTGAACATGCTAACACATGTACTTAGTAGCAGTGAAAATACTAACACATGTACTCAGGACATTCAACATACAAACACATACTCAGGACAGTGAATACGCATACACATGTATTCAGGGCTGTGAACATACCAAAACATGTACACAGCACAGTGAACATAGTAACATATGTACTCAGGGCAGTGAACATACTAACACATGTATACAGCACAGTAAAGAAACTAATACATGTACTCAGGGCAGTGAACACACTAATACATTTATTGCAGGCAGTGAACATACTAACACATGTACCCAGGAAAATGAACATACTAACACATGTACACAGCACAGTGAACATATTAACACATGTAATCAGAGCAGTGAATATACTAACACATACTCAAAGCATTGAACATGCTAACACATGTACTGAAGGCAGTGTACATACTAACACGAGTATTCAGGGCAGCAAACGTGCTATCACATGTACTCAGGTAAGTGAAAACGCTAACACGTACTCAGGACAGTGAGCACGCTAACTCATGTACTCAGGGCTGAGAACACATTAACACATATACTCAGGGCAGTGAGCATGCTAACAAATTTAGTCAGGGCAGTGAACATACTAACACATGTAATTAGAGCAGTCAACATACTAACACGTACTCAGGGCAGTGAACACACAAACACATGTCCTCAAAGAAATGAGCATGCTAATATATGTATTCAGAGCATGCTTACACATGGACTCAGGACAGTGAACATACACACACATGTACTCAGGGCAGTGAACATGCTGTCACATGTACACAGCACATTGAACATGCTAAGACATAATTTCACAGTAGTGAACATATTCACACATGTACTTAGGGCAGTGAACAAACTAACACGTACTCAGAGCAGTGAACACACTAACACATGCACACAGCACAGTGTGCATACTAACACCTGTACTCGGGACAGTAAACATGCTAACACATGTAATCAGAGCAGTGAACATACTAGCACATGTACTCAGGGCAGTGAACACACTAACACACATACTCTGGTAGTGAACATACTAACGTACTCAGAGCATTGAACATGCTAACACATGTACTTAGTAGCAGTGAACATACTAGCACATGTACTCAGACCATTGAACATACTAACACGTACTCAGGACATTCAACATACAAACACATGTACGCAGAACAGTGAATACACATACACATGTATTCAGGGCTGTAAACATACTAACACATGTACTCAAAGCAGTGACCACTCTAACACATGTACTCAGGGCAGTGAACATACTAACACATGTACACAGCATAGTGAACACACTAACACATGTACTCAAAGAAGTGAACACGCTAATACATGTACTCAGGGCAGTGAAAACACAAACACATGTACTCAGGGCATTGAACACACTAACACATGTACTGAGTTCAGTGAACATACTAACACATGTATTCAGGAGAGTGAAGACGCTAACACATATATGCAGGGCAGTGAACATACTAACACATGTACTCAGGACAGTGAACACTCTAATACGTACTCAGGGCAGTGAACACACTAGCACATGTTCTCAGGGCATCAAACACGCTAACATGTACTCAGAGCAGGGAACATACTAACACATGTACTTCGGTCAGTGAACACACTAACACATTTACACAGCACAGTGTACCTACTAACATATGTACTCAGGGCAGTGAACACTCTAACACATGTACGCAGGACAGTAAACATGCTAACACATGTACTCAGTAGAAGGGAACACACTAACACATGGATTTGGGATAATAAACATGGTGCTGTATTCAGTCAGACATGAACACTGGTTAGCCGGAGATGTAATTTGGTAAAATAATCCAAGCGAAAGAATGGTTTGATACGGCAGGTAAAACACCTAACGCCGTTCAGCTGATAGGAGGGGACCCCGGTTGCAGGAGAGGGGACCCCGGTTGCAGATGGAGATCAGATTGAGATTCTCAATTTCTGTTCACCGGATGGAAATATGCTGCTGTCAGGAGTTCTCTCACCCTGAATTTACTGGAATGGTCCTCTAGGCACGGAGCTGGGAGCTGTTAAAAGCCCTGTCTGTACACGCGCTTCTGGTGCACTGTCTGATACTGTATTCAGAAAGGCTGAGGGGGGTCTCACTGCGAGCAGCGCAATCAGCCACCGGCACTCCTTCACCAAAGCTCAGCAATCACTGGGCTGGATTCAGAACTCTCCTCGTTTCTCAGCGTCTTCATTTGTTTCAAGGAGGAAGGAAAGGGCTTGGAGCTCAGCGGGGTTCCTCTGAGCCAAGCAGATTCACTTTCCTCCTGGGGTTCGGCTGCAGGCGGGCACAGAACGGTTCTATTGTTAGCAGACAGGTCTGCAGGCGAGACCCCAGGCAGGCTGCTGATTGAGGGGCCGGCGGGAGACAGCCGAAAGAGCCGTGTCGTTGAAGCAATGGGGGCTTTGGGCAAGTTTGACCCTTGGAGGATCAAAAGGGGCATTTTGCTCCCTTGCTATTATTAGAAACCCGAGTCAGTTGAAGAGCAGTGCAGCTAGCCACAAGAGCTGTAGCACGGAGGGCATCGTGAGAAAGCAGAGACTTGCATTTCTATAGCACCTCAGGACGTCCCAAAGCATCTCACAGCCAATGAAGTACTTTTTGAAGTACAGTCACTGTTGTAATGTAGGAAACGCAGCAGCCAATTTGCGCACAGCAAGCTCCCACAAACAGCCCTCTGAACTCAACATAGAGTGCAACAATTTCAGATCATAACCCCGGCCCCCATCACATATATACATATTTTTATTTATTTTTATCCACCCTTTTGTTTGGCCCCTTTTTTTTTTCTTCCCTCCCAGAAGCTGGCAGCTGTCCTTCATTCTGCGGAGATGCCGGTGTTGGACTGGGGTGGACAAAAATGAGAAGTCGCACAACACCAGGTTATAGTCCAACAGTTTTATTTGAAATCACAAGCTTTCAGAGCTCCGAAAGCTCGTAATTTCAAATAAAACTGTTGGGGGGGGAAGAAATTCAGTATCGCCCCATTTGGGGCGCAATTATCGGCCGGGCACAAAGATTAGCGCCTGGCACTAATTATCGCCACCGACTGCAAACTTGACTTTTATCGCCCCTGGAGGTGATTGGAGCGCTAAATCAGGCGCTTCACACCTGTCTTAAGGCGCAAAGGCCGAGAAGCGAGGCGCTACCTCAGAGCGCTGGCGAAGCTCATGTAATGTCAGTCAGCAATGGTACACACACACAATGGCATGGGCCAGTTCTTAAAGGGGATGGTTGATCTTGCTTTCCATCCACATCCTGCTCATTGCAGTCTTGAATCTCGGCCTGGAGAGACCTGCACATCAAATCTGCTGGAAAGAACAATGGAGAGGAACCAGGGAAAGAGCTCAGAGTGCAGCCCCCACAGTCTCTTCTAAATCGATACAAGGAATGGCAAATCAAAATGAACCTGCAAAGTGCTGCTCAGTACCCAAAACTCCTTCACACAAAGTTGAAACTCTCCAGAAGTCTCTCTCTCTCTCTCTCAGAATGCGTAGTTCAAAAATGGCACCAACAATAAAAGGCAGGAAGCGGTCACCTTTAAATAGCGCTCCCCCTTTCCCTTCATGACTGCAGAACGCTCCCCTCAACCTGTCGTTGCTAGCGTCAGGCGGTAAGGCAGGGGGCGCCACTCAATTTCCGCTCCGAGGCGCTACCGGGGCGTTGCGCACTCGACTGACATCACGATCTGCCGGCGCAGGAGATCGTGGCGGTAGTGTTTAGCGCTGCCGCAAAATGTCTAGTTAATTTCACGAGCGGCGCAAACTTCGCCGCGCCTGGGCGCTAGATGCTTTGCGCCCCATTAGCGCCCTCTTAAGGCGCTAACGGGAGGCGCAACCAACTGAATTTTTCCCCCTTGGACTATAACCTGGTGTTGTGCGACTTCTCATTTTTGTCCTTCATTCTGCCAGCGCATTTCACACTTCATCCAGAGCCATCCTTTGTTCCTCCACCTGTCCCATTACCACCTCCTCTTGCCTTGATTATCTCTTAATGTCTCTCAATGTCTCTTAATCTCTCCTGCTTTCTATCCCACCACTGACCTTCCCTTTTGTTCTTTCATCCCCTCCCCCTTTTCCCAGCCCTAAACTTGCTTTAAAATCTATTTCATTTCCTGCTTTTTTTCCAGTTCTGACGAAAGGTCTTCGACCTGAAACGTTAACTCTGTTTCTCTCTCTCCACGGATGCTGCCTGGCCTGCTGAGTTTTTTCCAGCGTTTTCTGTTGTTATTCCTGATAATGACCAGGTGTGGTCGGCTTCTGACATAATCTGTTGATTTGCGGGATAAATATTGGCCCGGACACCGAGGAGAAATCTTCTTTGAAATAGTGGCCGCGGGATCTTTTACGTCCACCTGAGAGGGCAGCCTCGGTTTAACGTCTCATCCGAAAGGCGGCACCTCCGACAGTGCGGCACTCCCTCAGCACCGCACTGGAGCATCAGCCTAGCTTTGTGTTCAAGGTCCTGGAGTGAGACTCTGAGCCTTCAACCTTCTGACTCAGAGGCGAGAGAGAGTGCTACCCACTGAGTCACAGCTGTCACCGAGACAGGAGCCCTCCGTGGTAGACATCTCAGGGTTTCTGATTTTGAATGCAATAAAATACTCTGAGGGTCCTGCAGTGCCAGTGCAGACCAGGATAGACTGGGGTTTAGTCCCCACACTGTGCGGAGTCAGTTGATCGCAGATAGAGGGCCTGTTGGGGCACTATAGTTAGAAAGAACTTGAATCCCATTCACCTATCATCCCTGTGCTCGCTGATTTACATTGGCTCTCGGTCCTGCCACACCTCAAATTTAAAATTCTCATCCTCGTCTTCCAATTCCTCCATGGCCTCGCCCCCCCCCCCCCCCCCACTATCTCTGTAACCTCTTCCAGTCCTAGAACTAGGGGGCATAGTCTCAGGATAAGGGGTCGGCCATTTAGGACTGAGATGAGGAGAAATTTCTTCACTCAGAGGTTTGTGAATCTTTGGAATTCTGGACCCCAGAGGGCTGTGAATGCTCAGTCGTTGAGTATATTCAACGCTGAGATCGATAGATTTTTGAACTCCAGGGGAATCAAGGGATATGGGGATAGAAACATAGAAACATAGAAGATAGGAGCAGGAGTAGGCCATTCGGCCCCTCGAGCCTGCTCCGCCATTCGATGAGATCATGGCTGATCATCCAAACTCAGTACCCTGTACCTGCCTTCTCCCCATATCCCTTGATACCTTTAGCTTTAAGAAATATATCTAACTCATTCTTGAATATATTTAATGACTTGGCCTCAACTACCTTCTGTGGTAGAGAATTCCACAGGTTCACCACTCTCTGGGTGAAGAAATTCTTCCTCATTTCTGTCCTAAATGGCTTACCCCTTATCCTTAGACTGTGACCCCTGGTTCTGGACTCTCTGACCATCGGGAACATTCTTCCTGCATCTAGTTTGTCCAGACCTGTCAGAATTTTATATGTTTCGATGAGATCCCCTCTCATTCTTCTATACTCCAGCGAGTATAAGTTGGGCAGGAAAGTGGAGTTGAGCTCGAAGATCGGCCATGATCTTATTGAATGGCGGAGCAGGCTCGAAATTACCCTCCGAGATCTCTGCGCCTCTCCAATTCTGGCCTCTTGTGCATCCCTGATTACCATCGCTCCACCATTGGCGGCCGTGCCTTCAGCTGCCTAGGGCCCAAGATCTGGAATACCCTCCCTAAACCTCTCCACCTCTCTCTGCTCCTTTAAGATGCTCTTTGACCAAGATTTTGGTCGCCTGTCCTAAGGTCTCCTATTATGGCTCCTTGTTTTTGGGGAGGTTTTTTTGATAAGGCTCCTGTGAAGCACCTTGGGACGTTTTACTATGTTACAGGCGCTATATAAATACAAAGTTGTCGTTACATAACCCACCTCATCCCACCCTCAAAATGTCCCAAAGCATTACACAGCCAATGAATTCCTTTACTACATAGTCAAACAGCAGCCATTCTTGCACACAGTAAGATCCCACAAACAAAATGAGTTGAATGACCAGTTAATTTATTCTTGGGGTGGGGGATGTTGGCAAGGTCACTGAGCGAGCTTCCTGTCCTTCTTTGAAGAGCGCCATGGGATCCGGCTGAATCTGTAGGCGGGGCCTCAGTTTAACGTTTTCTCCAAAAGACGGCGCCTCTAGCCACGCAGCACTCCCTCGGTACTGCGCTGAAGCGCCAGCCTAGATTCTGTGTTGAAGGCGTTTGCTTATGTAGGTCACGGAGCTGATGCCCATGACCCTCTGGCTCAAAGACGAGAGTGCTAGCAGCTGAGCCAAGCCCAATAGCTACCCTCGGACGTGGTTTCCATTCCTGGTCACTACCCGGTGAGAAGTGTGTGCGTGCTTGTGGGCATTGGGCAGCGACAGGATCCAGCTGGGTTGTGATGGCCCGAGTGCTGAATATTCACGATTGGGGGCTCGGCTCCTGGGTGATGCGCTGCAGATCTGTCGGCGCCTATTGAACCGGCCCTCGAAAGAATTCAGCTGGGGGGGGGCGATTTTGCCAGTGGACGCTGACATGAATCTTGTCATTCATGTGGAAATGACTTATGAAATAATACTGGGCGGCCTGCTGGTGGCGCTGTCCAGGGAGAGTATAAATACTCGGGCACGGGCCCAGCTTGCGCAGGACATTCTTAACAGGAACTAGTGAAGGACACAACTAGATCTCCATGTTGTAAAACAGTTGATTAAAGCTTTGTTTAACGCTTAGACCAAGTGCCTAGTAGTTTTCTTACATCAGACGCTACTTCCGTGGAGCCTTGCCCGCTAGCAGCGCCAATCAGAAATCCAGGCGCCCGTTGTCCAGGATTTTTAGACCTTTAGTAATAAGAGAAATATGGAAAGAACGCGCCTCAATTTCGTGCTGCCAACAGGCGCGGCGCCCGGTAAGCAGCGCGCACTGGTAAAATCTGCCCACTGAGTCTTGCTAGGGTACATAAGAACAAAAGAAATAGGAGCAGGAGTAGGCCTTTTGGCCCCTCAAGCCTGCTCCGCCATTTAATGAGATCATGGCTGATCTTGGGCTCAGCTCCATTTCCCCGCCCGCTCCCCATAACCCTTCACTCCCTTATTGTTCAAAAATCTGTCTATCTCCACCTTAAATGTATTTAATGACCCAGCCTCCACGGCTCTCTGGGGCAGAGAATTCCATAGATTTACGACCCTCTGAGAGAAGAAATTCCTCCTCATCTCAGTTCTACAAGGGTGACCCTTTATTCTGAAACTGTGCCCCCGAGTTCTAGATTTCCCCACGAGGGGAAACATCTTCTCTGCATCGAACTTGTCGAGCCCCCTCAGTATCTTATATGTTTCAATAAGATCACCTCTCATTCTTCTAAATTCCAATGAGTATAGGCCCAGCCTGCTCAACCTTTCCTCATAAGTCAACCCCCTCATCTCAGGAATCAACCTCGTGAACCTTCTCTGAACTGCCTCCAATGCAAGTATATCCCTCCTTAAATAATGAGACCAAAACTGTCCGCAGTACTCCGGGTGTGGTCTCACCAATACCCTGTACAGTTGTAACAGGACTTCCCTACTTTTATACAGTTCCATAGGCACTAACGGGCCTGATACCTCACCTCAGGTAGACATTCTTCACCTGCGAGCCTAGATAGAGAGGGAATATTCAGCATTAGTGGGGGCATCACAACCCAGCCCAGTCCCATACTTGCCCAATGTCCGCTCGTTTTCCAGCAGGAATCACTGGGCAGCGATCAGGAGTGGAACCCTTTGCGGGATTTCTTCCCCCTCCCCCTCCCGCCACAACCGTCTTCCCAGCACAGATATCTTCAGGAGATGACGGGCAGAAAGTGGGAAAAGTATTTTTGTTTGACAAATCCGGCGATCAGGGAAACGATCAGGACCCTGAAGGGATTCCAAAGGGTGACACAAGATCAAATGTCTAAGAGATGGCCGATATCCGAAACCAGGGCTTGTCCAAACTGCTACCCCTGGGCCACATGCAGCCTGGGATCCCTGACAAGCCTGTTCTATTTCTTTTCAAATCCCTCCATCCTCTCGCCCCTCCCTATCTCTGTAACCTCCTCTAGCCCAACAACTCTCCGAGATCTTTGCGCTCCTCCAATTCTGGCCTCTTGCGCATTCCCCACTTCCTTCACTTCACCATTGGCAGCCATGGCCTCAGCTAGCCTAGGCCCTAAGCTCTGGAATTCCCTCCCTAAACCTCTCTGCCTCTCTCCCATCCTTTAAGACGCTTCTTAAACCTCATTGAGCAAGCTTTTGGTCACCCGGTCCTCCTTTAGCTCGGCGTCAATTTCCGTCTGAAGAGAATTCAGGGATAGAGGGGTGTGTGAAGGATACGGGGTACGAGGAGAATGCACCAGGGATAGAGAGGGATATGGAGACATACCAGGATTATGGGGGTCCACCAAAGATACACCTGTGATCGGCATGTACACGGGACATACAGGAATCTACCTGATGGCTGTTCATTAATACAAAGATTGCAGTCAAATTCAATAGAGGGGGTATTTCCCACTGTGTGTGATAATGTCCAAGGCAGTCTCTAACTGGATACCGTGGAACACTGCAGAGAAGAGGGTGCATGGTTTGGCAGCTCCTCCGTTAAACTGGCAGCAGAGTGGAAGGACTGTGGCGGTGAAAGGGTTAAGCTCGCCACAGTGGGCACGATCCTGCCCAATTCCCCACCGTCCTGAATGGCATTCCTGAATCCAAAAACACAAACGCTGAGGCCTTGCAGGAGGGAAGGCAGCCCATTCACCTTGTGCAAGGGATCTCACTCCGGTTATTTTCCAGTGATTGTGTTTGAGAGAATTATGCGGTCGGAATAGTTCTCTGATTAACAGGCAAACTGCAGTTTAGCTGAAATGGGCCGGGCTGGGCTCAGAGGCCTAGAGTTCAGGCTCCGTGCTGGGGGGGGGGGGAAGCGGGGGAAACAGCCTGCCTGCTGAGAGAGATAGTGGTGACTGGGAGTGAGGTGACGAAGTGTGTGAGGAGACTGTGTACGGAATCTGTAATGACATTGATCAATAATCTGGGATTCGCCCTGGGAGAGCAGGCAGGCGAATGTCTCAACATGCACCGTCCATCACAAGAGGCCAATTAGAGCAGGAGTGCACTGGCTGCTTACAACAGAGACTGTGGTCGCCAACCCTCCAGGATTGGCCTGGAGTCTCCAGGAATTGAAGATTAATCACCAGGACACTGCTGTGAGCAACACTCTTGGCCAGCGGCAGGGCTGAAAGGATACAAGATGCTGGTATCCTCGTACCTTATCCTCCTTCTGGCATGCACCTCTTGCTTTCCTGCCCTCCCATCAGCACAACTCCACCCTTGTGTCTTCCTCATTTCACACGCCCAAGAAATTCAGCCTTGCTCAGCCAGCGGATCAACAAGAAGAGACAGCCTGCCCAGCCAGTGCGACCCCAAGCGGATGATTCTATCCCGGCTATCTGTCTGGGATGCATCCTTCCGTCTGATTCCTCCTCTTCTGCGTCTTCCTCTTCCCTCTGCGAGCGGATGCGGTAAATGTGAAATGACAGCATAAAATGCTGGAAATACTCAGTTGGTCGGGCAGCACGTCGACCTGAGAGGCGAACTCTTGTTTTTCTCTCCACGGATGTTGCGTGACCTGCTGAGTATTTGCAGCATGTTCTGTCTTCTCAAAGGCCTTCATTTACCATCCGAGCCCTCCAGCCGCACTCCCAACGTACTTAAAAAACTTTTCACACCTATTGAAGCCCCCACTCCAATAAAATCAAAAAACCCAGTACAGACCCTGAATGATGTGTGTGTCCCTTTAAGAGCTGCAGACCTCACCACTGTCCGCCTGCTTGCCCGCCAGCTTAGGACCCAGCGCTGAATTCAGTGCTAGGGTCGAAGCTCGCATTGGTGACGTTAAGTCGGCGTTGCACGCCAATTAACATCACCATGCCGCCATTTTTTTTCCAGGGCGCTGCCAGTTACTGGCAGCACAAAGGGGGAGAGGAATATGGCGGCCGCGGCGGGACCCACCACCAGCTGGCGAAAGAACAGCGGCCGCCATTTCATGGCGCTACAGAGTGTCAGTAAGGAGATGACTTACTAGCCCTTTCATTTATTAGTTATAACAATATTGGAGGTGGGAAAAAGGCTGTTTGACTGACAGTCAAGAATCATCCAATCAGGTAATGAAGAGTCTGTTCGCTTTCCGATTGGCGGGGAAGGTGGGGCATCACGAGGATGGACGTGTTGGCTGGCCAATGGCGGGACTGTGGGGGCGGGTTGGTTGGAGGTAGACGGTCATGTGATGAAACCTCCAGGAATATGTCCAACCCGAGTTGGCAACTCTACCTGAGACACGTTCTGCCTCATCCATCCTTCCCTCTTTCTGCTCATGTCACGGTCTCTTTTGCTTTCTCAACCTCTCTGTCTCTTTGTTAAATTACTTTCCCCTTACTCCCCTCTCCCTCACTCTCCCCTCCATTTATATGTTCTTTTATATTTGATTCTAGCTCACTTTCTGGCTCTGACTTTTCTCTCTCCCTCTGTTCCAAATTTTGTTTTTTGTTCTTTCTTTCTGCATCACTCTCTCTCTCACTTTCCCTCTTTTTGTCCTCTCTTTGCAAAATGTAGAGAAGAAGCTTTCACTTGTGGGGGAGTTGAAAACTAGGAACCATAAATATCAGAGAGTGACTAATCAATCCAGTAAGGAATTCAGGAGAAACTTCTTTACCCAGAGAGTGGTGAGAATGTGGAAGTCACTACCACTTGGAGCAGTAGTGTCAGCTGTGGCTCAGTGGGTAGCACTCTCAGAAGGTTGAACGTTCAAGTCCCACTCCAGAGACTTGAGCATAAAATCTAGGCTGACACTCTGGTACTGAGGGAGCGCTGCACTGTCGGAGGAGCCGTCTTTCGGATGAGACATTAAACAGTCTGCCCCCTCAGGTGGATGTAAAAGATCCCATTGCATAATTTGGAGAAGAGCAGGGGAGTTCTTGGCCAATATTTATCCCTCAACCAACATCGCTACAACAGATAATCTGGTCATTATCTCGTTGCTGTCTGTGGGTGCTTGCTGTGCGCAAATTGGCTGCTGCCTTTCCCTACATTACAACAGCGACTACCCTTCAAAAAGTGCTTCATTGGCTGTGAAATTCTTTGGGATGTAACTTCAAGAAGGACACTTACAGCCACCAGATAGGGCAGACTTACAGCTCATCAGTCCGGCCTGGGTTCACGGCAAGGTCCTAGAAGTGAAAGGTCATAAAAAATGACAGCAGAGAAGGAGGCCATTCAGCCCCCCATACCCGTGCCAGTGCTGGCCCTTTGACTTGAGTAATTGCAGTGGATTTTACAAGGGCAGAGTCTCAATCGACAGGACAGCAGGTCGGGCGGGAAGGTCAGTGTGCCCGATTCATGACCCCCCCCTGACATTTCTGGCGTATTTATTTCAATGGCCAAGAATGGGTCAAACATGAATGGGACACACTGACCTCCACCCTGATTGTCTGATCTGTCATCCTGTCAAACTAGGGTCAACGTTGGGATTGCCATTGATAGAATTCACCTCAGATACGCCTATCCCGCATTCCTGTGCGCTTTCTTCCTTTTCAAATTCGTCTCCAGTTCCCTTTTAGATGATGTTGCAGTCTCTGGAGAAAAAAAAGAAAGAGAGACTTGCATTACTATCGCGCCTTTCACAACCTCAGGACGTCCCAAAGCGCTTTACACAATGAAGTACCTTTGAAGTATAGTCACTGTTGTAATGTTGGAAACGCGGCAGCCACTTTGTACCAGATAATCTGTTTTTTGCCATGTTGGTTGAGGGATAAAAATTGACCAGGACACCGGGGAGAACTCCCCTGCTCTTCTTCGAAATAGTGCCATGGGATCTTTTTCGTCCACCTGAGAAAAGTACTTCATTGGCTGTAAAGCGCTTTGGGATGTCCTGAAGTTGTGAAAGGCGCTATATAAATGCAAGTCTTTCTCTCTTTGTGTGAATACATCTCTTCCAAAGTCCCCCTTCATTCATCCAGTGATGACCCTCAGTCTGTGCCCCTGGTTACTGACTCATCAACCGGTGGAAAGAATCTTACTATATATCTTCTGAAAACAATTCATTATTTTGAAAATCTCTAGAAGATTCTAGTAGAACCTTCTCTGTTCTAGTGCAAAATAGTCCCTAGTTTTTGAGCCTTTCTTCAAACTATGGGGGCGATTTTCCCAGCACCGAGGAGGCGGGTTTGGAGGCGGGACAGTTGGCAAAATGGCAAAAACTGAGGGCGGGTCCGGAACCCGCCTCCAACCCGCCTCTGTGCAATTTTGCCGGAGGCGGGTTTGATAGGTGCGATTCGGTCCCGCCTCCAGCAGTCGGGAGAGGTCGTTAAGACCTTTAAATAGTAGTTAAGGGCCTCTATAATCCTATTTTGACAGGACTTCATTATTTTACCACATTTTCAGCGTGTTGCACGACCCTCCTAAACCACGCCAGCTAATCCCGGCGGGTTGACGAGTGGGTGGCCTCCTCACAGCTGCAGCTCCAGCGTTAAGACGGAGCTTTCATGTAGCAGGGAGCAGAACTGTTGGGGGCGATTTTCTGACGTCGGAGGAGGCGGGTTTGGAGGCAGGAAAGGCGGGAAAATCAGATTCAAAGAGGTCGGGTTCGGAACCCGCCTCCGTGGGATTTTGCCGGTGCCGGTTTTGGAGGTCGGGAAACGCTCCCGCCTCCAGCTGCCCATTGCGCTATTTAACATCCTTAAATGCTCGTTAAGGGTCTCTCTAAGCCTATTTTGAGAGGCCCTCGTGATTTTGAGAGGATTTCGGCGTGATCCACGCACCTCCTGAACCACGCCAGGTAAACCTGGCGGGTTGACCCGTGGGTGACCTCCTCACTGCTGCAGGTCTAACAAGACATCGTTTATTGCAGCAAGGATTACTTGCAGGTGCCAGACCGTGGCTTTAAAAGGTCTCTGAGCACTTTTAGAAGGCCTTCCGAAGTCAGAGGTGCTGCAGCTTGACTCCATCAACTGTGGGACCTTCTTGGAAGACCCTCTCCCCACTTGCAATGAGCGCTTCCCCAAAGGAGGCATCTACAAGCAGCACGGGAACCATTCGTTTTCTTTCTGCATGGACCTCAGATGAGGAGGGGGAGGAGGAGGAGGATCTGGAGGAGGAGGGGGAGGTCAGAGCGCCGGTGTATCGACCAGTGGCAGCGGCAGCACGTGAGCACATGGCTGCCCGGGATGCAAGGGATGAACTTATCATGGCCAGATTTGCATAGGTTGCCCAAGTTGGCACATGTCTTTTGCTCCATCCTTGGACATCATTGACAAGGGACATGACTCTCTGGCTTCCTTTCACTCAAGCCACCAACCTGACAACGCAAGTGTGGCGTGCCCGCAATGTGGAGCTGCCTAAGGCGAAAGAGCAGATGGCATAACGCCAACATTTTGGCTTCAAATCATTTTCATGCTTTCCAACAGGGATGGCATTTCATCAATACACAGAAACAGTCTCCCAATCTGCACACAGATCTGGAGGTTATATCTCTTGCCAGCTGTACCCACACAGCCTTGGTTTCTTTGGCAGGCCTCTTCCTCCGAGATGAGTGGAAGAGCACCTCCCTGCAAGCTCTCGCCCCCTCCAACAACATTTGCAGCGCCTCATCCGAGAGCCTTGGGGAGGCCCTTGCCCTGGAATTGGACATAGTGGTTTCTCAAAAGATGTTGGTGGTGGTGCAGGAGACGCAGAAATGCTGTGGAATGAGCCAAGGGAGCAAGAAGCCATAAAATCAGACTGGAAAAGTGCTGTCAACAGAGGCGAGTTTCAGTCCCAAAACACTAATTGAGCAAGGGCATCCAACACCTCTGAAATCGCAAATTTTTAAAACCTATCAGTGGAGGCGGGTTTCAAGCCCACCCAAACTGAAACCCGCCTCCATCTCGCCTCCAGTGGGAAAATCGCCCCCTATATGTTTCCTGCATTACAACAGTGATGACACTTCAAAAGCACTGCATCAGCTGTAAAGCTAATTGGGATATTATGGGCTTGTGAAATGTGCTATATAAATCAAGTCTTTTTATAATTCTCCTTCCTGGTATCGTTCTGTGAATCTTCATTGTGCCCTCTCTATGGCTCTAATATCCTTCCTATAATGGCATACTGCAATTGTGGTCAAACCAGTGTCTTGCCCCTCGCTGTCTCTGCAATCTCCTCCAGCCCTACAACCCTCCGAGATCTCTGCGCTCCTCCAATTCTGGCCTCTTGAGCATCCCCAATTTTAATCGCTCCACCATTGGCGGCCGTGCCTTCTGTTGCCGAGGCCCTAAGCTCTGGAATTCCCTCCCTAAACCTCCCGCCTCGCTACCTCTCTTTCCTCCTTTAAGACGCTCCTTAAAACCTCCCTCTTTGACCAAGCTTTTGGTCACCTGCCCTAATGTTATTGTTGTTGTTGTTATACAATTTAGCCTATGTTCTTTACTCTTGTATTATGAGTACATAAAACTCAGAATTTCTTTTGCCTTTTCTTTGTGGCTTTCTGTACCAGACTCCCACTATCAAAGATCTACATATCTGTACACCTAAATCTCTATTCCTTCACTCTTAAGAATCTTAGGGGGAAAAATTCGAGGGGGCGCTAATGGGGCACAGAGCTCCAGGCGCCCGGGCACGGCGTCGCTAACGCCTCCCGCGAAATTCAGCGGGAGGTTAGCGGTGGCGGTAGCCAGTAGCGCCCAGCGGCGCTGCACCTCCGGCAATGACGTCATCGCTGTGCGCAGCGCCCCGCTCGCGCCCCGGCCGCAAACTTGGGTCGCGCCCCCTGACCTACCACCGGGCTCTTTTGCCGGCACCCCGCTCGCCGTTGGTCCAGCAAGGCCCCAGTGCGTGCTGTGCTAAGCCCCTCCCCTTTAATCAGGGGAGGGAGGCCTGTAATACCGCGGTGCTACGTGCCGACGCGTGTGGCGCTGCTGCATGTAGCGCCGCGATATTCAATGGGAGCGTCCCAAGAGCGAGGGGGGGCGCTTCTAGTAGTGCCCCGCCTCCTGCTTGGGGCGCTACCATTCAATTTCGGGCACGGGGGCACTAACTTTTTCGAGATGCTAAAAGTAGCGCCCCAGCGAAGTTAGCGCCCCAAAGGGGGCGCGAGCAAATTTTTCCCCCTTAGCATTTAGGATACACTTTCTTTCAGTCTGCTTTCTCTCCAAAATGTATTGCTTCACACGTCTCTGCATTGAACTGCATTTGCCATCTGCTTGCCCTCTCCCCTAACCTGTCTGTGTGCATCCTTCCTCGCATGTGCCATGCCCCTCAATTCAGCTATATCAGCAAACCTCAATATCGTTCCTCTTCTTCAGACCCTTGAAAGAAACGAAAAACAAAAGAGGTCCCAGAATGGATCCCTGGACATTTCGATAATCCTTACTTTTTACTTTCTGTCCCCGAGCCATCTTTCTATCTGCGTGACTTAATTTTCATAACACATCTCTCATGTGGCATCTTGTCAAGTGCAATCTGGAAATTCATGTGTACAGCAGCCACCACATTTCCTTTACCAATACACTTGAGGATTTCCTCAAGAAATTCGATTAAATTAGTCGAGCTTAATTTGTCCTTTCCAAATCCGTGGTGACTGCCCCTGATTAGCCCATGCCTTACTAAGTACTCAGTAATTTCCTCCAGGATTATGGATAATCAGGATTGGATTTTCTGTCGCTTTACCAGCCGTATTCTGGAAGTTTCTGGGCTGGTGGGAGTATGAAATGCAGCAGCTGTTATTCTGCTGGCTCCCCATCAGCTGTGGCTCAGTGGGCAGCACTCTCTCTCACCTCTGAGTCAGAAGGTTGTGGGTTCAAGTCCCACTCCAGAGACTTGAGCGCAAAACACTAGGCTGACACTCCCAGTGCCAGTACTGAGGGAGCGCTGCACTGTCGGAGGTGCTGTCTTTCGGATGAGACGTTAAACCGAGGCCCCCGTCTGCCCTCTCAGCTGAATGTAAACGATCCCGTGGTAGTATTCAAAGAAGAGCAGGGGAGTTCTCCCCGGTGTCCTGGCCCAATATTTATCCCTCAACCAACATCGCAAAATCAGATTATCTGGTCATTATCTCATTGTTGTTTGTGGGACCTTGCTGTGCGCACAAATTGGCTGCCGTGTTTCCTACATTACAACAGTGACTCCACTTCAAAAAGTACTTTACAGCCTTCCGGACTCAATATCGAGTTCAACAATTTCAGATCATAACCTCGACCCCTACCACACATATATACATTTTATCCACCCTTTTGGTCTGTGCCTTTTTCCTTTTTCCTTTTTTTTTCTCTCTCTCCCCCTACGGCAGCTGTCTCTCATTCTGCCAGCATTTCACACTTCACCTTTTGTTTCTTAACCTGTCCTATTACCATCTCGTCTTGTCTTGAGCATCTCTTAATGTCTCTACTTGCCATAGACCACCCCTTTTGTTCTTTTATTCCTCCCCCCAGCCTCCCCCTTGCATTTTTATCTGTTTCATTTCCTGCTCTTCTCTCAGTTCCGACGAAGGGTTTCGACCTGAAACGTTAACTCTGTTTCTCTCTCCACGGATGTTGCCTGGCCTGCTGAGTTTTTCCAGCGTTTTCTGTTGTTATTTCAAAAAGTACTTCATTGGCTGTAAAGTGCTTTGGGACGTCCTGAGGTTGTGAAAGGCGCTATATAAATTATTATTTTTGCATGTGAATGTGCACGAGTGTATGTGCATGAGCTTTTGTGTGGGTGTGGGTGTGTGTGGGTGTGGGTGTGTGTGTGTGGGTGTGTGTGGGTGTGTGTGTGAGGTTAACCGGTGAATCGCTATTTAAA
This sequence comes from Squalus acanthias, assembly GCA_030390025.1. Classification (NCBI taxonomy): domain Eukaryota; kingdom Metazoa; phylum Chordata; class Chondrichthyes; order Squaliformes; family Squalidae; genus Squalus; species Squalus acanthias. The sequence continues at coordinate 5,183,981 of CM059445.1, read as the reverse complement.
GTGCCCATTACCCACTTTGTTGAGATGCCAAACCCGTGGGTTAGAATAACATTTTTTTTCCTCCTTATTTTTTTGAGGCTTCTTACAGCATAACTTAATCTGAATAATTAATAAGTCAGTTCAGGTAATTATTTGTTAAATAAGTAATTATCTACTTGAACAGAAAAGTACTTAGAGTAACATACACAGCCTATTTATAATCTTTAGTTTGTTACAGAAATGAAATATTGGCTTTATGCTATGGGAATCATTTCCTTTCCAAGCCCAGAGCCTTTAGTCTTTGTGTTTATATTGGCCAGGCCTGTAGTACAGTACTCCTCTCTCACTGCTTGAATTCCGGCTAGAGAAAGGCATGGAGCATATTCCTGTACCTTAATATTGAAATAATTATACAGTCTGCCCGCCGGAGGAAGGTCTGGGTGAGTCCAGTATAGGGTGGTCTATAACTGGCCTTAGTATAGGGATGCCTGGGCTTTGGCTGGGCCTAGTATAGGAGGTCTCGGTTCTGGCCATGCACAGCACAAGGAGACCAGGGCGATGACTGGGCATGGCCAGTGTAGCGAGGTCTGGGCTCTGACTAGGCCGAGTATAAGAGGTCCAGGTTCTGTCTGGGCCTAGTATAGGAGGCCTCGGTTCTGGCCAGGCCTAGCATAGAAGGCAGAGGCTCTGTCCAAGCCCAGCACGGAGACCGGGGCTCCAGCTGGGCCTAGTATAGGGAGGTCCAGGCCCTGGCTGGGCCTAGAATAGGAGTGCTGGGCCTAACAGAAGGAGGTCCTGGCTCTCATTGGGCCTAGTATAGGAGACCTGGGCTCTGCCTGTATCCACCACATGGGAAAACATAAGATAAGAAATAAGTCACTTACTGGATTCACTGGAACATTTGGGCTTTAGTCATCTTCTTCAGAGCAAATATCCCACACAGCTTCTCCTGATGGTGTCAGCAATTTGATTTCCTGTGCCTTGCCACCTATGGTCTTGTGACCTTGGTGATTCAAAGCTTGGTTTATCTTTGCACCATGGAATCCTTCCCTGCCTGTTGCAGTTCAAGCTTTCCAACTCCTTTTTTCATATGTCAAATGTCTTGACGACAATTTTCATGAGCACACCTCATGCTTTACAGAGTGAAACCTATGGAGGGGGGGGGAAATTGGGGTGCTTTGCGCCTCCCGTTAGTGCCCCGAGGGCGCTAACGGGGCACAAAGCACCTAGCGCTCGGGCGCGGCGCCACTAACGCCTCCCGCGAAATTCAGCGGGAGGTTAGCGGCGGCGGTAGCCGGTAGCGCCCCGCAGCGTTGCGCCTCCGACGATGACATCATCGCTGTGCGCAGCGCCCCGCTCGCACCCCGGCCGCAAACTTGGCTCGCGGCCCCTGACCTATCGCCGGACGCTATGTCCGCCAGGGTCAGGGTGCCGTGTTTGCGGCTGCGGCGCAAATTAAAGGGCAGGTGCCGTGCGGCCATTTTGTTTTGGGCCGCCTGCCAGCACCTGCCCCCTCTGGCCTCCTTCTGCGGGGTGCCGGCCGCGATCGGTCAGCCCGACGCTCCTCTTGAGTGCCGGGCTCTTTTCCCGGCAACCCGCTCCCCGGTGGTCCAGCAGGACCCCGGTGCGCGCTGCGCTAGGCCCCTCCCCTTTAATCAGGGGAGGGAGGCCTGCAGTATCACGGCGCTACGTGTCGGTGCGAGTGGCGCTGCTGCACATAGCGCCGCGATACTCAATGGAAGCGTCCCAAGAGCGAGAGGGAGCGCTTCCAGTAGCACCCCGCCTCCTGCTTGGGGTGTTAACTTTTTCAGAGAGCTAAAAGTAACGCCCCGGCGAAGTTATCGCCCCAAAGGGGGCGTGAGCCAATTTTTCCCCATGATTTTTACTCTCCATTGTACTGAATTAGCACAGCTTAGGTCTAACAATTACCCGATCATGGTAAGTTGCTTACTGGGTTTCACATGGGAGGGGCACTAAGAGGTGATTGTTCACTCTCACCATCTGGGTGGTAATGTATTGGGTGCATTGCGCCTCTTATAGAACCCGCATTCTCCACTCTGCTTGTGTCAGCCGTGGCTCAGTGGGTAGCACTCTTGTCTCTGAGTCAGAAGGTTGTGGGTTCAAGTCCCACTCCAGGGACTTGAGCACAAAAATCTAGGCTGACACTCCCAGTGCAGTACTGAGGGAGTGCCGCACTGTCGGAGATGCCGTCTTTCGGATGAGACGTTAAACCGAGGCCCCATCTGCTCTCTCAGGTGGACGTAAAAGATCCCATGGCACTATTTCGTAGATGAGCAGGGGAATCATCCCCGGTGTCCTGGCCAATATTTATCCCTCAATCGACATCACTAAAACAGATTATCTGGTCATTATCTCAGTGCTGTTTGTGGGAGCTTGCTGTGCGCAAATTAGCTGTCGCGTTTCCCACATTACAACAGTGACTCCACTTCAAAAAGGACTTCATTGGTGTAAAGCGCTTTGGGACGTCCGGTGGTTGTGAGAGGCGCTATATAAACGCAAGTCAATCTTTCTGTCTGATTTTAATTCCATTGATTTGAGCTGTGACAGAGTCTGAGAATTTCCTATTAATGGGGACAATCTGTGGAGAATCAAGTAGCGTGGACTAATTATGCTGATTCAGGACTAATTATGCTGTTTGGGCCCAGGTTTTTGTCCTCGGCTCACTGGTAGCCTTTACACCTGTAAAACAAGCGTGGCGTTCTCGGCCCTGATCTGAAATACAGCAGATGTGACATCACAGAACTGCCGCAATATTACACTCAATTGTTAGCCTGGATTGTGTCTGTGAGTCCTGTGGTGGAGATTGAACCCACAACCTTCTAACTCAGAAGCAGGAATGGTACCGATTGGGCCAAAATGACTGACTTTTTTAAAAATTCAGTGTGGGCATCACGGGCAAGGCCAGCATTTATCGCCCATCCCTAATTCCCCTTGAGAAAGGTGGTGGTGAGCCGCCTTCTTGAACCGCTATTCAATTGTGGCGGTTTGGTACAACTGAGTGTCTCGCTGGGCCATTTCAGAGGGCCGTTAAGAGTCAACCCCATTGCTGTGGGTCTGGAGTCACATATCGGCCAGACCGGGTGAGGACGGTAGATTTCCTTCCCTGAAGGACATTAGTGAACCAGATGGGTTTTTACCACAATCCGATAGTTTCATGGTCACCATTACCGATACTAGCTTTTTTAATTCCAGATTTATTTAATTAACAGAATTTAAATTCCCCAGCTGCCGAACTCATGTGAACTCTAGTCTCTGGATCAGTAGTCCAGGCCTCTGGATTACGAGTCCAGTAACATAACCACTCTGCTACCGTTCCCGATACGTGCTGCAACTGATTCTGTAAAGTTCAACAAAGCTTGCCAGTAGTGGGTAGCGTAGCCAACAGTCTCTCCCGCCCGCCATTTCCCTCAACCAACATCACCAAAAATAGGATTAACTGGGTCATTCATTCCATTTGCTGTGATCAAATTGGCCATCCCGTGACGACACTTCAAAAGCAATTCATGAGAAAGACAGAACGTGCATTTCTATAGCGCCTTTCATGACCTCAGGATGTCCCAAAGCGCTTTACAACCAATGAAGTACTTTTGGTCTAATCACTGTTGTAATGTGGGAAATGCGGCAGCCAATTTGCGCACAGCAAGATCCCACAAACAGCAATGTGATAATGACCAGATAATCTGTTTTAGTGATGTTGATTGAGGGGTAAATATTGGCCCCAGGACACCGGGGAGAACTCCCCTACTCTTCTTCGAAATAGCGCCGTGGGATCTTTTACGTCCACCTGAGAGAGCAGACGGGGCCTCGGTTTAACGTCTCATCCGAAAGACGGCACCTCCAACAGTGCAGCGCTCCCTCAGCACTGCACTGCAGTGTCAGCCTAGCTTTATATGCTCAAGTCCCTGGAGTGGGACTTGAACCCACAACCTACTGACTCAGAGGCGAGTTTTTTAAATTTTTTTAAATTCGTTTTTATGGGATGTGGGTGTCGCTGGCAAGGCCAGCATTTATTGCCCATCCCTAGTGTGTGCTACCAACTGAGCCACAGCTGACACTGTAAGGTGCATTATAAATGCTGGTTCCTGCCTTTCACAGGGAAGCTGATTGGAAACTATTGTATTCTTGTGTGTTCTTCCTATTACAGGAGAAATAGGCCCATTAGAGACCAGAGTGTGTAATCCAGAGAATCACCAGCATTAGGAATATCATTAGTGGCAGCGCCTATTCACAACCGTTCCCCATAAATTATTCATTCCATGTAGTGATCGTTACACAGGAGGACGGTCCATTGATCCTTGCATGTACCTGCAGTAGGATAATTCTACACAGAGCGCATATGTCGAGTGAGCTTTATTTTATTTTACTCAGAAACCGAGGTGAAGGGTCATGGAAGGCGGATCAGATAATGCCGGCGTAGACCAATTGGGCCGCATGGCCTGTTTCTGTGTTGCAAATGCTGTGTAAATCAAGAAGTGATGATTAACAGGTACGGTGGTTACATTTTTTTTTTATTCGTTTGTGGGATCTGGGCGTCACTGGCAAGGCCAGCATTTATTGCCCATCCCTAGTTGTCCTTGAGAAGGTGGTGGTGAGCCACCTTCTTGAACCGCTGCAGTCCGTGTGGTGAAGGTGCTCCCACAGCGCTGTTACGGAGGGAGTTCCAGGATTTTGACCCAGCGACGATGAAGGAACGGCGATATACTTCTAAGTCAGGATGGTGTGTGACTTGGAGGGGAACTTGGAAGTGGTGGTGTTCCCCTGCGCCTGCTGCCCTTGTCCTTCTAGGTGGAAGAGGTCATGGGTTTGGGAGGTGCTGCCGAAGAAGTCTTGGCGAGATGCTGCAGTGCATCTTGTAGATGGTACACACTGCAGCCACGGTACGCCGGTGGTGGAGGGAGTGAATGTTTAAGGTGGTGGATGGGGTACCAATCAAGTGGGCTGCTTTGTCCTGGATGGTGTTGAACTTCTTGAGTGTTGTTGGAGCTGCACTCATCCAGGCAAGTGGAGAGTATTCCATCACACTCCTTACTTGTGCCTTGTAGATGGTAGAAAGGCTTTGTGGAGTCAGGAGGTGAGACACTCGCCACAGAATACCTAGCCTCTGACCTGCTCTTGTTGCCACAGTATTTATGTGGCTGGTCCAGTTAAGTTTCTGGTTAATGGTGACCCCCAGGATATTGATAGTGGGGGATTCAGCGATGGTAATACCATTGAATGTCAAGGGGAGGTGGTTAGACTCTCGCTTGTTGGAGATAGTCATTGCCTGGCACTTCTGTGGCGCGAATGTTACCTGCCACTTATCAACCCAAGCCTGAACGTCGTCCAGGTCTTGTTGCATGCGGGCATGGACTGCTTCATTATCTGAGGAGCTGTGAATGGCACTGAACACTGTGCAGTCTTCAGCGAACATCCCCATTTCTGACCTTATGTTGGAGGGAAGGTCATTGAAGAAGCAGCTGAAGATGGTTGGGCCGAGGACACTGCCCTGAGGAACTCCTGCAGTTACTAGATCAGTAATCCAGTAGAATGTGAGTTCAAATCCTACCATGGCAGTTTGAGAATTTGAATTCAGGTTAAAACAAAATCTGGAAATAAAAAAGCTGGGATCAGTAACACTGACCACGAAGCTGTCGGATTGTCGTTGAAAACCCAACTGGTCCACTGACGTCCTTTAGGGAAGGAAACCTGCCGTCCTTACCCAGTCTTATTTAAGGAGGGATATACTTGCATTGGAGGCAGTTCAGAGAAGGTTCACAAGGTTGATTCCGGAGATGAAGGGGTTGTCTTATGAAGAAAGGTTGAGCAGGTTGGGCCTATACTCATTGGAGTTTAGAAGAATGAGAGGGGATCTTATTGAAACATATAAGATTCTGAGGGGGCTTGACAGGGTAGATGCAGAGAGGATGTTTCCCCTCGTGGGGGTATCTAGAACTAGGGGGCATAGTTTCAGAATAAAGGGTCACCCATTTAAAACGGAGATCAGGAGGAATTTCTTCTCTCAGAGGGTCGTGAATCTTTGGAATTCTCTACCCCAGAGAGCTGTGGAGGCCGAGTCAGTGAATATATTTAAGGTGGAGATTGACAGATTTTTGAAAAACAGGGGAGTCAAGGGTTATGGGGAGCAGCAGGGAAGTGGAGTTGAGGCCAAGATCAGATCAGCCATGATCTTATTGAATGGCGGAGCAGGCTCGAGGGGCCGAATGGCCGACTCCTGCTCCTATTTCTTATGTTCTTATGTCTGGCCTACGTTTGACCCCAGTCCCACACCAATGTGGTTGACTTTTAACTGCCCTCTGAAGTGGCGCTCATTGTATCGAAACCACTATGGAAGGCGGCGCACCACCACCTTCTCGGGGCAACTCGGGATGGGCAATAAATGCCGGCCTTGCCAGCGACGCTCACATCCCGAGAGTGAATGAAAAAAAGATTCGGTGCGACAATCAATTAGGATTTTAAAAGCCAATGAACGGTAGCAGGGAGGGAAGATGGAGAGAGGCAGGGCATTCCACAGTTTTAAGGTCCTAGGTGGGAATGAGTTAACACAGAAGGCAGTGTGACTTGACTTTATAAGGCAGCGTGGCCAGAGTGCAGAGGAAGAGCCTGTAGGAAAGTGAAGCTAAGTAGGAACAAAAGTGGAAAGTTCAGAGAAACACTACATAGTAGAATCGATTAAAATAAATTGTTGTAACAGACAGAAAGGTAGGAGGCCAGAGGACAGATAGGGATTGTTTATTTTTATTTTTTTATTCGTATATGCGATGTGGGCGTCGCTGGCAAGGCCAGCATTTATGGCCCATCCCTAATTGCCCTTGAGAAGGTGGTGGTGAGCCGCCGCCTTGAACCGCTGCAGTCCGTGTGGTGAAGGTGCTCCCACAGTGCTATTAGGGAGGGAGTTCCAGGATTTTGACCCAGCGATGATGAAACACATCTTGGGCAAGGCAAGGCCAGCATTTATTGCCCATCCCTAATTGCCATCGAGAAGGCGGTGGTGAGCCACCTTCTTGAATACAACTGAGTGACTTGCTCCACATTTCAGAGGGGCAGTTACGAGTCAATCACATCGCTGTGGGTCTGGAGTCACATGTAGGCCAGACCGGGTAAGGACGGCAGATTTCCTTCCCTAAAGGACATCACTGAACCAGATGGGTTTTTACGACAATCCGACAGCTTCATGGTCACTTTTACTGATCCCAGCTTTGTCAAAGGACAAGCCTTTTTTTTTAATGTGTTTGTTCCCAGGTTGTGGGCGATGGTGGCAAGGTGACATTTATTGCCCTGAGCCCAGTAGCTCTGAGAATGTGGTGGGGGGCCATCTCCTTGGTGATGGTGGTCTCACCGTGGTGTTCGGTAGGGGGGGGGATTTCCAGGATTTTGACCTAGCAACATTGGCCCTGAATTTCCTGAAGATTTGTGCCATCGTAAAGAAAGCAAGAAAGACTTGCATTTCTATAGCGCCTTTTCACGACCTCAGGACGTCCCAAAGCGCTTCACAGCCAATGAAGTACTTTCTGAAGGGCAGTCACTGTTGTAAATGCAATGGCGCATCAACCATGCAAAAAAGTCCCCGGAAATTCTGGAGTAAGTAATTTCAACCATTACTTACGCCGCTCCGCCCTTTCCCTCGCCAAAGCATTTGAACAGCTAATTATCATAGCCCCGCCCTATGCAAATCAGCGATGAGGTCACGCTCGCTGCATTAAAGCCACTGAGAATGTCAGAGAATAAATCGTACATAGAAATGAGAACAGGTATGGGTTTTAAATAGGCAATATTGCTACTGGCCATTATAATATAATTATCTGGATTCTAAATTTTCGTCATCAGATTGATCAAAGCAGAGCCCGCATTTTTGAAGGTTTAATGTAATGTGATGTAAGAAAACTACTAGGCACTTGGTCTAAGTGTTAAACAAAGCTTTAATCAACTGTTTTCCAAAATGGAGATCAAGTTGTGTCCTTCACTGGTTCCTGTTGAGGAATGTCCTAAGCAAGCTGGGCCCATGCCCGAGTAGTTATACTCTCCCTGGACAGCGCCACCAGCAGGCCGCCCAGTATTACTTCATACAAGATTCATGTCGTAATGCAAATGTTATTTATGCTTATCTCTGTGCCCCTCCATTTCTGGCCTCTTGCGCATCCCCGATTTTCAGCGCTCCACCATTGGCGGCCGTGCCTTCAGCTGCCTGGGGCCCTAAACACTGGAATTCCCTCCCTGATCCTCTCTACCTCTCTCTCCTCCTTCAAGACGCTCATTCAAACCTACCTCTTTGACCCAGCTTTTGGTCACCTGCCCTAAAGTGGCTCTGTCTCAATGTTTTGTCTGATTACACTCCTGTGAAGCTCCTTGGGACGTCTTACTACCTTCAAGGTGCTATATAAAGGCAAGTTGTTGTTGCTAATTACTGTAATCAAAAGAAAAACGTCGGGTAGTTCTTGAGATTGCCTCTTAGGGTGGCTGTTCTCTGAAATTGCTTCTGACGTCAATCACGAGTGAAGTACAACACTCGCTGCTTCAAACCCACAGCTCCCAGCCACAGCCGCGAGATACAGTGTGGGAGATACAGAACAACTGTTTGCTCCTGTGACAGCATTTATTCATGCTTGCATCTTTCGGGCATTTTCTGCCCGACATAAATGACGAAACAAATAAAATTAGGTTGAAATTCCTGCGGAAATCAGCAAGAAAAATGTGCCCTAAACCATCCGTTGTTTCCAGTCCCCCCCTGCTGTGCTGGCTGTGGTGTATTTCTAACTATTTTCCCAGTAAGTTGTGGCATAAATTCACAATGTATCAGCCTGGATTAGGTGCGACAAAGTTCCTAATGAAATGGGGTTTGATCCCATCATCTGTTTAGCTTCAGAGGCAAAGAGCGCTCCCAACTGAGCCACGGCTGACGAGGAGAATTCTTTCCCCGAAATCAAGCTGGCTGCTTTGCCAACCATTATTTTAACACCAGGCCGGCTCCCTTATAGCCCGGGGTATTCTTCCTCGCTCGGATTTTCCTCTATGCAGTCTGCCCGAGCCATTATCTAACGTCCATGTACAAAAGAGGAAAATCTGCTCTACTGTGTCTTCGAAGAATTGAAAGATACAAGTTTGGCGGGGGGGGGGGGGTGGGGGAGCGGGGATATTTTAACCCGGCAAATCCGGCCGTTTCCAAATTTTAACGGCCACTTCTAGACAGGCAGCTGAGCCGCCCATCCAAAGCCGGCGGGGCCCTAATTCACGTATGCTAATTGGGGTCTGATGACGTCATCGGGCCCCGACGGCCATTTTGACAGCAGCCTGAGCGGGGACGCGGCCGTCGCTGATGGTGAGTTGGGCGTGGACTGGAACATCATATCGTGGAACACACCGTGGGGGCAAAATTCGGTTGCTTTGCGCCTCCCCTTCAGCGCCCCGCGGCGCCGCACCTCCGGCGACGACGTCATCGCCGTGCGCAGCGCCCCGCTCGCGCCCCGGCCACATACTTGTCTCGTGCCCCCTGATCTACCGCCGGACGCTACGTCCGACAGGGTCGGGGGGGGGGCGTTCTTGCGGCCGGGGCGGCGCTAATTAAAGGGCAGGTGCCGGGCGGTCATTTTTCTTCGTGGGCCGCCTGTCAGCACCCGCACCCTCTGCCCTTCTCTCGAGTGCCGGGCTCTTTTGCCGGCACCCTGCACCCCGGTGGTGCAGCAGGGCTCCGGTTCACGCTGCGCTAGGCCCCTCCCCTTTAATAAGGGGACGTAGCGCCGCATTGAATGGCGGTGCAGGCTCGAAGGACCGAATGGTCTACTCCTGTACCTATTTTCTATGTTTCTATGTTTCTATGATATTGAACTGGAGCACCCCAAGAGGGGAGGGGGAGCGCTTCCAGTAACGCCCCGCCTCCTGTTTGGGGTGCTACCATTCAATTTCGGGCGCGGGGGCGCGACCCAATTTTTCCCCCGGTGTGTTTTTCACGCTCCCGTGATCTGTCCATTGTAACACGGGTGGGTAATTGGTTGGGAAGTAGCAGACTGAGCGCAGGGATAAAGGCTTCATTCTCTTACTGGCGGGATGTGACTATTGGCGTTCCCCAGGGATCTGGACCAGAGCCTCAGCTTTTCACCGGACACATTAATGACTTGCACGACGGAATCGAGAACCGCATATACAAATTTGCAGATGGCTCGAAGTTGGGAGGTGCAGTAAGTTGTGTGGATGGGGGCAGGAAGTTACAAATGGACATTGACAGACTAAGTGAGTGAGCAAAACCATGGCAGATGGAGAAGTGTGAAGTCCTTCACTTTGGATCGGAGAAAGACCAATCGGAATATTTTCTTAATGGCGAGAGACTGTAGAGGAGCAAAGGGATTTGGGTGTCCAGGTGCACAGATCTCCCAAAGCTAGCGCCCAGGTACAAAAAGGAATCAAAAAGGCTAATGGAATGTTATCTCTTTTATCTCAAAGAGGGTTGGAATTCAAAAGTGAAGAATTTATACTTTAAGTTCAACATCACTAAAAACAGATTATCCGGCCATTATCATATTGCTGTTTGTGGGAGCTTGCTGTGCGTAAAATTGAACATAAGAACATAAGAAATAGGAGCAGGAGTAGGCCATTTGGCCCCTCGAGCCACTTTGACCTCAACTCCACTTCCCTGCTCGCTCCCCATAACCCTTGACTCCCCTGTAGCTCAAAAATCTGTCAATCTCCGCCTTGAAGGAATTCAATGACTCCGCCTCCACAGCTCTCTGGGGTGGTGAATTCCAAAGAGTCACGACCCTCCGAGAGAAGAAATTCTCCTCATCTCCGTTTTAAATGGGCGACCCCTTATTCTGAAACTATGCCCCCCCTAGGTCTAGATTCCCCCACGAGGGGAAACATCCTCCCTGCATCCACCCTGTCAAGCCCCCTCAGAATCTTATATGTTTCAATAATTGGCTGCCGCGTTGCCCACATTTCAACAGCGACTACACTTCAAAAAGTACTTCATTGGCTGTAAGGCGCTTTGGGACGACCGATGGTCGTGAAAGGCGCTATATAAATGCAAGTCTTTCTTTTTTTCTAGTTGGTACATTAGCCTTGGTCAGACCCCATCTGGAGTTCTGTGTTCAGTTCTGGGCACTGCACCACAGAAAAGATATACCTGCCTTGGAGGGGGTGCAGATTCACCAGAATGATACCAAGGTTTAAAGGATTAAATTAGGAGGGCAGATTGTATAAATTTAGCTTGCATTCCTTTAAATTTAGAAGACTAAGGGGTGATCTAATTGAGCTGTTTAATATGATAAAGAGATTTGATAGAGTAGATACAGAGAAACTATTTCTTCTGGTGGGGAGGGGGTGGAATCCAGAACAAGGGGGCATAATCTTAAAATTAGAGCTAGGGTATTCAGGAGTAAAATCAGGAGGCACTTTTTGACACGAAGGGTAGTGGAAATCGGAAACTGGCTCCCCAATAATTTTGTAATTTTAAAGACTGAGATCGATCGATTTTTGTTCGGTAAGGGTATTAAGGGACACGGAGCCAAGGCGAATGGAGTTGAGGTACTGACCAGCCATGATCCAATGGAATGGTGGAACATGTTCAAGGGGCTGAATGGCCTACTGCTGTTCCAATGCTCCTATATACAGCATCGTGACACACTCATGGCTCCCCCACTATCTGCGCACCATTATATACAGCACCCACGCACTCACTCTCTCGTGTGCTGTGGTATGCTCATTATCCCCTTCTGCCTGCACTATGAATGGTAGGATCCTAGGAAGGACAGAGGATCAGAGGGACCTTGGTGTGCATGTACATAGATCCCTGAAGGCAGCAGGACAGGTAGATAAGGTGGTTAAAAAGGCATATGGGATACTTGCCTTCATTAGCCGAGGCATAGAATATAAGAGCAGGGAGGTTATGATGGAGCTGTACAAAACGCTAGTTAGGCCACAGCTGGAATACTGTGTGCAGTTCTGGTCGCCACACTATAGGAAGGATGTGATTGCATTGGAGAGGGTGCAGAGGAGATTCACCAGGATGTTACCTGGGCTGCAGCGCTTCAGCTATGAAGAGAGACTGGACAGGCTGGGGTCGTTTTCCTTAGAGCAGAGAAGGCTGAGGGGGGACCTGATTGAGGTGTACAAAATTATGAGGGGTATAGATAGGGTAGATAGAAAGGAACTTTTCCCCTTAGTAGAGGGGTCAATAACCAGGGGGCATAGTTTCAAGGTGAGGGGATTTGAGGAAAAACTTTTTCACCCAGAGGGTGGTTGGAATCTGGAACTCACTGCCTGAAAGGGTGGTAGAGGCAGGAACCCTCACAACATTCAAGAAGCATTTAGATGAGCACTTGAAACGCCATAGCATACAAGGCTACGGACCAAGTGCAGGAAAATGGGCTTAGAATAGACAGGGATTGATGGCCGGCGCAGACACGATGGGCCGAAGGGCCTCTTTCTGTGCTGTATAACTCTATGGGCTGGATTTTGTCTTGGGGTCGGGTTGGGGTCGTGTTACCCGCATTTCGTGTTGTCCCCCCGACTCCAGATTAATGTGGATGAATGATGCAATTTTCACTTAATTGGGCAATTGAGTTCCAGCATGTGGGAACCCATGAACCAATTAGTGGTTTCAGTGGGAAAGTCGCCTCTGATGATGGTATCATTTCAGGTCAGAGACTGACTGCCTGGCCTTTGGTGGACCTGCCTGGCTTTTGCTGTGAGTGGACCTGGATGCAAAATGAGCAGCAGCTCAGAGAGAGAGAGAGAGAGAGAGAGAGAAGAGAGAGAGAGAGAGAGAGAGACCATCCAGGTCCTCTCACAGCAAGGCCAGGCAGTCTCTGAAGACATTCAATGCAGCAGCATCAGAGGCGACTTTCAGACCTAATACTACTACTACCTTCATCACATCTCTGTTGTAATAGTGGACCTGCAGCTGATAGTCAGCTATCCACTTGTGCTCCCGCCAGGTTTCACTGGAGTGTTTCACATCAGGCGTGTTTCACGTCGGAAAAGGGTTAAACTAGCTAAAACATTTCAAAATGGCATTACAGAGCCAATTTAGGGCTTGTTAAGGGCTTTAATGGCCTCTCCTGTCTCTTGGAGGCGGGACGGAGTCGGGAACCCCGCGACCGATTTTGTCAAATTTGTGTGGAGGCGGGATGGGGTCGGGACCCCCGAATCTGCAACTTTAACCCCCCACACGCCTCCAAACCTGACTCCACGGGTCATTGAAAATCCAGCCCATGACTCTATGACTCTATGACTATTCTATAGTGTGCTCCGACACACCTTTGACATACTCGTGTACGTTTCGAGATACCTGTGGGACTCGAGGCCAGTTGTAACTGCTTCGCTGATTTAGTCGAGGACTCCGCCGTTCAGTGAGTTCCGTACCGCCTGCACCTATTCCCTGCAGTCTCACACACACATCAGCTGCTGCACAGCACAATGCAAAGCCCCTCCGTGCTACAAGCTGGTGCTGATGCAAGATGTGAGCGAGGTCGCTTCGGGTCGCCAACTCCGGCTGGGTGTATTCCATCACGTGACCTCCCGCATCAAACCGCCCCGCGCCCCCACACTCCCGCCATTGGTCCATCCTCCAAGCGCACTGCCTTCCCACGGCCAATTGGAAAGCAGACGGAATCTTCGGCACCCAACTGGATTAATCTCGACAGCCTTGTTTCCCGCCTCTAATATTTTTTTTACAGCTAATAAATTAAAATATTCGCCACAAATGGAAAAAAAAACACACAATTTTGTTTAATGCCCCGATGATTTATCTCCTAGATTGCTCCCAGCTGTGACCTGGGGAGTAGTCTTCAATTCCTGGAGAGTCCAGGACAATCCCGGAGTGTTGGTTCCCCTAAGGTAGCTCTCTGCTGGCCTCGGTCCTGATGTGGTTCAAATCTGGCCGTTTCCCCTGGCTGGAGAGTCTCGACCTAGGGGTCATAGTCTCAGGGTTGTGAATCTTTGCAATTCTCTACCCCAGAGGGCCGTGGATGCTCAGCCATTGAGTATGTTCAAGACTGAGATAGATCGATTTTTGGACTCCAGGGGAATCGAGGGATATGGGGCTAGGGCGGAAAGTGGAGTTGAGGTAGAAGGTCAGCCATGATCTTATTGAATGGTGGAGCAGGCTCGAGGGAGCTGTATGGCCTACTCCAGCTCCTATTTCTTATGTTCTTATAGTCAACTACCACCACCTCCAAGTTCCCCTCCAAGTCACACACCATCTGACTTGGAAATATATCGGCTGTTCCATCATCGTCGCTGGGTCAAAATCCTGGAACTCCCTCCCTAACAGCACTGTGGGAGTACCTCCTTCTTCTTCTTCTTAGGGATGTTGCACTGTTTCAAGGAGGCTTTGAGGGTGTCCTTGAAGCGTTTCCTCTGCCCACCTGCTCTGCTCTCCTGCCGTGTCGGAGCTCCGAGTAGAGCGCTTGTTTCGGGAGTCTCGTATCGGGCATGCGGACGATGTGACCCGTCCGTCAGAGTGCCTTCACCACACGGGACTGCAGCGGTTCAAGACGGCGGCTCACCACCACCTTCTCGAGGACAATTAGGGATGGGCAATAAATGCTGGCCCTTGCCAGCGACGCCCACATCCCAGGAACGAAAAAAATTAACACACCGGGATGGAGTCTGTCTAAAAAATTTAACAGCAGGACCTCTTATTTCTGCATGACCGGCGAAAAGCGAGGCTTCGAGGAGGCTGAGCTGGTCTCGGGCAGAGAAGGCGGGGCAGAGGACGCTGATAAATATGTTGTGGCAGCAGAGCAAAGGAGCTGCGCTTGGTTGAGAGGAGAAGATTCAGCACTGGTTTAGCCCAAGGCCCAAGGAGGAAGTGGTGTGTGTGTAATCTGGGGGAGAGGTGTGCGGAGAGATGGAGTGCTGTCTGATTCACTGGGGTGAAAATTAATTCTATTGTAGCCCAGCTGGAAGCTTCAGCAGCAAGTCAGGCAAAGATTAATCACATGCTAATGGGAGAAAGAATGATCTGCAAAACAATCCCTCACCATTGATTATACCAATAAAGGTGGAGCCTTAACAAGAGAAAAACAACATACTTTCCTGTTTTTTTCCTACGCTGTTAATCATGGATGTACACAAAGAATTCTCTATTAGAAGCACCTGTTAACCCAATGAGTGCACACACCCATTACCAGTCGCCACACCCTTACCTCACTCGACTCTTTTTTATTCATTCGCGGGATGTGGGCGTCGCTGGCAAGGCCGGCATTTATTGCCCATCCCTAGTCGCCCTTGAGAAGGTGGTGGTGAGCTGCCTTCTTGAACCGCTGCAGTCCGTGTGGTGAAGGTACTCCCACAGTGCTGTTAGGGAGGGAGTTCCAGGATTTTGACCCAGCGATGATGAAGGAACAGCCGATATATTTCCATGATGCGGAGATGCCGGTGTTGGACTGGGGTGGACAAAAATGAGAAGTCGCACAACACCAGGTTATAGTCCAACAGTTTTATTTGAAATCACGAGCTTTCGGAGCGCTGCTCCTTCGTCAGGTATTTCCAAGTCAGGTTGATGTGTGACTTGGAGGGGAATTTGGAGGTGGTGGCGCTCCCATGTGTCTGCTGCCCTTGTTCTTCTAGGCGGTAGAGGCGGGTTTCGGAGGTGCTGCCGAAGAAGCCTTGGCGAGTTCTGATCTACTGGCAGTTCTGATCTTGCATACTATTTGTCCCTGCCCAATCCCGCAAGGTGACCTCTGTTGGTTAAGATAACCAGATGGACGCTAGTGATAGAATCCATACCGGAACTGTGTGCTGCTTTTCAAATAGGTAAGGGGGGCCTTGCTGGTTATTGAATGGGTTGGTGCGCTCTGCTGGTTAATAGATATATAGGTTGATTGCTAGATACTGAATGAATGGGCTCACCTCCGCTTGTTCTTGTTTGGGAGGTTGATGCTCGATGGTTATTAAATAAATCAGGACATCTCTTCTAATTATTCAATGATTAGAGTTGTCTTTGCTGGTTATTGATTGGACCAGGTGCTAGCTATTAGTTGTGAAAATGGTCAGGTTGAATAGGTGAATGGTTAGTCTCTGCTGGTTATTGGATGAGTGAGCTAGTCTCTGCTGGTTATTGGACGAGTGAGCTAGTCTCTGCTGGTTATTGGACGAGTGAGCTAGTCTCTGCTGGTTATTGGACGAGTGAGCTAGTCTCTGCTGGTTATTGGACGAGTGAGCTAGTCTCTGCTGGTTATTGGACGCGTGAGCTAGTCTCTGCTGGTTATTGGACGAGTGAGCTAGTCTCTGCTGGTTATTGGACGAGTGAGCTAGTCTCTGCTGGTTATTGGATGTGTGAGCTGGTCTCTGCTGGTTATTGGACGCGTGAGCTAGTCTCTGCTGGTTATTGGACGCGTGAGCTGGTCTCTGCTGGTTATTGGACGCGTGAGCTGGTCTCTGCTGGTTATTGGATGAGTGAGCTAGTCTCTGCTGGTTATTGGACGCGTGAGCTAGTCTCTGCTGGTTATTGGATGCGTGAGCTAGTCTCTGCTGGTTATTGGACGAGTGAGCTAGTCTCTGCTGGTTATTGGATGCGTGAGCTGGTCTCTGCTGGTTATTGGACGCGTGAGCTAGTCTCTGCTGGTTATTGGACGCGTGAGCTGGTCTCTGCTGGTTATTGGACGCGTGAGCTGGTCTCTGCTGGTTATTGGATGAGTGAGCTAGTCTCTGCTGGTTATTGGACGAGTGAGCTAGTCTCTGCTGGTTATTGTATGCGTGAGCTAGTCTCTGCTGGTTATTGGACGTGTCAGCTAGTCTCTGCTGGTTATTGGATGAGTGAGCTAGTCTCTGCTGGTTATTGCATGCGTGAGCGAGTCGCTGCTGGTTATTGGACATGTCAGCTAGTCTCTGCTGGTTATTGGACGAGTGAGCTAGTCTCTGTTGGTTATTGGATGTGTGAGCTAGTCTCTGCTGGTTATTGGATGTGTCAGCTGGTCTCTGCTGGTTATTGGATGCGTGAGCTAGTCTCTGCTGGTTATTGGACATGTGAGCTAGTCCCTGCTGGTTATTGGATGCGTGAGCTAGTCTCTGCTGGTTATTGGACGAGTGAGCTAGTCTCTGCTGGTTATTGGATGCGTGAGCTAGTCTCTGCTGGTTATTGGACATGTGAGCTAGTCTCTGTTGGTTATTGGACGAGTGAGCTAGTCCCTGCTGGTTATTGGATGCGTGAGCTAGTCTCTGCTGGTTATTGGACATGTGAGCTAGTCCCTGCTGGTTATTGGATGCGTGAGCTAGTCTCTGCTGGTTATTGGACGAGTGAGCTAGTCTCTGCTGGTTATTGGATGTGTGAGCTAGTCTCTGCTGGTTATTGGACATGTGAGCTAGTCCCTGCTGGTTATTGGATGCGTGAGCTAGTCTCTGCTGGTTATTGGATGTGTGAGCTAGTCTCTGCTGGTTATTGGATGCTTGAGCTAGTCTCTGCTGGTTATTGAACATGTGAGCTAGTCTCTGCTGGTTATTGGACGCGTGAGCTACTCTCTGCTGGTCATTGGATGCGTGAGCTAGACTCTGCTGGTTATTGGACGTGTGAGCTAGTCTCTGTTGGTTATTGGACGTGTGAGCTAGTCCCTGCTGGTTATTGGATGTGTCAGCTGGTCTCTGCTGGTTATTGGACGTGTGAGCTAGTCCCTGCTGGTTATTGGATGCGTGAGCTAGTCTCTGCTGGTTATTGGACGAGTGAGCTAGTCTCTGTTGGTTATTGGATATGTGAGCTAGTCTCTGCTGGTTATTGGATGCGTGAGCTAGTCTCTGCTGGTTATTGGATGAGTGAGCTAGTCTCTGCTGGTTATTGGACGAGTGAGCTAGTCTCTGCTGGTTATTGGATGCGTGAGCTAGTCTCTGCTGGTTATTGGACGAGTGAGCTAGTCTCTGCTGGTTATTGGACGCGTGAGCTAGTCTCTGCTGTTTATTGGACGCGTCAGCTGGTCTCTGCTGGTTATTGGACGAGTGAGCTAGTCTCTGCTGGTTATTGGATGCGTGAGCTGGTCTCTGCTGGTTATTGGACATGTGAGCTAGTCTCTGCTGGTTATTGAATGGATGAATAGTCTGATGAATATTGAATTCGTTATTCAATAAGTTGTGGTTATTGAATAGTTGGGTGGTTGGCATGTTATTGACTAGGTGGGTTGAGCTCTGCTGGTTGGGTGTCCTGATGGTCATTGGATGGGTGGCTGGTCTGTTGGTTATTACACGAGCCGGTGGTCTAATGCATCTAGTATGGTTGGGTGGTCTCTGTCAGGTACTTGGTGACTGGTGCTATCTTGTTTCATTGCCACACGAGTGTGTTAGTGTGACATCTCGGCTGGTCCAATATGAGTCTCGACTCTTTCGTTCAACGTTGTGGCCTTATTCCGTCAATTCCAGCAGTTTGGGACTGGGCCACTGAAACAGGGTGGTACAGAATCGAGAAACCGGTCACCTGAGACAACCCACCCTGCGCATTAAACGCAGCGTCCAAGCCAAGCAGACCCACCGAGCCTGCCACTTCCATGGGATTACCTTCGGTAGCCTTGTGGCAGATGCTCGGGAGATGATCACATCTGAGTGGTTTGACCGCAGGTACTCAGGTCCAGTTCCCCGCTCTTCCTTGATCCTGTGTCCTCTCTGCATTGAAATCTAGACTCATTCCACAACAGTTCATTTCAGGACTTCAAAACTGTGAGGAACCTTCCCTCCCTCGCTCCTTTCCCTTCAAACTGGAAGCCTTTAAAACCCAGCCCTGGTGTTGCATAACCACTTACTCCTAGACGTAACATTGCCTGCTCTCTTACTCAGTATAGGTGGTGTCCTGCACTGTGAGCCTTGATGCTTCACCTTGGTTTCTCAATAAAAATCTTAGGGGGAAAAATTGGGTATCGCCCATTTTGGGGCGCTAATATCGGCCGGGCGCTAATTATCGCCTCTGACTGCAAAATTCGCCTCTATTGCCCCTGGAGGTGATTTGAGCGCTAAATCAGGCGCTACACACCTCTCTTAAAGTGCAAACATCAGGGAGTGAGACGTTACCTCAGAGCGCTACCGAAGCTCAGGCGATGTCTGTTACCATGGAAGCCAGACAGACTGGCACCATCCAGTTCTTAAAGGGGAGGGGCCATCTTGCTGGCCAGCCACACCCTGCTCATTGCAGCCTTGAATCTCGGCCTGGAGAAACCTCCAAAGCAATTGTGTTGGAAGAACTAATGGATAGGCCCAGGGAAAGAGCTCGGCGCTTAGGAACCTCATAAGTGGTGCTGAGGGCCAAAACTGCTTCGGACAGCGTTAAATCTCTCCAGACGTCTCTCTCCCTCTCAACCTGCGAGTGCCAAAAATGTTGCCGACAAGAAAAGGCAGGAAGCACCCGCCTTTAAATAGCGCTCCACCAGCCCCTTCCCGACTTAAAACGTTCCCCTCTAACTGTCGTTGCTGGCGGTAGGCGCTAAGGCAGGGGGCGCGACTCAATATCCGGTCTGGGCGCTACCGGGGCGTTGCACGTTCGACTGACGTCACGATCTGCGGGCGCAGGAGATCGCGGCGGTAGTGTTTAGTGCCGCCGCAAAACGACTGGTCAATTCCGCGAGCAGCGCTAAAATCGCCGCGCTCGGGCGCTAAGTTCCTAACGGCCCATTAGCGCCCCCCGGAGGCGCTAACGGGAGGCGCTAACCAACCGAATTTTTCCCCCTTAATATCTGAGACAATGTCCTGTGGCATTGCATGCAGGATGTCAGGACCAAGTGTAGTCCTCAGATGAAGAAACGTTAGAGGCAGGAGGATAATTGGACCAGGGAGCGCATATGTAATTCCAACCTCAATTTACAGCCCTTGTTTTTATATCTACCATTATAAATTCCGATCTCCATAATGGAAGCTGTCTATGTAAACTTGTCACACTGCAATGACACCCTCCTGCCAGTGGGTGGGGCTGCAGCACCTCCACCAGACGGAGAGTATAATTAAAGGCTGACGGGCAAGAGTTTGCGCTCGGTTGCGCAGGTTTCTTTCAGCGCATGTTCACCCGAAATCAGCCAAACCGGCGCAAAAGAGCGATGGGATTTCAAGCGCCAATTACATCCAGCGCAAAAACGAGCCTCCGCGATCTTTTGCGCCAGTTTAAAAAACATTGCACTAGAAGCGGGCCCTGCCTACAAAACTGGCCAAGGCCCCAGATCGAATTAATCAGCATGCTGAGCTTCTGCTAATTGCAGCCATTTGCGGGAATTCGAGGAGGCTTTTAAAATTAAATTGGTTTATTTAGACGCAGCGACACTAATAGGCACCTTTCAAAAGCTTTTGAATATTAATTTATTTTTAATTTACTAAGAAACTGACTTTTTTTTAATTCATTCCTGGGATGTGGGCGTCACTGGCAAGGCCAGCATTTATTGCCCATCCCTAATCGCCCTTGAGAAGGTGGTGGTGAGCCGCTTTCTTGAACCGCTGCAGTCCGTGTGGTGAAGGTACTCCCACAGCGCTGTTAGGGAGGGAGTTCCAGGATTTTGACCCAGCGACGATGAAGGAACGGCCGATATACTTCCAAGTCGGGATGGTGTGTGACTTGGAGGGGAAGTTGGAGGTGGTGGTGTTCCCATGCGCCTGCTGCCCTTGTCCTTCTAGGTGGAAGAGGTCGTGGGCTTGGGAGGTGCTGCCGAAGAAGCTGTACACCAAAGTAACTAGTAAATGGTTCTGTATCGCTTTTTAAAGTCTTTTTCAGTTATTTAAAATTGGGTTACTCACAGGTGGTGGACGAGACACCAATGATCCCTTTAAGCTGCACGGCCGCAATGCACTGGCGCTCCCGCGCAGCCTGCTCACTGGCTTCTAAATGGGAAAAGTCGCACATGCGCGGTGTTTTGAATGGGCCACGCTGCCCTTTGAAGGGGCAGCACACCCCAAAAAAAATTAAAGGGATCGTTGCTGAACACTCTGACTAAAAATGCTTATTTTTTTGTGATAAACCCATTTTCGGCTGTATTTGTCAAACTTTACCAAGTTAAATAGATTAAGGAATATTTTTTAATTTAATTTTTTTTTAAAATACTGTGGCAACAAGAGCAGGTCAGAGGCTGGGTATTCTGCGGCGAGTGTCTCACCTCCTGACTCCCCAAAGCCTTTCCACCATCTACAAGGCACAAGTAAGGAGTGTGATGGAATACTCTCCACTTGCCTGGATGAGTGCAGCTTCAACAACACTCAAGAATCGTGACACCATCCAGCACAAAGCAGCCCGCTTGATTGGCGCCCCATCCACCACCTTAAACATTCACTCCCTCCACCACCGGTGTACCGTGGCTGCAGTGTGTACCATCTACAAGATGCACTGCAGCAACTCACCAAGGCTTGTTCAGCAGCACCTCCCACACCCGCGACCTCTTCCACCTAGAAGGACAAGGGCAGCAGGCACATGGGAACACCACCACCTCCAAGTTCCCTTCCAAGTCACACACCATCCTGACTTGGAAATATATCGGCCGTTCCTTCATTGTCACTGGGTCAAAATCCTGGAACTCCCTCCCTAACAGCACTGTGGGAGTACCTTCACCACACGGACTGCAGCGGTTCAAGAAGGTGGCTCACCACCACCTTCTCGAGGGCAATTAGGGATGGGCAATAAATGCTGGCCTTGCCAGCGACGCCCACATCCCACAAACGAATAAAAAGAAATTCCAAAATGCTGCCATGTTGCGCTGGTTCACGGCAGATTTTACCGTCAGCGACATGCAAATAAGCTTGAATGGAAACCTGAGGCAAATAAAAGACACTTCTTAAAACTAGCACAGTTTTGAGCGCAGTGCGTGCCCGGATCGCCGATTGCGCCCAAAGCGGAAACTCTTGGCCGACGAGTTTACATAGTAAGATCCCACTGTAAATGTGGGCAGAGGAATCTATGATGGAAAAGGTTGACAGGAAGTGCGCACAGGCATAAGAATCGTAATATATTAAATCGAGATATATTGTGGTAACTAAATGAGGGATGGTGATGGGCCTGCTGCTGTCAGCTCTGTGGCTTGCGAATGATAAAGTCGTTTCGTTTCAGATGAGAAAGCTCAGCATTAATCACCTCCTCGCTGTCTAGAGCTTCGATCTGTTATACCAGGCCTTATAACACTTGCTTATTAAAAAGATCTTTGTAGAAATTTGATAAAGAATGGTTGATTATTTACCCATTATGTTACTTGAAACAGATTTCAAAGTTGCTGTCCATTCATATTGGGTTTTTTTTAGTTGAGGATTTTAGTTGGTGACTAATTTCCTTGTTCGGTTCCCATCTGCTTTTCAGTGTATCTGTTTCACCCAGTATTTCAGTGTACAGGAAACTTTCGTTTATCCGGCACCCAAATATCCGGAATTCTCGCTTAACCGGCAAAAATCATCCTCCGAAAACTCCTCTCAAATAACCGGCAATGTTGCCGAGTCGCAGTCGAGTCTCCGCGAACGCCGAGCACTCCGAAAACTCCTCTCAAATAACCGGCAATGTTGCCGATCCCGAGTCCGAGTCCGCGAACGCCGATTTAGTCAGATGGGGTACTTTTCAAAAGTGCCACTACTCGGCCTCCTGGCGCTGTCGGAAGTCCGAAACACTGCAGTAGCAGGAGTTGATTCTCCCGCGCTGCCTGGAGTCTCTTTGTTAAAAATAGCCTCGGTAGATATAACTCTCCGTTATCCGGTACTTTCGATAAACCGGCACCACGCCGGTCCCGTCGATGCCGGATAAACGAAAGTTTCCTGTATATAGAAAGAAAGACTTGCATTTCTATAGCGCCTTTCACGACCACCGGACGTCCCAAAGCGCTTTACAGCCAATGAAGTACTTTTTGAAATGGAGTCACTGTTGTAATGTAGGAAACGCGGCAGCCAATTTGCGCACAGCAAGCTCCCACAAGCAGCAATGTGATAATGACCAGATAATCTGTTTTTGTTATGTTGGTTGAGGAATAAATATTGGCCAGGACACCGGGGATAACTCCCCTGCTCTTCTTCAAAATAGTGGCCATGGGATCTTTTACATCCACCTGAGAGAGCAGACGGGGCCTCGGTTTAACGTCTCATCCGAAAGACGGCACCTCCGACAGTGCAGCGCTCCCTCAGCACTGCACTGGGTGTGTCAGCCGAGCTTTATGTGCTCAAGTTCCTGGAGTGGGACTTGAACCCACAACCTTCTGACTCAGAAGGCGAGCGAGAGTGCTACCCACTGAGCCACAGCTGACACATATGCTGAAGTATCAACCTGGACCGATCTGTTATACCTGTAAAATCTCCCCAAGGCCTGGAGATGAGAGTCAGCACCATCAGTGGAGTGGAGCAGCATTGGAATAAATCCGCCTCCTGTACCAGTTGAGTGTTGAGGCTAGAAGCGACTTCTACAATTTAAAAAGAGCCCTGTTCCTAAGGCCTTCCCCAGGCTCCCCCATTCTGTCCAGTTGTACAGATGAGGGAGGCCATTCGGCCCATCGAGTCTGTGCCAGCTCTTTCAAAGAGCAATCCAGTTAGTCCCACTCCCCCGGTCTTTCCCCATCTCCCTGCAATTTTTTTCTCCTTCAAGTATTTATCCAATTCCCTTTTGAAGGCTACTATTGAATCTGTATCCACCGCCCTATCAGGCAGTGCATTCCAAATCCTAACCACTCGTTGCGTAAACATTTTTTTCCTCATGTCGCCTCTGGTTCTTTTGCTAATCACCTTGAATCTGTGCCCTCTGGTTATCAACCCTTCAGCCATTAGAAACAGTTTCTCTTTATTTACTCTGTCTAAACCCCTCATGATTTTAAACACCTCTATTAAATTTCCTCTTAGCCTTCTCTACTCCAAGGAGAACAACCCCAGCTTCTCCAGTCTAGCCATGTAACTGTAATCCCTCATCCCTGGAACCATTCTAGTAAATCTCTTCCATACCCTCTCCAAAGCCTTCATGTCCTTCCTAAAGTGTGGTGCCCAGAATTGGACAAAATACTCCAGCTGAGGCCTAACTACAGAAACCTCCTGTCTCCCCATCACTGCCTCTTGATTGACTGCAGAGTCCCTTCCCCTACCTTCCAGGTACTCATCACCTTCCCTACCTGGAGCCCATTCCAGGTACTCATCACCTTCCCTACCTGGAGCCCATTCCAGGTACTCATCACCTTCCCTACCTGGTGCCCATTCCAGGTACTCATCACCTTCCCTACCTGGAGCCCATTCCAGGTACTCATCACCTTCCCTACCTGGAGCCCATTCCAGGTACTCATCACCTTCCCTACCTGGAGCCCATTCCAGGTACTCATCACCTTCCCTACCTGGAGCCCATTCCAGGTACTCATCACCTTCCCTACCTGGAGCCCATTCCAGGTACTCATCACCTTCCCTACCTGGTGCCCATTCTAGGTACTCATCACTTCGTGTGTAAATAAGTTCTTCCTGAGATCAGTCCTGAACTTGCTTTTTGCCAGATTGTACCTGTGTCCCCTTGTCCAACAGCCATGGTTTAACTTGAAACAGTGCTCAGCATTAACCCTCTCTATTTCACTTTGTATCTTGTATCTGTGACAAAAAGCCTGGTCAAAGAGGTAGATTTTAAGGAGCATCTTGAAGGAGGAGAGAGAAGTGGAGAGGTTTAAGGAGGGAATTCCAGAGGTTAGGGCCTAGCCACCTGAAGGCACGGCCGCCAATGGTGGGGCAATGGAAGTGGGGGATTCACAAGTGTCCAGATTTGGAGGAACACAGGTATCTCGGCGGGTTGTGAGGCTGAAGGAGGTTATAGAGATAAAGGGGCGAGGCCATGAAGGGATTTGAATGCGAAGAGTTCACGGCAGCTGGGGAATTTAAATTCACTTAATTAAATAAATCTGGAATTAAAAACTAGTATCATTAATGGTGACCATGAAACTATCGGATTGTGTAAAAACCCATCTGGTTCACTGATGTCCTTCAGAGAAGGAAATCTGCCGTCCTTACCTGGTCTGGCCGATATGTGACTCCAGACCCACAGCAGTGTGGTTGACTCTTAACTGCCCCTCTGAAATGGCCGAGCGAGACACTCAGTTGTACCAAACCGCTCCGAAACACAATAATAGGAATGAAACCGGATGGCACGGACTGCAGCGGTTCAAGAAGGCGGCTCACCACCACCTTCTCAAGGGTAATTCGGGATGGGCCATAAATGTCGGCCTTGCCAGCGACGCCCACATCCCATTAAAAAAAACACGAATAAAAAAAAAATAAGAATTGGACCGGGAGCCAGTGTATGGCAGCGAGCACAGGGGTGATGGGTGAGCGGGACTACGTGCGAGTTCGGGCATGAACAGTGTTTTTCTAACCCTTCCTCATAATTCAGTTCTCTGACACAAGGAATTGGGTGAAGGGAAGAGTAACCCGAGGTGAACCTGCCCGAGACAGTGCACACCAAAACTAGGCCAGAGTTCACCTTATTGCCATGCCTTGAGTAAACTGGTAGTGAGTTTAATTGTGTCTGATTGAGCAGTCTTGTAAATTGAGTCTCTGCAAGGAGTCATTCTGTCTTCGTCTTCCTCCTTTCTAGTTTCATTCATGATGTGGATGTGAAGCGAGATACATTAAAAGGCTCTGGGGATCGTGCGGACGGAGGTAGGAATTGATTTCAGTTCTTCTCATTGCAGCCTGAGTCTGTGTATTTGTGTGTGAGACGGAGAGAGAGTAGAACTAAAAGATTATACAGCTGTATCCTTACTGCATACAGAAAAATGGCTAACCGGGTATGTTGGAAGAAGTCGCGAGATGGTTTGAGAACATTTATGCACAGCCCCAAAGCCCAAGAAATATCCCATGTGACTGAAGCTGACCCCTGACCTCCTTGCATCCATTGGTAACAAGGACTGCGGTTTGACAGCCACAACACCTGGATGACTCGCTGATGTGAAAATGCCAGGACAGTGTTCTGCATGTTACTGTGTATGAATCTGTACATTTTACAAAATATTCCTTTCAAAAGTTGAGCGGGAGAGAAAGTCTTGAATTTATACCGAGCCCTACTCTAGAGAGAAGGAGCGACTGAAAGAAATCAGTATAAGTAAAAACATATAGGGGGCGAAATTCGGCTCCTTTGCGCCCGCCGTTAGCGCCTCTGGGGGCGCTAATGGGGCACAAAGGGTTTATCGCCCAGGAGGGGGCGCTAATGGCGCCTGCCGAGAAATTCGACGGGGCACTACTGAGGCGCTAGCCGATAGCGCCGTGCCCCTGCCGGTAGCGCCCCTGGCCGCTGCACTGCCGGCGATGACGTATTCGCCGAGCGATGCGACCCCTTACCGCCCCGCGGCAGAAATTCAGCTGCGCCCCACGAGGCTGCCGCGGGCGATGTCAGCGACAGCCTCGCGGGTCGCGAACCGGGCCGCACGCCGCTGGCGGGGCGGTAATTAAAGGGGTGGTCCGGAGGCGGCCCGCGCCGCCATTTTATTATTTTGGCCGACCTCCAGGTTGGCCCCTCTTGGCGACCCTTGGCGTGGTCCGTGGCCACCATCGCGCCGTCCAGCACCGCATCTCGGTGCCGGGCTGTGGCCACGGCAGCACACCACCCATGTGGGCTAGTGGAGGCTATCAAATGGCCTGCTGAGCTCGCTGCGTCCCTCCGCCCCCAAGCAGAGCGTAACCGAATTTCGTCCCCTCAGTACTGGAGAAATTAATGGGACTAATTGGTAACAAATCCCCTGGACCTGACGACCTGCATCCTAGGGTTTTGAAAGAGGTAGCTGCAGAGATAGTGGATGTGCTGGTATTAATCTTCCAGAATTCCCGAGATTCTAGAACAGTCCCCAAGGATTGGAAGGTAGCAAACATAACCCCGCTATTGAAGAAAGGAGGAAGAGAAAAAACGGGAAAACTATAGGCCAGTTAGCCTGACATCAGTAGCAGGCAAAATGCTAGAATCTATTATTAGGGACGTGGTAACAGGGCACTTAGAAAATCATAATATGATTAGGCAGAGTTAACATGGTTTTATGAAAGGGAAATCCTGTTTGACAAATCTGTTAGAGTTTTTTGAAGATGTAACCAGTAGGATGGATAAGGGGGATCCAGTAGATGTAGTGTATTTGGATTTTCAAAAAGCATTTAATAAGGTGCCACACAAGAGGTTATTACACAAAATGAGGACTCATGGTATTGGGGGTAATATATTAACATGGATTGAGGATTGGTTAATGGACAGAAAGCGGAGTAGGAATAAACGGGACTTTTTCAGGTTGGCAGGCTGTAACTGGCGGGGTACCGCAAGGATCTGTGCTTGGGCCTCAGCTATTTACAATCTATATTAATGACTTAGATGAAGGGACTGTGTGTAACATATCCAAGTTTGCTGATGATACCAAGTTAGGTGGAAAAGTAAGCTATGAGGAGGACGCAAAGAGACTGCAGAGAGATATAGACAGGTTGACTGAGTGGGCAAGAACATGGCAAATGGAATACAATGTGGGGAAGTGTAAAGTTATCCACTTTGGTATAAAAAAATAAAAAGCAGAATATTTTTTGACTGGTGAGAGACTGGGAAATGTTTGCATTCAGAAGGACCTGGGAGTCCTTGTACATGAATCACAGAAAGTTAACATGCAGGTACAGCAAGCAATTAGGAAAGCAAATGGTATGTTAGCTTTTGTTACAAAGGGATTAAAGTATAAGAGTAAAGAAGTCTTACTACAATTATACAGGGCATTGGTGAGACCACACCTGGAGTACTGTGTACAGTTCTGGTCTCCTTACCTAAGGAAAGACATACTTGCCTTAGAGGGAGTGCAGCGAAGGTTCTTGGAATGAGGGGTTTGCCCTATGAGGAGAGATTGAGTAGACCAGGCTTATATTCTCAAGAGTTTAGAAGAATGAGAGGTGATCTAATTGAAACATATAAAATTCTTAAGGGGCTTGACAGGGTTAATGCTGGGAAAATGTTTCCCCTGGCTGGGGAATCTAGAACACGGGGTCACAGTCTCAGAATAAGGGGTAGGCCATTTAGGACTGAGATGAGGAGAAATTTCTTCACTCAAAGGGTTGTAAATCTTGGAAATTCTCTACCTCAGAGGGCTATAGTTGCTCAGTCGTTGAGTATATTCAAGACAGAGGTCGATAAATTTTTGGGAACTAAGGGAATTAAGGGATATGGGGATAGTGCGGGAAGGTAGAGTTGAGGTAGAAGATCAGCCGTGATCTTGTTGAATGGCGGAGCAGGCTCGAGGAGCCAAATCGCCGACTCCAGCTCCTATTTCTTATGTTCTTACGTTTATTCCATCTCTCAACGTGTGCCACATAAAATAAATTGAGATGAAGACCACCCGTGCAACTGTCTCTGCCATTGGTTCTCCTTCCCAGTTTTGGTGTCCATACTTAAGAAAAGACATACTTGCTCTCGAGGCAGTACAAAGAAGGTTCACTCGGTTAATCCCCGGGATGAGTGGGTGGACATATGAGGAGAGGTTGAGTAGATTGGGACTCTACTCATTGGAATTCAGAAGAATGAGAGGCGATCTTATTGAAACATATAAGATTGTGAAGGGGCTTGATCGGGTGGATGCGGTAAGGATGTTCCCAAGGATGGGTGAAACTAGAACTAGGGGGCATAATCTTAGAATAAGGGGCTGCTCTTTCAAAACTGAGATGAGGAGAAACTTCTTCACTCAGAGGGTAGTAGGTCTGTGGAATTTGCTGCCCCAGGAAGCTGTGGAAGCTACATCATTAAATAAATTTAAAACAGAAATAGACAGTTTCCTAGAAGTAAAGGGAATTAGGGGTTACGGGGAGCGGGCAGGAAATTGGACATGAGGCTGAGTTCGGATCGGTCGAGGCCCTGTGGGTGGCGGAGCGGGCCCAGGGGCTGAGTGGCCGGGTCCTGCTCCTACTTCTTGTGTTCTTTAGATTTGAGGTTAGGATCAGATCAGCCATGATCTTATTGAATGGCGGAGCAGGCTCGAGGGGCCGATTGGCCTACTCCTGCTCCTATTTCTTATGTTCTTATGTTCCCGTCATCACTGCTCCCAACCCCCTCCCTGACACCCACCCACTGAGTTCCATGAGTGTTGGGGCTGGCGAGAATCTGTCAAAGTAGTCAAAGGGATACAAATCAGTTTTACTTACATGGAGTAAACTAGCAAATGGGACAGTTCCAACTGTGCCATGGTGTGTCCATATTTCTTGGTTCTGCAGATCAGTTGTATGAGGCTTATCCAGAATCAATGAGGATAGAGTTAACCAAAGCTGGCTATTGTCAACGGTGAACTTGCTAAAGGAATATTAGATGAAGTTTGAGAAATAATGTTTCAGATTGGAGGCTGAGTCCTCAGCTGACTGTGACGCTGAGTGTCGTTTTACCTGCTGTGGGATTAATATTGATTTGATTCCATTTAAAGCTTTTAAAACCCACTCGCATCTGTTCCATTTGCCAGATACATATTTCTTTGTGTCAACTCAAAACAGCAACTACAGTTTATTATAATGCGAACGCGACGACAGATAATGTCGGTCTTTAATGGAAGACTTGGATACCTGCATTGGAACTGCGGCCAGCACTCCAAGGCGTTACACACAGCGATTCCCTCGGTGATTCCAGGTCTTCCCAAGGGAGGCAACTTGGCACAAATGGGCAACCTATTCTCAGAGCAGTGAATTGCTGTTTGTCCTGGCTGACTGAGGGGGGCGATTTTGTGAGCAGGACTGCTGCTTGTCGGGTCGATGTCCCGCCTCCATCGATTTGTGGCCAACCCACGCTATTTTCCCTTGATTGACCTTGTTAAACCCGCCAATTCAGGGAAAGCCAGTTGCAGAGCACGTCAATGTATGACGTGTCATCTGTCAAAAATTTTTGACAGATGAATTGTCATCGTTTGACAGCTCTGTGAAGCTGTCAAACAGTGACATTCTCTGCAGTTTGATGAGGTCTTGCATACAAGACCTCATCAACCTTCTTTCTTTTACAGAATTGAGATGTTTGTTGCATCTGAGAATGCAACGGCCATCTCTCATCTGCAACACGGAGGTCCGAGACACTCCGCATACACACCGACTGAAGCCTGCAGGAAGAAACAAAGGTAAGTACACTTTTACTGACACTTTGCACTTACCTCAGATACTCACCTCTCCACTCTTGCAGCCATCACTTTCCTTCACACCACACTCTTGCAACTGCAGACCCAGTACAAGCCAGAGAAAAACCATTAATCTGATCTTCATGTTGTTTGACACAATTGTCTTTTCTCAGTGCAGTGCTGAGGGAGCGCTGCACTGTCGGAGGTGCCGTCTTTCAGATGAGACGCTAAACCGAGGCCCCGTCTGCTCTCTCGGGGATGTAAAAGATCCCTTGGCACTATTTCGAAGAAGAGCAGGGGGAGTTATCCCCGGTGTCCTGGGGCCAATATTTATCCCTCAACCAACATAACAAAAACAGATTATCTGGTCATTATCACATTGCTGTTTGTGGGAGCTTGCTGTGCAGAAATTGGCTGCCGCGTTTCCCACATTACAACAGTGACTCCACTCCAAAAGTACTTCATTGGCTGTAAAGCACTTTGGGACGTCCGGTGGTCGTGAAAGGCGCTATAGAAATGTAAGTCTTTCTTCCTTCCTTTTCTCTCTGGAATTTCTCATTCTGATTGGAGAGGTCCAGTCTGCTGTTGCGCTGTTCCCATAATGCGAGCACTCCCTCCTGACTCCAATCTGGTCTCTCCACTGTCCATCTTGTATCTGCTCTCCCTGTGTCTATCCTCCTGGGCTGTCTCTGATTTTAAGTGAGCCACGGGGAGCTTGGAGCCACTTCAGGAGGAAAGTCTAAAGGGTTGGCTTGTAATGCCGGGGTCTGGATGCTCGCTAGACGGGACGGCGAGTGGGAGGTGGGGCTACAACTCCGCAGGGTGGAATTTTGCGACCCGTGCTCCTCTCTAAGTGGACTCTTCCAAAATTCCACCTTTGATAGCACAGCGCTGGAGGAGCGGAGCGGAGCAACAATGAATAGGGATAGCCCATAAGTAAATCCTCCCTCCAGTGTACAGGGAGGGCAAATGGCGTTCAACTGGGACAGGTGTGTTGGTTTGTAGCAGAGATCAGGTCAGTACTGTAATCTGTGTCCTCATCTAACTGAGCCCATCCTTCGCCACCCACCAACCCCTCCACTACCCCTCCCCCCCCTCACATTTCCTCTCACTCATCTTGACAGTGCCAGCAGGGACCCCTATGTACACACATAGACATTAGCAGATCTCCCGTGGCATTGCTCACAGTTGAGCCTCAGGATGCTCTATTTTATAACCAATCCGGCGACCTTCACCTCCTCGAAGGACAAGGGCAGCAGGCGCAGGGGGAACACCACCGCCTCCGAGTTCCCCTCCAAGCCACACACCAATCCCGACTTGGAAATCTATCGCCGTTCCATTCATCACTGCTGGGTCACAGCCCTGGAACTCCCCAACTAACAGCACATTGGGAGCACCTTCACCACACGGACTGCAGCGGTTCAAGAAGAAGGCCCACCACCTCCTTCTCAAGGGGCAACTAGGGATGGGCAATAAATCTGATGCCCATATCCCGAGAATGAATAATTAAAAAGAACAACAACAGAGATGTTATCTACAAAGTGTGAGGGTGAAAGTATAAAACAAGTGAATGGGACACTCACAGCAAGCACTTGCTATTTCAAAGATGTTTAATATATTAATACTGAGGATGACTGCAACAAATTACAGGAGGACATCAATAAACTTGCATATAATTGGCAAATGAAGTTCAACACAGATAAATGTGAAGTATTACATTTTGGTAGAAAGAATAGGGAGGTCACTTATTACTTGGAAGGTGCGAGTCTAGGTGGGGTAGAGGAACAAAGGGATCTCGGAGTACAAATACACAAATCACCAAAAGTTGCGCCACAGGTTAGCAAGGCCATAAAAAAAGCAAACCAGGCACTAGGGTTTATTTCTAGAGGGATAGAATTGAAAAGTAGTGAAGTTATGCTAAACCTGTATCAAACCTTGGTTACACCACACTTAGAGTACTGCGTACAGTTCTGGTCGTCATATTATAAAAAGGATATAGAGGCACTGGAGAGGGTGCAGAGAAGATTTACAAGGATGATACCAGAAATGCGAGGGTATACATATCAGGAAAGGATGAACAGGCTGGGTCTCTTTTCTCTTGAAAAAAGAAAGCTGAGGGGTAACCTAATAGAGGTCTTTAAAATTATGAAAGGTTTTGATAGAGTAGACACAGAGAGAATGTTTCCACTTGTGGGGAAGAGCATAACTAGTTACCATCAATATAAGATAGTCACCAAGAAATCCAATAGGGAATTCAGAAGAAACTTCTTTACCCAGAGAGTGGTGAGAATGTGGAACTCGCTACCACAGGGAGTGGTTGAAGCTAATAGCATAGATGTATTTAAGGGGAGGCTGGACAAGCATATGAGGGAGAAGGGAATAGAGGGTTATGCTGATAGATTTAGATGAGGAAAGACGGGAGGAGGCTCGAGTGGAGCATAAACGCCGGCATGGACTGGTTGGGCTGAATGGCCTGTTTCTGTGCCGTATATCCTATGTAATCCTATGTAATATCACTGGTCAAGCTCAATGGAGTTGAACATGAGGAGATAAGACCAAGTATCATCTTCAGGTCAAAAGGAGTTAGAGGGAAGGCAGACGTAATTCAGTCCACCATTTAAAGTTATACATTCTGTCCTTATTTATTATATAATACTTTGACTTTGCATATATTTATTGCTGTAACTATTTCCAACACCAAAGTTCTGATTGGTTCCCTTAGAGCACAAGGCCAGATTTCTGATTGGTCCCCTTGGAGGACAAGACACACCCAACAGTTTGTCTGGAATGTGTAATTAGATCCTGCCTGCCTGAGTAATCAAGTACTTTGCAATGTGAAATACGACCCATTCATTGACAGCCAGCTCCAGAGCTCCACAGTGCCGTTAGGAGCACTCAGTCTGCCAAGTTCAGATAGGAAGGGGTGAATCCATGGAGGGATTTTAGCATGAGGATGAGAATTTTAAAATCAAGGTGTTAAACATAGAAACATAGAAACATAGAAACATAGAATCTAGGAGCAGGATTAGGCCATTCGGCCCGTCGAGCCTGCTCCACCATTCAATACGATCATGGCTGATCATCCAAATCTAGTACCCTGTCCCTGCTTTAATCCCCACAGTACACATATCCCACCCTACCCCCGTAACCCCACGTATTTAATTCCCCCTAACATATCCCATCCTATCCCCATAACCCCACATATTTAATCCCCCCCTAACACTAAGGGTCAATTTATCATAGCCAAATCAACCTAACCCGCAAATTTTTGGACTGTGGGAGGAAACCGGAGCACCCGGAGGAAACCCACGCAGACACGGGGAGAATGTGCAAACTCCACACAGACAGTGTTGGTGGACAATGTTCCTCCAATACAAAAGCAAAATACTGCGGATGCTGGAAATCTGAAATAAAAACAGTAAGTGCTGGAAATACTCAGCAGGTCAGGCAGTATCTGTGGAGAGAGAAACAGAGTTAACGTTTTAGGTCGATGACCTTTCGTCAGAACTGTCAGGAGCTGGAATTTGCAAAACCGAGGTGCTACAGCCCCATCAATGGAGCGAGGGTGTAATTACAGCGTGACATGTTTACATGGACAGTTTCCATTTCAAATGTAGACAGGCAAATTTGTAATAGAAAAAGTTACCTAAAAGTGTGACAAAAACTTAGCAACAGGAAGTAAAGTTTCGTAGACAGGAGTGCTCACTCTCTCTCTATAATATATATACCAAGTATGTCTTAGCTAACAATAATTTATGAAAATGGAATCTTTGTAAATTGGACCACAATTTGACTCCTTGGGAGTCTGCGGTCAGCCTCACTGATGTGCATTGTTGGTGGCCAGGAAAAGTCCTCCTAGTTCAGAACTTCATAACTCCGGTCAAAGAACACAGGTCAGCATTCAAGGACACACACTGCGTGTATAGAAATTTTGCCCATCCAATCAAAGGTAGAATTCTTTTCTTGCAAGTTAGAGTGAGATACATTGCTGATGGCACAGTTGTTCCTCAAAGATTCTTGTTATCTGGTAAATGCAACATCAGAAATACACATTTAGATTGTATCTTGTTGCTGAAATATTCGGTTCAGCAAACTCTATCATGCAGGTTCGATCTTTGAAGTCCAAATTACATTTAGTTATGTTGTGTGACGTGTCCCTTACTGCAGCCTCATTAACTGCATCAGCCGCCTAGGCTCCACACAGTGCATTTCCTTCCCTAAACCCCTCTGCCCCTCCATTCCCGCTCTTTTAAGACCTTCCATAAAACCCAACTCATAGAATCATAGAAATTTATGGCACAGAAGGAGGCCATTCGGCCCATCGTGCCAGCCAAAAAAGAGCTCTCCAGCCTAATCCCACTTTCATTGCTCTTGGTCTGTAGCCCTGTAGGTTACGGCACTTCAAGTGAATATCCAAGTACTTCTTAAATGCGATGAGGGTTTCTGCCTCTACCACCCTTTCAGGCAGTGAGTTCCACACTCCCACCACCCTCTGGGTGAAAAAAGTTCTCAAATCCCCTCCAATCCTTCTACCAATTACTTTAAATCTATGCCGCCTGGTTAAAGACATTTCTGCTGAGTTTTTGATGTAAGGGAATCAAGAAAGGTCGACTTGTGATGGCTGGAAATCGAACCCAGGACAACTGCTTGGAAAGCAGGCATGCTCACCATGACAACAGCATCGCTCACTGCCAGAGAAAAATCCAGTGATTCTGTGGAGTTGGGGACTGACCCTTTGGGTTTCTCGTATTTTAATCACAGACAGTAAAAGCAATCCTAAACATCAGCCACGAAACAGGCTGTGGGATTCGCATCTTAATTTAAGCTCAGTAAGCGTTTCACAGCCCTGACCGAGGGCTTAAAGCGGTACTTTACGGGGGTTAGAGGGTCTTTGATCAAACGTCTTGTTACCCATCATACACCCAGGTTCGCAGAGACCCATGAATAGGTCCCGCTTTTCCAAGGACCCACGCCCACCAATGTTCCTCAATGACAAGGACACAGTTCTGCGCATTGAGCCTGAATGTCCTCAATCCGACTTACGCCAAAATTACGCCGACCTTGCCCACGATAATTTACGCTGAAGCTTCCTGAGAACCTCATTAGCATAGGGCGGAACATCAAACCAGCAGAAATCAGCAAGAACAGTCGGAGCCATAAGAACATAAGAAATAGGAGCAGGAATAGGCCACTTGGCCCCTCGAGCCTGCTCCGCCATTCAATAAGATCATGGCTGATCTTGGGCTCAAAGCCACTTCCCCGCCCGCTCCCCATAACCCTTCACTCCCTTATCTTGCAAAAATCTGTCTATCTCCACCTTAAATGTATTCAATGACCCAGCCTCCACAGCTCTCTGGGGCAGAGAATTCCACAGATTTACGACCCTCTGAGAGAAGAAGTTCCTCCTCATCTCAGTTCTAAAAGGGAGACCCTTTATTCTGAGACTGTGCCCCCGAGTTCTAGATTTCCCCACGAGGGGAAACAT
This sequence comes from Squalus acanthias, assembly GCA_030390025.1. Lineage (NCBI taxonomy): Eukaryota > Metazoa > Chordata > Chondrichthyes > Squaliformes > Squalidae > Squalus > Squalus acanthias. The sequence continues at coordinate 5,148,536 of CM059445.1, read as the reverse complement.
CCTCTCTGCATCTACCTTGTCGAGCCCCCTCAGTATCTTATATGTCTCAATAAGATGACCTCTCATTCTTCTAAATTCCAATGAGTATAGGCCCTGCCTGCTCAACCTTTCCTCATAAGTCAACCCCCTCATCTCTGGAATTAACCTAGTGAATCGTCTCTGAACTGCCTCCAATGCAAGTATATCCTTCCTTAAATAAGGAGACCAAAACTGTACGCAGTACTCAAGGTGTGGTCTCACCAATACCCTGTACAGTTGTAGCGGGATTTCCCTGCTTTTATACTCCAACCCCCTTGAAATAATGGCCATCATTCCATTTGCCTTTTTGATTACTTGCTGTACCTGCATGCTAACTTTTTGTGTTTCATGCACAAGGACCCCCAGGTCCCTCTGAACTGTAGCATTTTGTAATCTCTCTCCATTTAAATAATAGTTTGCTTTTTTATTTTTCCTGCCAAAGTGGATAACCTCGCACTTTCCCACATTATACTCCATCTGCCAAATGTTTGCCCACTCACCTAGCCTGTCTATATCCCTTTGCAGATTCTTTGAGTCCTCTGCACAACTTGCTTTCCCACCCATCTTTGTATCATCCGCAAAGTTGGCTACATTACACTCGATCCCTTCATCCAAGTCATTAATGTGGATTGTAAATAGTTGGGGCCCCAGCACCGATCCTTGTGGCACCCCACTAGTTCCCGTTTGCCAACCAGAAAATGACCCATTTATCCCGACTCTCTGCTTTCTGTTAGTTAGCCAATTCTCTATCCATGCTAATATATTGCCCCCAACTCCGTGAGCTCTTATCTTATGCAGTAACCTTTTATGTGGCACCTTATTGAATGCCTTCTGGAAATCCAAATACACCACATCCACTGGCTCACCCTTGTCCACCCTGCTTGTTACATCCTCAAAGAACTCCAGCAAATGTGTTAAACATGATTTCCCTTTCCTAAAACCATGCTGACTCTGTTTGACTGCATTATGTTTTTCTAAATGCCCTGCTCCTGCTTCCTTAATGAAGGACTCCAGCATTTTCCCAACGACAGATGTTAGGCTAACTGGTCTATAGTTTCCTGCTTTCTGTCTCCCTCCTTTCTTAAATAGGGGTGTTACATTAGCGGTTTTCCAATCCACTGGGACCTGTCCAGAGTCCAGGGAATTTTGGTATATTGCAACCAATGCATCCACTATCTCTGCAGCCACTTCTTTTAAGACCCTGGGATGCAGGCCATCTGGTCCAGGGGACTTGTTATCTTTTAGTCCCATTATTTTACCGAGTACTATTTCCTTAGTGATAGTGATTGTCTTTAGTCCCTCACTCCCTGTGGCCCCTTGATTATCCATTATTGGGATGTTGTTAGTGTCTTCTACAGTGAAGACAGATGCAAAATATTTGTTCAGATTCTCTGCCATTTTCCCGTTCCCCATTATTAATTCCCCAGTCTCATCCTCTAAGGGACCAACATTTACTTTAGCTACCCTCTTCCTTTTTATATACCTGTAGAAGCTCTTACTATCTGTTTTAATGTTTCTTGCCAGCTTACTCTCATCATTCATCTTCTCTCTATTATTTTTTTATGCATCCTTTGCTGGTTTTTAAAAATTTCCCAATCCTCTGGTCTCCCAACAATCTTGGCAACATTGTATGCCTTTGTTTTCAATTTGATACTATCCTTTACTTCCTTAGATAGCCACGGATGGTGCTCCCTTCTCTTAAAATCCTTCTTTCTCACTGGAATATATTTTTGTTGAGAGTTATGAAATATCTCTTTAAATGTCCGCCACTGCATTTCAACTTTCTTACCCTTTAATTTGTTTTTCCAGTCCAGCCAGTTCTGCCCTCATGCCATTATAATTGCCTTTTTTTAAGATCAGGACACTGGTTTGGGATATAACATTCTCACCCTCCAACTGAATTTGAAATTCAGCCATGCTATGATCACTCTTTCCTAGAGGATCCTTTACTATGAGATCATTTATTAATTCTGTCTCATTACATAGTACCAGATCCAAGATAGCCTGCTCCCTGGTTGGTTCCATTACATACTGTTCTAGGAAAACATCCCAGATGCACTCTATGAACTCCTCCTCCAGGCTACTATGGTCAATTTGATTTGTCCAATCAATATGGAGATTAAAATCCCCCATGATTATTACTGTACCTTTTTTACAGGCCTCCAGTATTTGTTGATTTATACTCTGTCCAACAGCATTGCTGCTGTTCGGGGGCCTGTAGACTACGCCCACCAGAGACTTTTTCCCCTTGTTATTTTTTATCTCCAACCAAACCGATTCTACATCTTGATCTTCTGAGCCAATATCACTTCTCACCACTGCACTGATCCCATCTTTTACCAACAAAGCCACCCCACCTCCCTTTCCTTTCTTTCTATCCTTCCGAATTGTCAAATACCCTGGAATATTCAGTTCCCAGCCCTGATCACCTTGCAACCACGTCTCTGTAATGGCGATCAGATCATACCCATTTGTGCCGTCAACTCATCTATCTTGTTACAAATGCTGCGTGCCTTCAGATATAGAGCTTTTAACTTTGTCTTTTTACCATTTTTCCTTGTTTTGGCCTTTTTTTCTGTTCCACTCTTATTTTTAAACATTCTGTCCCTTCCTGTCACACTCTGGTTATTATTTCCCCCATCTCTAGCCTGCTCTATTGCTTTCTCATTTCTCATTGACTTTTTATTTTCCCGCTCACCTGGATCCTCCCCCCCCGACTATTTAGTTTAAAGCCCGAGGAAAACAAACGGGTCTGGAGTTTACGCTGTGGGCGCAATCGGCGAGCTGAGTGCAAAATGAGCCCAAAATTGCGCCCGCTTTGGACGTGTCTTGTTTCTCAAGTTTCCGCTCAAACTCATTTGCATAACGCCAAACATAAAATCCCCCGTGGACCAGCGCAATCGGGCAGCGATTTGGAACGTGAAAAAATTGGTTTCGATTCGAAAAATATTGCTTGATGTATTTAAGAGCGGTAAGCGGGTGCAGTTTGATGAATACGGCTGAAAACGGGTTTATCACAAAACAATAAGCATTTTTAATCAGAGCGTCTGGTGAGTAACATAACATCGACAGGACAAAGGAGAGTACTTGCATTTATATAGCGCCTTTCTCGGCCTCAGAACGCCCCACAGCCAATGAAGTACTTTATGAGGTGTAGTCTCTGTTCTGATGTAGGAAACGCGGCAGTCAAATTGCGCACAGCAAGCTCCCACAAACACCAATGAGGTGAATGACCAGATAACCTGTGAGTAATCCGATTTTAAATAACTGAAAATGTCTTTAAAAAAAACTATACAGAATAATTTACCAGTTATAGAGAATATTCATTTATATTCATTGTACAATATTGGTGTACAGTAGTCAGTTAGTTTTAAAATGTGCCTGTTAAGAGACCTTGCACCTAAGAGCCCTCTCGAAGGCCCACAAACGGGCGCCATTAGCGGAAACTCGCCATGGTGACTAACTCGATCTGGGGGCGTGGCCAGTTTTGTGGGCGGGGCCGGCTTCTCGCCCAATATTTTTTTTAAACGAGCGCGAAAGATTTCGGAAACTCACTTTGCACTGGCCGTAATTTGTGATTGAACTTCCTCGATCTTTTGCAGTGGTTCGGTGAAGGAGTACTTGGTGTAATTCTGCTCACTGTGCGATTGAGGTACGAGCAGAGATTAAGGACGCCAGGAATGCAAGCACGTGAGAAAAGAAGGCTCAGGGGAAATCCTGTGAAGTTTTCGGGATTATAAGTGGGATAGAAACACTGAACCCCGATAAATTATTTGTTGCAATAAATCCAATAGGGAATTCAGGGTAAAATTCTTTGCCCAGAGAGTGGTTAGAAGGTGGAACTCGCTACCACAGGGAGTAGTTGAGGCGAATAACAGATGCATTTAAAGGAAGCTGGATAAACACATGACGGAGAAAGGAATAGAAGGATATATTGATACGGTTAGATGAAGGGTGGGAGGAGGCTTGTGTGGAGCATAGATGTGTTCAGCTGTGACTCAGTGGGTAGCACTCTCTCTCGCCTCTGAGTCAGAAGGTTGTGGGTTCAAGTCCCACTCCAGAGACTTGAGCACATAAAGCTAGGCTGACACTCCCAGTGCAGTGCTGAGGGAGTACTGCACTTTCGGAGGTGCTGTCTTTCGGATGAGACGTTAAACCGAGGCCCCGTCTGCTCGCGCAGGTGGACATAAACGATTCCATGGTGCAAAGAGCAGGAGAGCTATCCCCAGTGTTGTGGTCAATATTTATCCCTCCACCGACATAACAGAAACAGATTATCTGGTCATTATCACATTGCTGTTTGTGGGAGCTTGCTGTGCGCAAAATTGGCTGCTGCGTTTCCTACATTACAACAGTGACTGCACTCCAAAAAGTACTTCATTGGCTGTAAAGCGCGTTGGGACATCCAGTGGTCGTGAAAGGCGCTATAGAAATGCAAGTCTTTTTTTTAAACACTGGCATGGACCTGTTGGGCAGAATGGCCTGTTTCTGTGCTGTAAATACGATGTAATGTGTAATAACTGAGACTCCAGACCACAGCATCTTCCTCCTTTAAGTCCTTCAGTGTGTCAGCCGTGACTCAGTGGTTAGCACTCTCACCTCTGAACCAGATTGGTTGTGGGTTCCAGCCCTCGCTCCAGAGACTTGAGCATAAAATCGAGGCTGATGCCCCGGAGCAGTACTGGGGGGGGGCGCTGCACTGGCGGGAGGGGCCGTATTTTTGGATGAGACGATAAACCCAGGCACCGTCTGCCCTCTCAGGTGAACGCAATGCCACTATTCAAAGAAGAGCTCTGCTGGTTTCCTGGCCAGGAATTATCCTTCAACCCGCAGGCACTAAAACAGATCACCTGGTCATTTACCTCATTGGTGTTTGTGGGAGCTTGCTGTGCGCAAATTGACTGCCGCGTTTCCCACATCAGAACAGAGACTACACCTCATAAAGTACTTCATTGGCTGTGGGGGGGTTCTGAGGTCCAGAAAGGCGCTATATAAATGCAAGTACTCTCCTTTGTCCTATCGATGTTATGTTAATTAAAGTTTGAAGCCATTCATTTAAGCACAGCTTGTTTAAGAAAAATAATCGTGGAAGCTTTTCTTGTTTATATGTAACAGATTATGATGCCGTAAAACAGCACTCAAAGATATAGAAAATACAGTGCCGGCGGTCTCAGTGAGGAGACGTGGAAAAAAATAAGGCTAAAAATAATCACTGTGAACATCAGAAATCGTGACTTTGGGTCGTGCTGCGCCTAAAAGGTTGAGGCATGAATTTCCGCCCAACAGAACTGGCATAAATGCAGGAAACTCGTGTTCTCTGAACTGTTGCGAGGCGGGAGCCATACCTATGTGAATGAACTCAGCAGGGTTTATGCAGACATAATTTGGGCGCGGTCTCAAGGATGGAGAAAATTTGTGCGGAGCAATATTTTAAGCATTACGTTGGCGTGGATCAATCCCGCACAAAATCCCTCGGGTAGAAAACTCTGCTCTTACACTGTCGTCACGGCAAAGCTTTCCGGTAAATGCCGAGCAATTTTCTCCTGCTTGGACTTGGTACCAATTTTTTTTCTGATGCATCTGTGAAGCACCTTTGGCTGTTTTTCTATGTTAAGGGCAAGAAATAAATGCAAGTTATTGTTAATATTCTCAGATGCCAGGCCGACAAATATCAATTTTCACAATTACCCACATTTAGAAGCAGCTATAGTCACAAGGACTCACATTCACAAGGACTCACGTTCACAATGACTCACGTTCACAAGGACTCACGTTCACAAGGACTCACGTTCACAAGAACTCACGTTCACAAGGACTCACGTTCACAAGAACTCACGTTCAAAAGGACTCACGTTCACAATGACTCACGTTCACAAGGACTCACGTTCACAAGGACTCACGTTCACAAGAACTCACGTTCACAAGAACTCACGTTCACAAGGACCCACCTTCACAATGACTCACGTTCACCAGAACTCACGTTCACAATGACCCACGTTCACAAGGACTCACATTCACAATGACTCACGTTCACAAGGACTCATGTTCACAATGACTCACGTTCACAAGGAGTCACGTTCACAAGGACCCACGTTCACAATGGCCCACGTTCACAATGACCCACGTTCACAATGACGCACGTTCACAATGACCCACGTTCACAAGGACTCACGTTCACAAGGACTCACGTTCACAAGAACTCACGTTCACAAGGACTCACGTTCACAAGAACTCACGTTCAAAAGGACTCACGTTCACAATGACTCACGTTCACAAGGACTCATGTTCACAATGACTCACGTTCACAATGACCCACGCTCACAATGACTCACATTCACAAGGACCCACGTTCACAAGGACCCACGTTCACAAGGACCCACGTTCACAAGGACCCACGTTCACAAGGAGTCACGTTCACAAGGACCCACGTTCACAATGGCCCACGTTCACAATGACCCACGTTCACAATGACGCACGTTCACAATGACCCACGTTCACAATGACCCACGTTCACAATGACCCACGTTCACAATGACCCACGTTCACAATGACGCACGTTCACAATGACCCACGTTCACAATAACCCACGTTCACAATGACTCACGTTCACAAGGACCCATGTTCACAAGGACCCACGTTCACAATGACCCACGTTCACAAGGACCCATGTTCACAAGGACCCACGTTCACAAGAACCCACGTTCACAATGACCCACGTTCACAAGGACCCACGTTCACAAGAACCCATGTTCACAAGGACCCACGTTCACAATGACTCACGTTCACAAGGACTCACGTTCACAATGACCCATGTTCACAAGGACCCACCTTCACAATGACTCACGTTCACCAGAACTCACGTTCACAATGACCCACGTTCACAAGGACTCACATTCACAATGATCCACGTTCACAATGATGCACGTTCACAATGACCCACGTTCACAAGAACCCACGTTCACAAGGACCCACGTTCACAATGATCCACGTTCACAAAGACCCATGTTCACAATGACCCACGTTCACAATGACCCACGTTCACAAAGACCCATGTTCACAATGACCCACGTTCACAAAGACCCATGTTCACAATGACGCACGTTCACAAAGACCCATGTTCACAATGACCCACGTTCACAATGACGCACGTTCACAATGACCCACGTTCACAAGGACCCACGTTCACAAGGACCCATGTTCACAAGGACCCACGTTCACAATGACCCACGTTCACAAAGACCCATGTTCACAATGACCCACGTTCACAATGACGCACGTTCACAATGACCCACGTTCACAAGGACTCACGTTCACAATGACCCACGTTCACAAGGACCCACGTTCACAAGGACTCACGTTCACAAGGTCTCACGTTCACAAGGACTCATGTTCACAAGGACTCGCGTTCACAATGACCCACGTTCACAAGGACCCACGTTCAAAATGAACCACGTTCACAATGACCCACGTTCACAATGACCCACGTTCACAAGGACTCACGTTCACAAGGACTCACGTTCACAAGGACTCACGTACACAATGACCCATGTTCACAATGACTCACGTTCACAAGGACCCACGTTCACAATGACTCACGTTCACAAGGACTCACGTTCACAAGGACTCACGTACACAATGACCCACGTTCACAATGACTCACGTTCACAAGGACCCACGTTCACAAGGACCCACGTTCACAAGGACCCACGTTCACAAGGACCCACGTTCACAAGGACCCACGTTCACAATGACCCACGGTCACAAGGACCCACTTTCACAAGAACCCACGTTCACAATGACCCACGTTCACAATGACCCACGTTCACAATGACTCACGTTCACAATGACCCACGGTCACAATGACCCACTTTCACAAGGACCCACGTTCACAAGGACTCATGTCCACAAGGACCCACGTTCACAAGGACCCACGTTCACAAGGACCCACGTTCACAAGGACCCACGTTCACAATGACCAACGTTCACAAGGACCCACGTTCACAATGACCCACGTTCACAAGGACCCACGGTCACAAGGACCCACGTTCACAAGGACTCACATTCACAAGGTCTCACGTACACAATGACCCACGTTCACAAAGACTCACATTCACAAGGACCCACGGTCACAAGGACCCACGTTCACAATGACTCACGTTCACAAGCACCCACGTTCACAAGGACCCACGTTCACAATGACCCACGTTCACAAGGACCCACGGTCACAAGGACCCACTTTCACAAGAACCCACGTTCACAATGACCCACGTTCACAATGACCCACGTTCACAATGACTCACGTTCACAATGACCACGGTCACAAGGACCCACTTTCACAAGGACCCACGTTCACAAGGACTCATGTCCACAAGGACCCACGTTCACAAGGACCCACGTTCACAAGGACCCACGTTCACAAGGACCCACGTTCACAATGACCAACGTTCACAAGGACCCACGTTCACAATGACCCACGTTCACAAGGACCCACGGTCACAAGGACCCACGTTCACAAGGACTCACATTCACAAGGTCTCACGTACACAATGACCCACGTTCACAAAGACTCACATTCACAAGGACCCACGTTCACAAGGACCCACGTTCACAAGGACCCACGGTCACAAGGACCCACGTTCACAAGGACCCACGTTCACAATGACCCACGTTCACAAGGACCCACGTTCACAATGACTCATGTTCACAAGGACCCACGTTCAGAATGACTCACGTTCACAATGGCCCATGTTCACAAGGACCCACATTCACAAGGACTGACGTTCACAAGGACTGACATTCACAATGACTCACGTTCACAAGGACCCACGTTCACAAGCACTCACGTTCACAAGGACCCACGGTCACAAGGACTCACGTTCGCATTGACTTCAGTTCACAAGGACCCACTTTCACGAGGACCCACATTCACAAGGACTCACGTTCACAATGACTCACGTTCAAAATGACCCACGTTCACAAGAACCCACATTCACAAGGACTGACGTTCACAAGGACTCACGTTCACAAGGACTCACGTTCACAATGACTCACGTTCACAATGACTCACGTTCACAAGGACCCACGTTCACAAGCACTCACGTTCACAAGCACTCACGTTCACAAGGACTCACGGTCACAGTGACCCATGTTCACGAGGACTCACATTCACAAGAACTCACGTTCACAATGACTCACGTTCACAAGGACCCACGTTCACAAGAACTCACGTTCACAATGACCCACGTTCACAATGACCCACGTTCACAAGGACCCACATTCACAAGCACTCATGTTCACAAGGACTCACGGTCACATTGGCCCAGAAATTCGATTCGGAGGCTTGCCGCGGGGGTAAGGATCGCGCGCGATATCACCCACCGCGTCTGCCGTCCTTGTTTGCCCCCGCAGGAACTTCGGGTCCTGGGCCTCTCCCAAGAGCCGGCGCGCAGTGTGTGCGTGTCCCAGGGGCGCAGTTAGTGCGATGCGACCCCTGGGATCACGTGGGCCATGGAGAGCCAATGGCAGCAGACCATCTTTCATTCATAGATTTGACAGGAGACCTGTCAAATCTGTGAATTGAAAGAGGCCCCAAAAGAACAGCTAAACCTCAAAAAAAAAATTTTTTAAACCATCACATTAATAAAATAACTATAGTTAAATAAATTAACCACTTTAAACAAAAATGTAAATTTTTGAAAAAATAAATGTTTTTTTTAAAAGTTATAAAAATAAACTTACCTTTCTTTAAAGTCTCTAAAAAAGATAAACCTGTTGAAAAAAATTTAAAATTATACTTAATTAACTACTTACCTTGTTCAAAAGGGGTCTTACGCCTCCTTTTTACTAACGTAGAATCTTCAATACTTACCCTCGCGTTGAAACCTGAAAAACAACCTAAGTGTGCTGCGTGCGCGCAGCCTCTACCGCGCACGCGGTTCACCTAGGAACCGCCCCCTTCACCATACCGGAAGTGCCGGTTTCCCGCGCATGCGCAGTGCATGCAGGAAACCGGCACTTCGGGAACGAATACGGGTGATTACAGAGCGCGTACTCACCCGAGAACGGCCGAATTTTTGGGCCAATGACTCAGGTCACAAGTATCCAAGTTCACAAAGGGCATCATTTACAACAACTTCCACATTCACAGAGACCCATGAATCGAACCCATTTTTCCAAGTACCCGCTAAGGTTCCTCAATAACAAGGAATCCAAATTTATTTCAAGAGAGACATTGTTTTAAGTGTATCATAACAAGGAACCATGGTATATTTTACAGCAGAATACACATATTATAGTTAATTAAGCTTCCCTGTATAAATGTTTCAGGTGTGGAAGGGCGGAGATGGCAATGATTGTTAATCCAACCATCAACATCCTCATTCCAACCATCACACACCTCAGTCCCACCTCTCCTTCCCTCTTCTCTCATCACCTGAACCAACACTTTCTGTTGGAACCCATGCATTAACCTTTCATTTTGTCACTTTGCGCAGTTACCCTTTTCTTATCAATGTATTTATTCCAGGATCAGACCTCACTTGCCACAGAATGTCACAAGGAGGCGGTTATATTGCCTGTGGAGATCACAGTATGCGTCAGACTCTGGTGCAGCCTTTATCTTTGGAATATAGTCAATCCTTAACAGAGCGACAGGTTGTAAATCCGCCCACTGTCACTTTAATTCTGGCAAAAGAGCGGAAGTGATTGTCATGGTAGGAATATTTCAGGAAATAATTAAAATGTAACAGCTTTCCACCTGTCACTTTAGCTGGTTTCTGATAATATTTGATTCAGGGGAAAAAAAGCGTGTAATTCAATAAGAACAATACTGAGATAAATATTAAGTCAGAATATTTTTATGTAATTATGGGCTGGTTGAAAGAAATGAAGAAAGACAATGGGCTGGATTTTGTCTTGGGGTCGGGTTGGGGTCATGTTGCCCACATTTCGTGTTGCCCCCCCGACTGCAGATTAATGTGGATGAATGATGCAATTTTCACTTAATTGGGCAATTGAGTTCCAGCAGGTGGGAACCCATGAACTAATTAGTGGTTTCAGTCTGAAAGTCGCCTCTGATGATGTCATCATTGCAGGCTGCCTGGTCTCAGAGATTGCCTGGCTTTTGCTGTGAGTGGACCTGGGTGCAAAATAGAGAGAGAGAGAGTGAATTAATTTTTTTTCCATCCTAGGGCCTCTCACAGCAAGGCCAGGCAGTCTCTGAAGACATTCAATGCAGCAACATCAGAGGCGACTTTCAGACCTAATACTACTACTACCTTCATCACATCTCCGTTGTAATAGTGGACCTGCAGCTGATAGTCAGCTATCCACTTGTGCTCCCGCCAGGTTTCACTGGCGTGTTTCACATCAGGCGTACTTCACGTCGGGAAAAGGGTTAAACTAGCTAAAACGTTTCAAAATGGCATTACAGAGCCAATTTAGGGCTTGTTAAGGGCTTTAATGGCCTCTCCCGCCTCTTGGAGGCGGGACGGAGTCGGGAACCCCGTGACTGATTTTGTCAAAATTGCGTGGAGGCGGGATGGGGTCGGGACCCCCGACCCCGCAACTTTAACCCCCCACACGCCTCCAAACCCAACTCCACGGGTCATTGAAAATCCAGCCCTTACATTTCTCTAGCGCCTTTCACAACGTCAGGACGTCCCAAAGCTCTTTACAGCCAATGAAAAGTACTTTTTGAAGTGTGGTCACTGTGGTAACGTAGGAAACGCGGCGGCCATCTGCGCACAGCAAGCTCCCGCAAACAATGTTATAAGGACCAGATCATCTGTTGTTTTGTCATCATTTACCACTCGCCTCGAGTGTGAGATGGAGCACTTCCAAATAACGGAGGGTTTCCATACACATCCTCGTCCCCCACACCTCCCCCAACACAGACACACACACAGCCCCCACCCTCCACTCCCGCACATTCGTCCCCTCACACACACACACAGAGGAGGGAGGTGCGCACAAGTGCGAGGGGAGGGGGGTTACTGATCTCAGCCAGCATGCCGTGGCGCAGACACACAGCCCTGTGACTGTAGAAATCTGTGAAATCGAAAGAGGAAGTGCTGGAAACTGAGAGCGGATTCATCAGCGTCTGAAATGAGAAAAGACAAGTTAATAATGGGGCCAGAAATTCGGGTCGGAGGCTTCCCGCGGGTGCAAGCCCCCGACCTGCAATTACCTACCGCGCCTGGCGTTGTGCTGTGGGCCCGCGTGGGATTCCGATCCTGGGCCTCCTCCAGCTGCCGGCGCGCAGTGCTCGCGTATTCCAGGGGCGCAGTTAGTTCGAAGCGTCTCCTGGCATCACGTGGGCCATGGAGAGCCAATCGGAGCAGGGAATCTCCATTCATAGATTTGACAGGCATGACCTGTCAAATCTATAAATAGAGATCGGCTCCAAAACCTCACTAAAACTTCAAATACATTTTAAAAGACATCACATTTTTAAAATAACTATAAATTACACAAAATAACTGTTTTAAACAATAATTTAAATTTTTGAAAAAATTAATGACAGTTTTTAACAGGGCTAAAAATAAACTTACCTTTCTTTAAAGTATTTAAAAATAATAAACCTGTGGACAAAATGTTTTAATTTTAGTTAATTCACCACTTACCTTGTTAAAAGCAGGCCTTGCACCTGCTTTTTCCCCGCGCAGCTGCTGGGGACTTACCCTCACACAGAAACCTGAAAAAAAAAACGGAAGTCCGATGCGTGCGCGCTACCTCTCCCGCGCATGCGTTTGACCTCCGAACCCCTTCCTTCAAGGGAACGGAAGTTCCGGTTTCCAGCGCATGCGCAGTGCATGGCGCGAAACCGGCACTTTCGTTGGGTCTGCGGGTGAGTACACAGCGCGCGCACTCACCCACGGAGACCCGAATTTCTGGCCCATATTCTGAGTGTATCCTGGCACAGGGCACCCACCTGAAATTTGAACCGAAATAAGAACAGGAAATGCTGGAAACACTCAGCAGGTCAGGGCAGCATCGAGGAGAGAGAAACAGAGTCAACGTTTCAGGTGGATGACCCTTCGTCAGAACAAGTGCGGGGGTCAGGGAGGAGATTGGCAATCTGTGATCTGAGACACAGCACCAATGAGGGGAATGATGCTAGACCTGCTTTTGAAGGATGCTGGTGGGTTATCCTGAGAAACACAGGGCGGTGTCTACAGTGCTTGGTTCTCTTTTGGAGAACAGAACGAAGGGTCCCCGGCTCGAAACGTTGACTCTGTTTCTCTCTCCTCGACGCCGCCTGACCTGCTGAGCGTTTGCAGCAGTTCCTGTTGTTATTTCAGATTTGCAGCAGCCGCAGTGTTTTGCTATTGTGTGAAATGTGAACCATGGCGGGGGGGAGCGGGTGGTTCGGACAGTGTCAGAGTGGGAATGGTGACCACGGGAGGTTTTTTAAAATTTGTTTATGGGATGTGGGCGTCACTGGTAAGGCCAGCATTTATTGCCCATCCCTAATCACCCTTGAGAAGGTGGTGGTGAGCTGCCTTCTTGAACTGCTGCAGTCCGTGTGGTGAAGGTATTCCCACAGCGCTGTTAGGGAGGGAGTTCCAGGATTTTGACCCAGCGACGATGAAGGATCGACGATATACTTCCAAGTCAGGATGGTGTGTGACTTGGAGGGGAACTTGGAGGTGGTGGTGTTCCCGTGTGTCTGCTGCCCTTGTCCTTCTAGGTGGAAGAGGTCGCGGGTTTGGGAGGTGCTGTCGAAGAAGCCTTGGCAAGTTGCTGCAGTGCATCTTGTAGATGGTACACACTGCAGCCACGGTACTCCGGTAGTGGAGGGAGTGAATGGTTAAGATGTTGGATGGGGTGCCAATCAAGCGGGTTGCTTTGTCCTGGATGGTGTCGAGCTTCTTGAGTGTTGTTGGAGCTGCACTCATCCAGGCAAGTGGAGAGTATTCCATCACACTCCTGACTTGTGCCTTACAGGGGAGAAACCAGAGGGAAGACTTCCATGGGAGCAGAGGGTGGGAACAGGCCGCTTTTAGAATTATGAAGGTTTTAATTATGAAGGTTTTATATGCTTTGCCGATTTGTATTCCTTCACTTCACCTGACAAAGGGGCAGCAGCTCCGAAAGCTTGTGATTTCAAATAAAACTGTTGGACTATAACCTGGTGTTGTGCGACTTCTCACTTATGAAGGTTTTAGATAGAGTGAATAGCCAACGGGGTTCAGTTGGGAACACTCTCACTTCGGAGCTCCTCCATTAGCGTATTTTTACTTTGCCTCACTCTCCTGTAGAAAATAAATCTAAAAAGCACAGTGGAGGGAGGAGTTTGGCAATCAGTGATTCGAGACACAGCACCAATGAGGGGAACGATGATAGACCTGCTCTTGAAGGATGCTGGTGGGTTATCCTGGGAAACACAGGGCGGTGTGTACAGTGCTTGGTTCTCTTTTGGAGAGCGTGTGATCAAGGCGAGATTACTTCAAGGTGCTTCCATCTCAGACTGCCGCAGTGAGAGACACTCCCACCAAGCCAAGGTGCCGGCCTTTAGCTCGAAGGTTTGTGATTTCAAGCCCCACTGCAGAAGCTCGAGCTCATTGTTAGGAACGCCAGCAGGGAAGGTTTTATGAAAGAGTCCATTTTATGTTCAGAGGCGCCATTTTAAAAGGCAGTTTTAGCAGAATCTGTTGAATCAGGCGCAATCTGCAGAATGTTAACAAGGGAGCACAAATCGCCAAGGCCCTTTTGCAAGCTTGTACCAACTGTTGCCACATCTTCTCCTTCTTAGGCAGTCCCTCGGGACCCAGGATGACTTGCTTCCACACTAAAAATGAGTTCTCAGGTGACTGAGGAGTCCAATGCGGGACCTACAGTCTCTGTGTCACAGGTGGGGCAGACGGTGGTTGAAGGGGCGGGTGGGTGGGATGCTTGGGTTGACATGCGTTCCTTGCGCTGTTTGCGCTTGGCTTCCGCTTGCTCCCGGCGAAGAGACCCGAGGTGTTTGGCGCCTTCCCGGATGCTTCTCCTCCACTTTGTGCGGTCTTGGGCCCGGGATTCCCAGGTGTCGGTGGTGGGGATGTTGCACTATTTCACATTAGGGTTGCCAGCACTGGCTGGACGTATTCGGGGAGAGATTTCAGCACCTGACCTCCCGCCTCCCATCGACCCGCCCCCAGACTCCCACCATTGGCCGCCCGACTCGTCCATCCTCGCGATGCCCCGCCTTCCCAGACCAATCGGAGAGCGAACAGACTCTTCGATACCCGATTGGATGTTCCTTGACTGTCAGCCTTTATTCCCATCTCCAATATTGTTACAACTAATAAACAAACGTGTTGAAAGAAAGTAAAAATAACACCATTTATTTTGTCGCCCCTATGAGTTTTCTCCCGGGTGTTGCCCGTGGTCATGTCCTGGAGATTAATCTTCAATTCCTGGAGACTCCAGGGCAATCCTGGAGGGTTGGCAACCCTACGACACATAAGAGAGCCTTGTGTCATTCTAATCATCTAATAGGTGTACCTATCAGTGTGCCAGCCAGTGGCTCAGTGGGTAGCACTCTCTCGCCTCTGAGTCAGAAGGTCGTGGGTTCAAGTCCCACTCCAGAGACTTGAGCACAAAAGCTAGGCTGACCCTCCAGTGCTGTACTGAGGGAGTGCTGCACTGTCGGAGGTGCTGTCTTTCGGATGAGACATTAAACCGAGGTCTGCTCTCTCAGGTGGATGTAAAAGATCCCATGGCACTATTTTGAAGAAGAGCAGGGGAGTTCTCCCCAGTGTCCTGGCCAATATTTATCCCTCAATCAACATCACTGAAAACAGGTAATCAGGTCATTATCACATTGCTGTTTGTGGGAGCTTGCTGTGCACAAATTGGCTGCCGTGTTTCCTGCATTACAACAGTGACTCCATTTCAAAAAGTGCTTCATTGGCTGTAAAGCGCTTTGGGCCATCAGGTGGTCGTGAAAGGTGCTATATAAATGCAATTTTTTTTTTCTATCTGTTTGCCAACTGTGCATGTAAGGACAGCTTCTGTCCTTCTGAGACCCACTCACAGCTAATGTAAATCAGAGTAAACCAAGAGTAAAGTTAATGGAACGCATGAAATGATGTAATGGTCTCAAGATACTAAGGGGAACAGATAGGGTAGATAGAGAGAAACTATTTCCACTGGTTGGAGAGTCTAGGACTAGGGGGCAGAGTCTAAAAATTAGAGCCAGACCTTTCAGGAGTGAAATTAGGAAACACTTCTACACACAAAGGGTGGCAGAAGTTTGGAACTCTCTTCCACAAACGGCAATTGATGCTAAATCAATTGTTAATTCTAAATCTGAGATTGATATATTTTTGTTAACCAAAGGTATTAAGGGATATGGGCCAAAGGCGGGTATATGGAGTTAGGCCGCAGATCAGCCAGGATCTCATTGAATGGTGGTCCAGGCTCGAGGGGCTGAATGGCCTCCTCCTGTTCCGATGTTCCTATGTCTTTTAGCTGAGGATAAAAGCGAGACCTTTGTGACGTAAGTTGGGGGAGACCCAGGAGCTGAGGAACATAGGAGCAGGAGGAGGCCCTTCAGCCCCTCAGGCCTACTCCACCATTCAGTTCGATCATGGCTGATCTGCAACTCAACTCCATTTACCCGCCTTTGCTCCAAGTCCCTTGATATCCTTACCCAACAACAACAACTTGCATTTATATAGTGCCTTTAACGTAGTAAAATGTCCCAGGGCGCTTCACAGGAGCGTCATCAGACGAAGTTTGACACCGAGCCACATAAGGAGATATTAGGACAGGTGACCAAAAGGTAGGTCAAAGAGGTAGATTTTAAGGAGCACCTTAGAGGAAGGGAGAGAGGTAGAGAGGTTTAGGAAAAGTCATGAAAGGTGCTATATAAATAGAAGCCTTTTTTCAGGCATAAAAGAGGGAGGAGAGAGGTTAGGATAGAGGTTAGGTTATTTGTGCAGAGGGTTGTTGGAGCACAGGGGGTGATCGAGACAGAGACCATTCCATCTTTTAAGGGAAAACTGGATAAGCATTTGAAGCAAAGCCATATACAAGGAGAGAGAGAGTGGGGCAGTGAGATTAGTTTCGGCTTGCTCCAAACTTGACTATTCCAACGCACTCCTGGCCGGCCTACCATGTTCTACCCTCCGTAAACTTGAGCTCATCCAAAACTCGGCTGCCCGTGTCCTAACCTGCACCGAGTCCCGTTCACCCATCACCCACTGTGCTCGATGGACTACATTGGCTCCCGGTTAAGCAACGCCTTAATTAAAAAATTCTCATCCTTGTTTTCGAATCCCTCCATGACCTCGACCCTCCCCGTCTCTGTAATCTCCTTCAGCCCCACAACCCCCCGAGATATCTGCGTTCCTCTAATTCTGCCCTCTTGAGCATCCCCGATTTTAATCGCTCAACATTTGGTGGCCGTGCCTTCTGTTGCCAGGGCCCTAAGCTCTGGAATTCCCTGCCTAAACCTCTCCGCCTCTCCACCTCTCTCTCCTCCTTTAAGACGCTCCTTAAAACCTAGCTCTTTGACCAAGCTTTTGGTCACCTGCCCTAATTTATCCTTATGTGGATCGGTGTCAATTTTTGTTTTATAACGCCCCTGTGAAGCAGCTTGGGACATTTTACTCGATTAAAGGCGCTATATAAATTCAAATTGTTGTTGGTGTTGTCCTAACAAGGAGCCAGCGATGGGCTGATGGGCCTCCTTCTGTGCTGTAAATCTCATGGCTGTAATTCAACACAGACTAGCTATCGAGCATTGAACTTTGCTGGTCTGTGTGGCTCAGTACCACACTCCGCAGTGGATTTACAGACATTCGGGACCAGACCCAGAACCCTTTGCGCATAGAAACCTCGGGAATTGTCATAACTTTCAGTCGAACTTTCCGGTTGGTTTTGTCTGCTATTATTGGGGAGGAGATGAGCTGCTGCTTTCACTTCCTCAGTGAATAAAGGGACAGATGTTGAAAGGATCCTGTGAACAGATGTGTCCTCTCACAGGATGTATGAAAGGTGCAAAATTCACATCCGTAGCACATCTGCATATTCATTGAGCTGAGATCACCCCTGCTGTTTACCGTAACTCCTTCCTGTGCATCCTGCATAACCAAGTACAACACCTGTACAATCCTGCACACTCGACCGACATACACTGGCTGAGCAATTACACACTCACTATTACATACTCGCTGAATTACACACTCGCTGAGCAATTGCACACTCACTGAGCAATTACACACTCGCTGAATTACACACTTGCTGAATTACACACTCGCTGAGCAATTACACACTCGCTGAATTATGCACTTGCTCAACAATTACACATCACTGAATTACACACTTGCTGAATTACACACTCGCTGAGCATTTACACACTCGCTGAGCAATTACACACTCGCTGGATTACACACTCACTGAACAATTACACATTTGCTCAATTAAACACTCACTAAGCAATTACACACTCGCTGAGCATTTACACACTCGCTGAGCAATTACACACTCGCTGAGAAATTACACACTCGCTGAGCAATTACACACTCGCTGGATTACACACTCGCTGAACAATTACACATTCGCTCAATTAAACACTCACTGAGCAATTACACACTCGCTGAATTACACACTCGCTAAGAAATTGCACACTCACTGAGCAATTACACACTCGCTGAATTACACGCTCACTAACTTATACACTCGCTGAGAAATTACACACTCGCTGAATTACACACTCGCTCAGTAGTTACACACTCGCTGAATTACAAACTCGCTGAATTACACACTCACAGAGTAATTACACACTCGCTGAATTACACACTCGCTGAGCAATTACACACTCGCTGGATTACACACTCGCTGAACAATTACACATTCGCTCAATTAAACACTCACTGAGCAATTACACACTCGCTGAATTACACACTCGCTAAGAAATTGCACACTCACTGAGCAATTACACACTCGCTGAATTACACGCTCACTAACTTATACACTCGCTGAGAAATTACACACTCGCTGAATTACACACTCGCTCAGTAGTTACACACTCGCTGAATTACAAACTCGCTGAATTACACACTCACAGAGTAATTACACACTCGCTGAATTACACACTCGCTGTGCAATTACACACTCACTGAATTACACACTCGCTGAATTACACACTCACAGAGTAATTACACACTTGCTGAATTACACACTTGCTGAGCAATTACACACTCGCTGAATTACACACTCGCTGAGCAATTACACACTCACTGAATTACACACTCACTGAATTACACACTCGCTGAGCAATTACACACTCGCTGAATTACACACTCGCTGAGCAATTACACACTCGCTGAATTACACACTCGCTGAATTACACACTCACAGAGTAATTACACACTCGCTGAATTACACACTCGCTGAGCAATTACACACTCACTGAATTACACACTCACTGAGCAATTACACACTCGCTGAATTACACACTCGCTGAATTACACACTCGCTGAGCAATTACACACTCACTGAATTACACACTCGCTGAGCAATTACACACTCGCTGAATTACACACTCGCTGAATTACACACTCGCTGAGCAATTACACACTCGCTGAATTACACACTCGCTGAATTACACACTCACAGAGTAATTACACACTTGCTGAATTACACACTTGCTGAGCAATTACACACTCGCTGAATTACACACTCGCTGAATTACACACTCGCTGAGCAATTACACACTCACTGAATTACACACTCACTGAGCAATTACACACTCGCTGAATTACACACTCGCTGAATTACACACTCACTGAGCAATTACACACTCAGGAACAATTACACACTCGCTGAGCAAATACATACTCACTGAATTACACACTTGCTCAGCAATTACACACTCGCTGAATTACACACTCGCTAAGCAATTACACACTCACTGAATTACACACTCACTGAATTACACACTCGCTGAACAATTACACACTCGCTGAATTACACACTCACTGAGCAATTACACACTCACTGAATTACACACTCGCTGAATTACACACTCGCTCAGCAATTACACACTCACTGAATTACACACTCACTGAATTACACACTCGCTGAACAATTACACACTCGCTGAATTACACACTCACTGAGCAATTACACACTCGCTGAACAATTACACACTCGCTGAATTACACACTCACTGAGCAATTACACACTCACTGAATTACACACTCGCTGAATTACACACTCGCTCAGCAATTACACACTCACTGAATTACACACTCACTGAATTACACACTCGCTGAACAATTACACACTCACTGAGCAATTACACACTCGCTGAACAATTACACACTCGCTGAATTACACACTCACTGAGCAATTACACACTCGCTGAATTACACACTCGCTGAATTACGCACTCGCTCAGCAATTACACACTCGCTGAGCAATTACACACTCAATGAAAAATTAAACAGCATGAGAATTGCACACTTACTGAGCAGTTATACATTAAAGCAAGAAATTCACACTCAGAGTGCAAGAAATTACACACAGAAATGACGTACCCTGGCCCTGACCCTGACCCTGACACTGGCACGGGCACTGGCCATAGCACTGTCCCTGGCACCTGCAGTGAGGCAGGCAGGTAAACTATACCGTCTCATCCTTCTCGACCTGTCTGCAGTCTTTGACACAGTTGACCACTCCATCCTCCTCCAATGCCTCTCCACCGTCATCCAGGTGGGACTGCATTCGCCTGGTTCCATTCTTATCTATCTAATTGTAGCCAGAGAATCACCTGCAACGGCTTCTCTTCCAGCTCTGGGGTCCCCCCAGGATCTATCCTTGGCCCCCTCCTATTTCTCATCTACATGTTGCCCCTCGGCGACATCATCCGGAAACACAGCGTCAGTTTCCACATGTACGCTGACGACACCCAGCTCTACCTCACTACCTCTTCTCTCAACCCCCCATGGTCTCTAAATTGCTTGTCCGACATCCAGTTCTGGATGAGCAGAAATTTCCTCCAACTAAATATTGGGAAGATCGAAGCCATTGTTTTCGGTCCCCGCCACAAACTCCGTTCCCTCGCCACCGACTCCATCCCTCTCCCTAACATCTGTCTGAGGCTGAACCAGACTGTTTTCAACCTTAGTGTCATATTTGACCCTGAAACGAGCTTCTGATCACATATCCGCAGCATAACAAAGACCGCCTACTGCCACCTCTGTAACATCGCCCGTCTCCGCCCTTGCCTCAGCTCATCCGTTGCTGAAACCCTCATCCATGCCTTTGTTACTTCTAGACTTGACTATTCCAATGCACTCCTGGCTGGCCTCCGACATTCTACCCCCCGTAAACTGGAGGTCATCCAAAACTCGGCTGCCCGTGTCCTAACTCACACCGAGTCTTGTTCGCCCATCACCCCTGTGCTCGCTGACCTACATTGGCTCCTGGTTAAGCAATGCCTCAATTTTAAAATTCTCATCCTTGTTTTCAAATCCCTCCATGGCTCCGCCCCCTCCCTATCCCTGTCATCTCCTCCAGCCCTACGAGATATCTGCTCTCCTCTATTTCTGGCCTCTTGAGCATCCCTGATTTTCATCGCTCCACCATTGGTGGCCGTGCCTTCAGCTGCCACGGCCCTAAGCTCTGGAATTCCCTCCCTAAACCTCTCCGCCTCTCTTTCCTCCTTTAAGACGCTCCTTAAAACCGACCTCTTTGATCAGGCTTTTGTTTGTATGCCCTAATATCTCCTTATGTGGCTCGGTGTCAAATTGTGTTTGATAACGCTCCTGTGAAGCGCCTTGGGATGTTTTACTCCATTAAAGGCATGATATAAATACAAGTTGTTGTTGTTGTGTCGGCCAGCATTGCTTCCATCAACTTGTCTCCTGTACTCTTCTTGTTTTCAACACAGGGCCACACATCTGCATCTGTGCACGTATCAAAGCTGCCATTCATTTATTTATTTTTGCCTCTCTAATTGGTTGTTGCTAAGTGCACACCAGATAAAAGGGAACAGTTGACTCCTGTCTAGTACTGTGCGGCCCGTATGACAGCTCCTGTACATGTACAGTACACAGCAGGTACCATCACAGAAGCCAGTCTTCAGCCAATTCGATTCACTCCACGTGATATCAGGAAACGGCTGAGCGCACTGGATACAGCAAAGGCTACGGGCCCCGACAACATCCCGGCTGTCATGCTGAAGACTTGTGCTCCAGAACTAGCCGCGCCTCTAGCCAAGCTGTTCCAGTACAGCTACAAGGCTGGCATCTACCCAACAAAGTGGAAAGTTGCCCACATATGTCCTGTCCACAAAAAGCAGGACAAATTCAATTACCGCCCCATCATATCAAGGCATAGAAGTGTGATGGAATACTCTCCACTTGCCTGGATGAGTGCAGCTCCAACAACACTCAAGAAGCTCGACACCATCCAGGACAAAGCAGCCGCTTAATTGGCATTCACCACCTTAAACATTCACTCCCTCCACCACCAGTGCACCGTGGCTGCAGTGTGTACCATCTATGAGATGCACTGCAGCAACTCGTCAAGGCTTCTTCAACAGCTCCTTCCAAACCCACGACCTCTACCACCTAGAAGGACAAGGGCAGCAGGCGCGTGAGAACACCACCACCTCCAATTTCCCCTCCGAGTCACACACCATCCTGACTTGGAAATATATCGGCTGCTCCTTCATCGTCGCTGGGTCAAAATCCTGGAACTCCCTCCCTAACAGCACTGTGGGAGTACCTTCACCACACGGACTGCAGCGGTTCAAGAAGGTGGCCCACCACCACCTTCTCAAGGGCGACTAGGGATGGGCAATAAATGCTGGCCTTGCCAGTGATGCCCACATCCCGTGAATGAATTTAAAAAAAGGTAAAAAGGGAAAGATTCACTCCCGTCTGGTACTGTACGGCCTGTATGTATCTCAGTGTCAGCTCCTGTACATGTACAGTACACAGCGGTTAAAAGGGAACAATTCACTGCCATCTGCTACTGTACAGCCTGTATGTATCTCAGTGTTGGCTCCTGTACACAAACAGCACATGGTGGGTAAAAGGGAATGATTCCCTCCCGCCTGGTACTGCAAGGCTCGTGTGTGTGTTTCAGTGTCAGAACCTGTACATGTACCGCACACAGCAAGTAAAAGGGAACCGACAATGTGATAATGACCAGATCAGCTGTGTTTTTTAGTGCAGTTGGTTGGGGGGATAAATATGGACCAGGATACCGCCCCGACTTTTCTTCGCAATAGTGCCACTGGATTCTTTACATCCACCTGAGAGAGCAGACGGGCCCTCGGTTTAACGTCTCATCCGAAACACGGCACCGTCCGACAGTGCAGCGCTCCCTCAGCACTGCACTGGGAGTGTCGGCCTAGATTGTGTGATTGTGTCTCTGGAGTGGGCCTTGAACCCACAACCTTCAGAGATGGGAGTGCTACCCACAGAGCCACGCCTGACACAAGACCCCTTTGTTAACCCTTTATGTGATCCCTTTACAACGCCTATGACCCCAGCCATCGCCCCCTTATGCAGGTATTAGTGACCAGAAAGATGAGCAGTGGATGTTATATTAAAGGTCAGTCTGTACCAGCAATCCGTCTCAATGATTTACTTTGAGGCGTGTTGCGTCCGGGAGTCTTCAGTCACTTCTCAATGTGTTCCCATTTGCGTGTTAAAAGTAAACATTGTTTAAAAACCATCTTTCCACTCTACGCCATCAATCAGGGTGAGGCGGAGTGAGAAATCTTTCTACTTCTCAGCCTTGTAATCTCATCAGTGTTGTCACAATCCGGTGAGCTTCTGGCTGGGACCCAGCCACTATTTATAACCTGCTGCTGAGCCCAGAACTGATTCTCCATCATTTTTAAATACATAATTAATACACTGATCACGGGCCTGAACTGTAATGTGAAAATGGTCGATAAAATTCTGCCACCGTTTACATCACAAGTGTGTTTTATGTCGATGTTAACAGGGCATGAGAGCCCTGGTTAAAGAGACAATGGGGGTCGATTTTCAGCTTCACCCACCTTGGTGGTAACCTGGCAGAACTTGCCTCAGGACATCCCAAAAGCACTTTACAGCCAATGAAGTACTTTTGAAGTAATGTAGGAAACGCAGCAGCCAATTTGCGCACAGCAAGCTCCCAGAAACAGCAATGCAACAATGACCAGATAATCTGTTTTTAGTGATATTGGTTGAGGGGTAAAGTGTTGGCCAAGACACCGGGGATAATTCCCCTGCTCTTCTTTGAACAGTGCTGTGGGATCTTTTACATCCACCCGAGAGGGCAGACGGGGCCTCGGTTTAACGCCTCATCCGAAAGACGGCAGTGCAGCACTCCCTCAGTGTCGGCTTGGAGTTTGTGCTGAAGTCTCTGGAGAGGGACTGGAACCCACGATAATCTGACGTAGAGGTGAAAGTGCAACTAACTGAGCCACGGTTACCTGCCCAGTGTACAACCATTTTCATTCCATTGAAATCAAGCGGGCAGGGAAACCCCATCACCAGATTACCACCCAGGCATGAGGACAGAAATCTACCAACCGCGAATCACTCTCAACCGTGAGTTCAGGGTGTCCTTGTACACCAGTCACTGAAAGCAAACATGCAGGTGCAGCAAGCAGTTAGGAAGGCAAATGGTATGTTGGCCTTCATTGCAAGAGGATTTGAGTACAGGAGCAAGGATGTCTTACTACAGTTATACAGGGCCTTGGTGAGACCACACCTGGAGTACTGTGTGCAGTTTTGGTCTCCTTACCTAAGAAAGAATATACTTGCCATAGAGGGAGTGCAGCGAAGGTTCACCAGACTGATTCCTGGGATGGCAGGACTGTCGTATGAGGAGAGATTGGGTCGACTAGGCCTGTATTCACTAGAGTTTAGAAGAATGAGAGGTATAAAATTCTGACAGGGCTCGACAGACTGGATGCAGGGAGGATGTTTCCCTGGCTGGGGGGGTCTAGAACGAGGGGTCACAGTCTCAGGATACGGGGTAGGACATTCAGGACTGAGATGAGGAGAAATTTCTTCACTCAGAGGGTGGTGAACCTGTGGAATTCTCTACCACAGAAGGCTGTGGAGGCCAAGTCACTGAATATATTTAAGAAGGAGATAGATAGATTTCTAGACACAAAAGGCATCAAGGGGTATGGGGAGAGAGCGGGAATATGGTATTGAGATAGAAGATCAGCCATGATCATATTGAATGGCGGAGCAGGCTCGAAGGGCCGAATGGCCGACTCCTGCTCCTATTTTTCTATGTTTCTAAGTGAAGGTGCACGTACAAGAACCGTCTGATGACGCTTTAACAGCCCAGGTTACCGGTCCCAACATGATTTACCAGACACCTTCCATGAACGGATGAGTCTCTGTGAAGAGATCGGAGGGAGCCACTTAACTCAACTCAAGGGCAGACAGAGAGCAGCACTAACTAGTGTATTTGAAAGGACATCTGTCAGTCTGTAAGAAACCTACACAATTAAAAGTTTTGCTTGTCCCACACCAAATTGCACTCACCCATCACCCCTGTCCTCACTGACGTTCAAGGGCTCCCAGTCCTCCAAATTTTTAAATCATTTTCCTTGTTTTGTAAATTTCTTCATGGCCTCACCCCTCCTTATCTCCGTAACCTACCCCAGCCATAAAACTCTTCCCCCACCCCCCCTCATCCTATCCGTCCCTCCAACTTCAGCCTCTTGATCACCTCCCCCACCCCATCGCCCCACTATTGGCGGCCGTGCTTTCAGCCTCTTTGGCTCCGGAATCTCCAAAAACTCCCACACTCTTCTTAGAAAATAGGTACAGGAGTAGACCATTCGGTCCTTCGAGCCTGCACTGCCATTCAATGCGTTCATGGCTGAACATGCTACCTCAGTACCCCATTCCTGCTTTCTCGCCATACCCCTTGATCCCCCTAGTTGTGAGTGTTATATCTAACTCCCTTTTGAATATATTTAGCGAACTGGCCTCAACAACCTTCTGTGGAAGAGAATTCCATAGATTCACCACTCTCTGGGTGAAGAAGTTCCTCCTCAGCTCAGTCTTAAATGGCTTCCCCTTAATCCTTAGACTGTGACCCCTGGTTCTAGTTTTCCCTAACATTGGGAACATACTGCCCGCATCTAATTTGTCTAAACCAGTCAGGATTTTAAATGTCTCTATAAGATCCCCCCTCATTCTTCTGAACTCCAGAGGATACAAGTTCAGTTGACCCAATCTTTCTTGATATGTCAGACCGGCCATCCCAGGAATCAATCTAGTGAACCTTCGCTGCACTCCCTCAATAGCAAGAATGTCCTTCCTTAAGTTAGGAGACCAAAACTGCGCACAATACTCCAGGTGTGGCCTCACCAAGGCCCTGTACAACTGCAGCATCACCTCCCTACTCCTGTACTCAAATCCCCTTACTATGAAGGCCATCATTCCGTTTGCTTTCTTGACTGCCTGCTGCACTTGCATTCCCACCTTCAGTGACTGATGTACCATGACGCCCAGGTCTCGTTGCACCTCCCCTTTCCCTAATCTGCCACCATTCAGGTAATAGTCCGCCTCTCTATTTTTACCACCAAAGTGGATAACCTCACATTCGAAGTATTGCCGTGGGATCTTTTAAATCCACCTGAGAGAGCAGACGGGGGGGGCTTGGTTTAAAGTCTCGTCCGAAAGACGGCACCTCCGAAAGACGGCACCTCCGACAGTGCGGCGCTCCCTCAGCGCTGGACTGGGAGCGTCAGCCGAGATTTGGTGCTCAAGCCTCTGGAGTGGGCAACTTGAACCCGCGACTTTCTGACTCGGAGGCTAGAGAGAGCGAGCGCTGCCCACTGAGCCAGGGCTGACACACTTCTGCTGATACTGTGAGTAATCACCGCGGTGCGGGGAAGATCATCTGGGAACCATCCAGGAGGAGCTGTGTTTTTGTTTTTGTGATCAGTGTAGAATGTGCAGCAGATTTGACTGTGAATGGTTCATCTCTCTCATCATGCCTGCAGTGCATTTGTTAATCAGGACCATAGATCGCGGCTGAGGTAGAGGAGATGCTGTCAGGAGACGTGCTCAAGCCTCGCATTTAATAATGACTTCCAAACAGTTCCCAGCCCCAAAGACGTGTCAATTGAGAAGACGCTTTCATCATTGCAGGCTTGCTAATCTAATAATGATTAACACTGGTAGCCGAAGCACTGAATGAGGCACAGCTTTCTCAGGGCAGTTAGAGCACTGTGTGGCACAGTGACAGAGAGGGAGTAACACAGAGGGGTCGGGGATGACCAAGAAAGAGTGAGGAGGATGTGAGCAGAGAGAGACTCAAACGCTTTAAAGAGCGAGGCAGATCCACATCTCCAGCGGATCAGAATCCTGACGCGCGGGGCTGTTTTTAGACCATGTCTGGCCATGGACCTCAGAGTCACATTGTTAGGCTTGGTCAGACTCCATCTGGAGTAACCGCGTTCAGTTCTGGGCACCTCACCTCGGGAGGGATATATTGGCCTTGGTGGGGCTGCAACGCAGACTCACCTGAATGATATTGGGGCTAAAAGAGTTAAAATATGAGGACAGCTTGCATAAACCTAAGAACATAAGAAATAGGGGCAGGAGTCGGCCATTCGGCCCCTCGAGCCTGCTCCGCCATTCAATGAGATCATGGCTGATCTTCTGCCTCAACTCCATTCACCGGCCCTATCGCCATATCCCTTGATGCCCTTACTAGTCAGAAATCTATCGACTTCTGTTTTGAATATACAGTACCTGACTTGTATTCCCTTGAGTATTGAAGATTGAGGGGGCGATCTGATCGAGATGTTTAAAATGTTTAAAGTATTTGATGAGGTAGATACAGAGAAACTCTGATGGGGAAATAGAAACAAGGGTGTATAATCTTAAAATTAGAGCCAGGCCATCCAGGAGCGAAATCAGGATGCACTTTTTCACACAAAGCCTAGAAATCTCGAACTCTCTTCCCCCAAAAGGCAGTGGATGCTGAGGGACAATTGCTTTCCAGACCCAGATCGATAGAGTTTTGTTGGGTGAGTGTGGCAGATCAGCCATGTTCTAATTTAACCTACTCCTGTACCTGTTTTTCTATGATGCGGAGATGCCGGTGTTGGACTGGGGTGGACAAAAGTGAGAAGTCGCACAACACCAGGTTATAGTACAACAGCTTTATTTGAAATCACGACTACTGGCATTAGAAAGATTAACTGTAGTCGTCTGGCATTGTTCTCTGTCCATATATGCTGTGCCCATATGTATTTCTTCACTTCACCTGCCGAAGGAGCAGCGCTCCGAAAGCTTGTGATTTCAAATAAAGCTGTTGGACTATAACCTGTTTTTCTATGTACCAGGGTTAAGACGTTCAAACAGTAGAAGGGAAATGAATGTTGCTGCTTTGCCGGAATCCCAGCTGTGCACACTGGATTATTTTGACAAAGGAGGCCACTCGGCCCATCGTGCCTGTGCTGGCTCTTTGGTAGCGCTCTCCAATTAGTCCCACTCCCCCCTGCTCTTTCCCCCCATAGATCTGCAAATGTTTTCAAGTATTTCTCCAATTCCCTTTTGAAAATGACTAATGAATCTGATTCCACCGCCCTTTCAGGCAGTGTGTTCCAGATCACAACAACTCCCCCCCACTTTTCTCTGCGCGGGTTCGGGTGAGACGCAGGGCAGTAAGCCAAGGCTTCCAGAACAGGTATAGCGGCTGCAGACTAATCCGAACACTGTGAAGCCGGGCAGGGATTCACAGAATTAAATTAAGAAGTGGGGCGGGGGGGGCAATCAATGGAACAAAATGATGGGTTGTTGTAAAGGGCGGGCGATACAGAGGGGGCAGGGGGGGGTGAAGTTGAAGATTACCCACATGAGTTTGAAAGCTCCCTGTTTAATGCAGTCCAAAAGTGGTCCAACTGGCAGTGCCAGGCTGTGCCAGGCTGTGCTGTTCTAGGCTGTGCCGTGCTGTGCCAGGCTGTGCCGTGCTGTTCTAGGCTGTGCCGTGCTGTGCTGATCTAGGCTGTGCCAGGCTGTGCCGTGCTGATCTAGGCTGTGCCATGCTGTGCCAGGCTGTGCCGTGCTGATCTAGGCTGTGTCGTGCTGTTCTAGGCTGTGCCGTGCTGTGCCAGGCTGTGCTGTACTGATCTAGGCTGTGCCAGGCTGTTCCAGGCTGTGCCAGGCTGTTCCAGGCTGTACCGTGCTGTTCCAGGCTGTGCCGTACTGTTCTAGGCTGTGCCGTGCTGTTCTAGGCTGTGCCGTGCTGTGCCAGGCTGTGCTGTACTGATCTAGGCTGTGCCGTGCTGATCTAGGCTGTGCCGTGCTGTTCCAGGCTGTGCCAGGTTGTTCCAGGCTGTGCCAGGCTGTTCCAGGCTGTTCCAGGCTGTACCGTGCTGTTCCAGGCTGTGCTGCGCTGTGCCAGGCTGTTCCAGGCTGTGCCAGTCTGATCTAGGCTGTGCCAGGCTGTTCCAGGCTGTGCCAGGCTGTTCCAGGCTGTACCGTGCTGTTCCAGGCTGTGCTGCGCTGTGCCAGGCTGTTCCAGGCTGTGCCAGTCTGATCTAGGCTGTGCTGCGCTGTGTTGTTCCATTCAAGGCTGAGCATTGTTTTCCATTTTCAGCTTCACAAACCTGAAGCTAGATCAAAAGATTCCAGACCGAGGTACCAAAGGGGAATGCGGTCTGCCAGTGGTCACACACCATCACCAGTGCTGCCTCCGATGATATCCTGGCCACCTGACTCTGGGTTGGCATTGTGCACTAGTACTTACCTGGGGATGGTATAATCCGGGCGCTATCCAGACCAAGCCCAGTGATAATGTGCTGAGTTTGTTAAACTGCTGTCGTTGTGTCCTGAGAGTTGATATACCTGGCTGTTAGAATGAGGTGTCCTTTCTTGTTATATATGTGGTTGATGTCGAGACAGCCAGCCGAGGGCCTGGAGACGGGAGAAGGCTCACAGTGCCGTGCCCTGAAGCAACAGGCGACGAGAGGAGAGGCACAGAGCGATCGAGTGTCGAGAATGTTGCTCCATTTCACCTCCAGCGTCAGCAGAAAAAGCTCTTAGCTCTTCCTCATCTGGCGTGAGTCCTGAACTGTCAGACACACACAGCTCAGGCCTTGGCTGTATCACATAACCCACAGCTCGCACAACAGTTCATTCCTTCCGCTCTGCTGGAGAAAATCCGCGGGACTGCGACACTCGTCGTAAAAAAACCTAAAAACAGTCCTGCATCCCGAGGAAAGGCAACGCAGGCACTCGCAATCCTCTCGCGATTCCTTCGTCTACCTGCTCACGGTTTGTGGCCAGATCCCGACTGCAGTTATGGCAGTTTCGTTTCTGGCTGCCTGCGATGTTCCCTGTAAAAAATTTGGGGCCCTGTGAGGCCCCTTTAAGGGGCTGCGCGGGCCATTCAAAATGCTGGGCGTGCGCAGTTTTAACATTGAAAAGCCAGCAAGCCGACTGAGCGAGTTCCCTGGAACGCTCATGGGTTACCTGGATGGTGCTGGGTAGATTATTGCATGCTCGCTGGATTACTCCGTGCTCGCTTCATTACTCCGTGCTCGCTAGATTACTCCGTGCTCGCTTCATTACTCCGTGCTCGCTAGATTACTCCGTGCTCGCTGGATTACTCCGTGCTCGCTGGATTACTCCGTGCTCGCTGGATTACTCCGTGCTAGCTAGATTACTCCGTGCTCGCTAGATTACTCCGTGCTCGCTTCATTACTCCATGCTAGCTGGATTACTCCGTGCTAGCTAGATTACTCCGTGCTAGCTGGATTACTCCGTGCTAGCTGGATTACTCCGTGCTAGCTAGATTACTCCGTGCTCGCTTCATTACTCCATGCTAGCTAGATTACTCCGTGCTAGCTAGATTACTCCGTGCTCGCTTCATTACTCCATGCTAGCTAGATTACTCCGTGCTAGCTAGATTACTCCGTGCTAGCTGGATTACTCCGTGCTAGCTAGATTACTCCGTGCTAGCTGGATTACTCCATGCTAGCTAGATTACTCCGTGCTAGCTGGATTACTCCATGCTAGCTAGATTACTCCGTGCTAGCTGGATTACTCCATGCTAGCTAGATTACTCCGTGCTAGCTGGATTACTCCATGCTAGCTAGATTACTCCATGCTAGCTAGATTACTCCGTGCTAGCTGGATTACTCCGTGCTAGCTGGATTACTCCATGCTAGCTAGATTACTCCATGCTAGCTAGATTACTCCGTGCTAGCTGGATTACTCCGTGCTAGCTGGATTACTCCATGCTAGCTAGATTACTCCGTGCTAGCTGGATTACTCCATGCTAGCTAGATTACTCCGTGCTAGCTGGATTACTCCGTGCTAGCTTCATTACTCCGTGCTAGCTGGATTACTCCGTGCTAGCTGGATTACTCCATGCTAGCTAGATTACTCCGTGCTAGCTGGATTACTCCGTGCTAGCTGGATTACTCCATGCTAGCTAGATTACTCCGTGCTAGCTGGATTACTCCATGCTAGCTAGATTACTCCGTGCTAGCTGGATTACTCCGTGCTAGCTTCATTACTCCGTGCTAGCTGGATTACTCCATGCTAGCTGGATTACTCCGTGCTAGCTAGATTACTCCGTGCTAGCTGGATTACTCCGTGCTAGCTTCATTACTCCGTGCTAGCTAGATTACTCCGTGCTAGCTGGATTACTCCATGCTAGCTAGATTACTCCGTGCTAGCTGGATTACTCCGTGCTAGCTTCATTACTCCGTGCTAGCTGGATTACTCCGTGCTCGCTTCATTACTCCGTGCTAGCTGGATTACTCCGTGCTCGCTTCATTACTCCGTGCTAGCTGGATTACTCCGTGCTCGCTTCATTACTCCATGCTAGCTGGATTACTCCGTGCTAGCTGGATTACTCCGTGCTCGCTTCATTACTCCATGCTAGCTGGATTACTCCGTGCTAGCTGGATTACTCCATGCTAGCTGGATTACTCCGTGCTCGCTTCATTACTCCGTGCTAGCTAGATTACTCCGTGCTCGCTTCATTACTCCATGCTAGCTGGATTACTCCGTGCTAGCTAGATTACTCCGTGCTCGCTTCATTACTCCATGCTAGCTGGATTACTCCATGCTAGCTGGATTACTCCGTGCTCGCTTCATTACTCCATGCTAGCTTCATTACTCCATGCTAGCTGGATTACTCCGTGCTCGCTAGATTACTCCGTGCTCGCTTCATTACTCCATGCTAGCTGGATTACTCCGTGCTAGCTAGATTACTCCGTGCTCGCTTCATTACTCCATGCTAGCTGGATTACTCCATGCTAGCTGGATTACTCCGTGCTAGCTGGATTACTCCGTGCTCGCTTCATTACTCCATGCTAGCTGGATTACTCCGTGCTAGCTTCATTACTCCATGCTAGCTGGATTACTCCGTGCTAGCTTCATTACTCCATGCTAGCTGGATTACTCCGTGCTAGCTAGATTACTCCATGCTAGCTGGATTACTCCGTGCTAGCTAGATTACTCCATGCTAGCTTCATTACTCCGTGCTCGCTTCATTACTCCGTGCTAGCTAGATTACTCCATGTTAGCTGGATTACTCCGTGCTAGCTTCATTACTCCATGCTAGCTGGATTACTCCGTGCTAGCTGGATTACTCCGTGCTAGCTTCATTACTCCATGCTAGCTGGATTACTCCGTGCTAGCTGGATTACTCCGTGCTCGCTTCATTACTCCATGCTAGCTGGATTACTCCGTGCTAGCTAGATTACTCCGTGCTCGCTTCATTACTCCATGCTAGCTGGATTACTCCGTGCTAGCTGGATTACTCCGTGCTAGCTAGATTACTCCGTGCTCGCTTCATTACTCCATGCTAGCTGGATTACTCCATGCTAGCTGGATTACTCCGTGCTCGCTTCATTACTCCATGCTAGCTTCATTACTCCATGCTAGCTGGATTACTCCGTGCTCGCTAGATTACTCCGTGCTCGCTTCATTACTCCATGCTAGCTGGATTACTCCGTGCTAGCTAGATTACTCCGTGCTCGCTTCATTACTCCATGCTAGCTGGATTACTCCATGCTAGCTGGATTACTCCGTGCTAGCTGGATTACTCCGTGCTCGCTTCATTACTCCATGCTAGCTGGATTACTCCGTGCTAGCTTCATTACTCCATGCTAGCTGGATTACTCCGTGCTAGCTTCATTACTCCATGCTAGCTGGATTACTCCGTGCTAGCTAGATTACTCCATGCTAGCTGGATTACTCCGTGCTAGCTAGATTACTCCATGCTAGCTTCATTACTCCGTGCTCGCTTCATTACTCCGTGCTAGCTAGATTACTCCATGTTAGCTGGATTACTCCGTGCTAGCTTCATTACTCCATGCTAGCTGGATTACTCCGTGCTAGCTGGATTACTCCGTGCTAGCTTCATTACTCCATGCTAGCTGGATTACTCCGTGCTAGCTGGATTACTCCGTGCTCGCTTCATTACTCCATGCTAGCTGGATTACTCCGTGCTAGCTGGATTACTCCGTGCTAGCTTCATTACTCCATGCTAGCTGGATTACTCCGTGCTAGCTGGATTACTCCGTGCTAGCTTCATTACTCCATGCTAGCTGGATTACTCCGTGCTAGCTAGATTACTCCGTGCTCGCTAGATTACTCCATGCCAGCTAGATTACGCCGTGCTAGCTGGATTGGCTGGATTTATTGCTCGGGTTGTGACGAGGGACTCACTTGGGCTGGGTTTTCCACGTGTGCCTGTCGTTCGATGTGCGTGCCATTATGATGCTGTGGGTACTGGGCAGCTGTATTCTGCATTGGCTGCCTTGGGTGCCTGCATTCTGTTTGGGGTGTCTGTATTTCCCTGTGGGGCGCCTGCATTCTCCTGTCGGTGCCTGTTACATTGTGTTTAGCTGCGGGTGTTTGTAATTTGCGGTCAGCGCATTCCGCAATCGGTGTCTGTAATTCTGCAGCAGGTATTCTGCGTCGGCGCCTGCGTTGAGCAGTAGGCGCTTGTATTCTGCAGTCGATGACTGTATCCTGCAGTATGTGTTGCTATTCAGTTGCAGGGGCCTGCTTGCTACAGCCGTTATCTGCATTGTGTAATAGGTGTCGGTGTTCTGCAATGGGTGACTCTATTCCGCAGTGTATGCCTGTATTCTTCTTAGGCAGTCCCTCGGAACCGAGGATGACTTGCTTCCACATTAAAAATGAGTTCTCAGGTGACTGATGAGTCCAATGCAGGACTGACAGTCTCTGTCACAGGTGGGGCACACGGTGGTTGAAGGGGCGGGTGGGTGGGGTGCTTGGGTTGACGTGCGCTCCTTCCGCTGTTTGCGCTCGGCTTCCGCTTGCTCCCGGCGAAGAGACTCGAGGTGTTCGGCGCCTTCCCGGACGCTTCTCCTCCACTTTGCGCGGTCTTGGGCCAGGGATTCCCAGGTGCCGGTGGGGATGTTGCACTTTTTCAAGGAGGCTTTGAGGGTGTCCTTGAAGCGTTTCCTCTGCCCACCTGGGGCTCTCTTGCCATGTCGGAGCTCCGAGTAGAGCGCTTGTTTTGGGAGTCTGTATTATGCAGTACGTGACTGTATTCTGCAACGTTGTCGATTTAGTAGGTGCCTATAATTCTGTCGCAGGTGTCTTTAACCTGCATTAGGTTCCTGCATTCAATAAATCCTGTGTTCTGCAGTAGATATCTGTGTTCTGCAGTACATATTTGAATGATGCAGTAGGCGCTTGTATTGTGCAGAACATATCTGTATTCTGCAGTAGCGGCTGGTATGCTGCAATTGACCTCTTTGTTCTGCAGTCGGGGCCAGTTTTCTGCAGGAGTTATCTGCATTGTGCAGCAGATGTCTGTATTCTGCAATAGGTGTGTGTTTTCTGCAGTAAGTTGCTGTATTCTGTAGTAATGTGAGAAGTCGCACAACACCAGGTTATAGTCCAACAGCTTTATTTGAAATCACAAGCTTTCGGAGCGCTGCTCCTTCGTCAGGTGAAGCGGTAGTAGGCATCATGGGATTGGGGGTAATATATTAGCTTGGATTGAGGATTGGTTAACGGACAGATAACAGAGAGTCGGAACAAACGGGTCATTTTCGGGTTGGCAGGCTGTAACTAGCGGGGCACCGCAAGGATCAGTGCTTGGGCCTCAGCTATTCGCAATCAATATCGATGACTTAGATGAGGGGACCGAGAGCAATATATCCAAGTTTGCTGATGATACAAAGCTAGGTGGGAAAGTAAGCTGTGAGGAGGACACAAAGAGGTTGCAAGGGGATATAAGCAGGTCAAGTGAGTGGGCAAGGAGGTGGCAGATAGTGTTTAATGTGGGGAAGTGTGAAATTATCCAATTTCGTCGGAAGAATGGAAAAGCAGAATATTTTTGAAAAGGTGAGAGACTAGATAATTTTGCTATTCAGAGGGATT
The DNA here is from genome assembly GCA_030390025.1 of Squalus acanthias. Lineage (NCBI taxonomy): Eukaryota > Metazoa > Chordata > Chondrichthyes > Squaliformes > Squalidae > Squalus > Squalus acanthias. The sequence goes on along the minus strand of CM059445.1, from coordinate 5,113,155 downwards.
TGTACACGAATCACAGGAAGTTAACATGCAGGTACAGCAAACAATTAGGAAAGCAAATGGCATGTTAGACGTTATTGCAAGGGGTTGGAGTATAAGAGTAAGGAAGTCTTGCTGCAATTATATCGGGCCCTGGTGAGACCACACCTGGAGTATTGTGTCCAGTTTGGGTCTCCTTACCTAAGGAAGGATATACTTGCCTCAGAGGGAGGACAACAAAGGTTCACTAGACTGATTCCTGGGATGAGAGGGTTGTCCTATGAGGAGAGATTGAGTAGATTGGGCCTATACTCTCTGGAGTTTAGAAGAATGAGTGGTGATCTCATTGAAATGTATAACATTCTTAGAGGGCTTGACAGGGTAGATGCTGAGAGGCTGTTTCCCCTGGCTGGTGATTCTAGAACTAGGGTCATTGAGATGAGCAGAAATATCTTCACTCAGAGGATTGTGAATTTTTAGAATTCTCTACCCCAGAGAGCTGTGGATGCTCAGTCGTTGAGTATATTCAAGAGTGAAATCGATAGATTTTTGGATACTAAGGGAATCAAGGGAGATGGGGTTAGGGCAGGAAGGTGGAGATGAGGTAGAAGATCGGCCATGATCTTATTGAATGGCGGAGCAGGCTCGAGGGGCCGTATGGTCTTCCCCTGCTCCATATTCTTATGTTCTTATGTTATTATGTCTTCTGCAGTACTTATTCGTATGGTGCTGTATGTGTATCTATTCTGCAGTAGGTGCCTGTATTCTTCAGTAGGTGCCTGTATTCTGCAGTAGGTGTCTGTATTCTGCAATAGGTGCCTGTATTCTGCAATAGGTGCCTGTATTCTGCAATAGGTGCCTGTATTCTGCAGTAGGTGCCTGTATTCTGCAGTAGGTGCCTGTATTCTGCAGTAGGTGTCTGTATTCTGCAATAGGTGCCTGTATTCTGCAGTAGGTGCCTGTATTCTGCAATAGGTGTCTGTATTCTGCAGTAGGTGTCTGTATTCTGCAGTAGGTGTCTGTATTCTGCAGTACGAGCCTGTATTCTGCAGTAGGTGCCTGTATTCTGCAATAGGTGCCTGTATTCTGCAGTAGGTGCCTGTATTCTGCAATAGGTGCCTGTATTCTGCAGTAGGTGACTGTATTCTGCAGTAGGTGTCTGTATTCTGCAGTAGGTGCCTGTATTCTGCAGTAGGAGCCGGTATTCTGCAGTAGGAGCCTGTATTCTGCAGTAGGTGTCTGTATTCTGCAGTAGGAGCCGGTATTCTGCAGTAGGAGCCTGTATTCTGCAGTAGGTGTCTGTATTCTGCAGTAGGTGTCTGTATTCTGCAGTAGGTGTCTGTATTCTGCAGTAGGAGCCTGTATTCTGCAATAGGTGCCTGTATTCTGCAATAAGTGCCTGTATTCTGCAATAGGTGTCTGTATTCTGCAGTAGGAGCCTGTATTCTGCAGTAGGTGCCTGTATTCTGCAGTAGGTGTCTGTATTCTGCAGTAGGAGCCTGTATTCTGCAGTAGGTGCCTGTATTCTGCAATAGGTGTCTGTATTCTGCAGTAGGAGCCTGTATTCTGCAGTAGGTGCCTGTATTCTGCAATAGGTGCCTGTATTCTGCAGTAGGTGCCTGTATTCTGCAGTAGGTGCCTGTATTCTGCAGTAGGAGCCTGTATTCTGCAGTAGGAGCCTGTATTCTGCAATAGGTGCCTGTATTCTGCAATAAGTGCCTGTATTCTGCAATAGGTGTCTGTATTCTGCAATAGGTGCCTGTATTCTGCAGTAGGAGCCTGTATTCTGCAGTAGGTGCCTGTATTCTGCAATAGGTGCCTGTATTCTGCAGTAGGTGTCTGTATTCTGCAGTAGGTGTCTGTATTCTGCAATAGGTGCCTGTATTCTGCAGTAGGTGTCTGTATTCTGCAGTAGGTGTCTGTATTCTGCAATAGGTGCCTGTATTCTGCAGTAGGTGTCTGTATTCTGCAGTAGGTGTCTGTATTCTGCAATAGGTGCCTGTATTCTGCAGTCGATGCCTATATTCTGCAGTAGGAGCCTGTATTCTGCAGTAGGTGTCTGTATTCTGCAGTAGGTGCCTGTATTCTGCAATAGGTGTCTGTATTCTGCAGTAGGTGTCTGTATTTTGCAGTAGGTGCCTGTATTTTGCAGTAGGTGCCTGTATTCTGCAGTTGCTGCCTGTATTCTGCAGTTGCTGCCTGTATTCTGCAGTTGCTGCCTGTATTCTGCAGTAGGTGTCTGTATTCTGCAATAGGTGCCTGTATTCTGCAGTAGGTGCCTGTATTCTGCAGTAGGTGCCTGTATTCTGCAGTTGCTGCCTGTATTCTGCAGTTGCTGCCTGTATTTTGCAGTAGGTGCCTGTATTCTGCAGTAGGTGTCTGTATTCTGCAGTAGGTGCCTGTATTCTGCTCCTAGTTTATTCACTGTAGGACCAAGATGTTGTTGTGTCTTGTGCTGTTGTCTCATCGCACTTGACAAGCTGCAGGTTGGCGACGGGGAACACATTATTTATTGAACCGAGGAGTTTACTGTAGTCTGATCTCAGCTCCGTGCCCGAGTCTGTCTGACTGGCCTCGTTATTAATAGAGCCTCTTGTTAGGTTCTGTTGTCCCCTAAATGCACAGTAATTGATCAGTAGAATGAAGATCTTAGTGCGCGCTCCTAATGAGGAGTAATGTGGGCCATCGAAACCTAACCCTTTGTGTAACAGCCTGTCACCGTGCCGGAGATTTGAGAATATTCTTCGACTCTGTTTTGATTTTTTCGCTGCAGTCCGCAGTTGGATCATCAAAACAAGAGAGCGAAACTAGGACTCCTATTTAACTGCAATACACAGTGGCATCATTGCGCTCTGGATCCAGGTATTCACCAGCGCTGGGCTTACTGGGTGAGTCAGGGCTGAGCGATACTCCATCTATTGGGAATTCCAAAGTCTTATTTAGACATAATCACGGAAAACAAGGTCAGTGAATTCATGTGAGGCAAGTAACAAGGAGCTTAAAATGCTTGCATGAGGAAACTAGACATTTGGAAAATTGAAGAAGATTGGAAATAAAGATCTTGCATTTATAAAGCGTTTTTCACGACCTCAGAATGTCCCAAAGCGCCTTTTTGCTAATGAACTACTTTTGAAGTGTAGTCCCTGTTGTAATGTAGGAAACACGGCAGCCTATTTGTGCACAGCAAGCTCCCACAAACAACAACATGATAATGACCAGATAATCTGTTTTAGGTGTTGGTTAAGGGATATCTGTTGGCCAGGACACCCGGAAGAACGCGCCTGCTCTTTGAAATAGTGCAATGGGATCTTTTATGCCCATCTGAGAGGGCAGACGGGGCCTCAGTTTAACATCTCATCCGAAAGACGGCACCTCCCTTACTACTGCACAGGAGCATTGGCCTAGATTTTGTGCGAGTTGGCATAGTGGTTAGCACTGTTACCTCACAGCGCCAGGGACCCGGGTTCGAATCCGGCCTCGGGTGACTGTCTGTGTGGAGTTTGCACATTCTCCCCGTGTCTGCGTGGGTTTCCTCCGGGTGCTCCGGTTTCCTCCCACAGTCCAAAGATGTGCGGGTTAGGTTGATTTGGCTATGATAAATTGACCCTTAGTGTTAGGGGGGGATTAAATAAGTGGGGTTACGGGGATAGGGTGGGATATGTGTCGGTGCAGGCTCGATGGGCCGAAATGGCCTCTATCTGCACTGTGGGGATTCTGTGATTCTGTGAGTTGTTGTGATTTGGAATGCGCTGGCTGAAAGGGTAGAGGAAGCAGATTCAATATTAACTTTCAAAAGGGAATTGGATAAATACTTGAAAAAGGAAAAATTTGCAGGGCTATGGGGAAAGAGCAAGGGGGGGGGAGTGGAAATAATTGGAGCGCTCCTTCAAAGAGCCGGCACAGGCACAATGGGCCGAATGGCCTCCCTCTGTGCAGTACGATTGTATGCTATCAACACCGGGGGTGTGTCTGGATATAGTGATCAATGTATCATCAGATTCAGTTAATGAGGCAAATTACTGCAGCAGATAAATTAGTGCTCGTGCCAGAATTAAGCAGGACTCACTTTGCAAATAGATTTGGGCCGCAGAGATTCAGGGAAGCTGCTAAGAGGAATTAACTGTGACGCTGAGGAAAACTGAAGGTTATTTAACTTTAACTTACGGCCAGGGAAACCATGCATGTTCCTTGGAGATACAGCCTAAAGTGAAACCCAGATGGCTTAACAGCAAAATTATTCTCAAAAAGAAAATTCCACTTGGTGTAAAGCGAGTAACTATCAGGAGAATAGGGACAAGTGTAGGATACAGCCATGGATAACTGAAGGTACCAATGGAAATGCTAAAAGGGCATTTGAAAGAAGGAGTGCGGAAAGTGATGGTGATGGAAAAGCTTTTTGCAGTTATTACATAGGATTACCTGGATATACAGCACAGAAACAGGCCATTCGGCCCAACCAGCCTATGCCAGCGTTTATGCTCCACTCGAGCCTCCTCCCGTCTTTCCTCATCTAACTCTATCAGCATAACCCTCTATTCCCTTCTCCCTCATATGTTTGTCTAGCCTTCCCTTAAATGCATCTATACTATTCGCTTCAACCACTCCCTGTGGTAGCGAGTTCCACATTCTCACCACTCTTCTGAATTCCCTATTGGATTTCTTGGTGACTATCTTAAATTGATGACCTCTAGTTTTGCTCTTCCCCACAAGTGGAAACACTCTCTCTGTATCTACTCTATCAACTCCTTTCATAGTTTTATAGACCTCTATCAGGTCAACACCTCAGCCTTCTTTTTTCAAGATGTGGAGATGCCGGTGTTGGACTGGGGTGGACAAATGTGAGAAGTCGCACAACACCAGGTTATAGTCCAACAGCTTTATTTGAAATCACAAGCTTTCGGAGCGCTGGTGACGAAGGAGCAGCACTCTGAAAGCTTGTGATTTCAAATAAAGCTGTTGGACTATATAACCTGGTGTTGTGCGACTTCTCACATTCTTTTTTCAAGAGAAAAGAGACCCAGCCTGTTCATCCTTTCCTGATAGGTATGCCCTCGCATTTCTGCTATCGTCCTTGTAAATCTTCTCTGCACGCTCTCCAGTGCCTCGATATCCTTTTTATAATATGGAGAAGCTCTGTAAGAAGCTAAAAGTTGGTCAAGGGCTGTAGTTGTCGTTTGAGAGTCTCAGGTTAGGTTTCAGGATCAGGACATGGCAGAGGGAGCCAAATGGATCCTCTGCATTGGTTTTCTCGATTAAAAACGATGCCAGTGGTGGTGAATAGCTTAGCTCAGTGGGTAGCACTCTCTCTCGCCTCTGAGTCAGAAGGTCATAGGTTCAGGTTCCACTCCAGGGACATGAGCACAAAGAGCCAGGCTGACACTCCAGTGCAGTGCTGAGGGAGCGCCGCACTGTCGGAGCTGCCGTCTTTCGGATAGACGTTAAACTGAGGCCCCGTCTGCTCTCTCGGGTAAATGATCCTACGGCGCGATTTGAAGAAGAGCAGGGGAGTTCTCCCTGGTGTCCTGGGCAATATTTACCCCTCAACCAACATCACTAAAAAATAATGCACACAATGTATGTGAGGATCAAAAACAAAAAACGATGGTGTTAGGTTGGTCAGTTCAGGATTCCCATCCAGCAACAACGAAGGAACTGTGGTCCGCGTCCAAATCAGGATGGTGTGTGACTTGGAGGTGATGCTGCTCCCCTTATCCTGCTGCTCTCATCCTTCTCGATGGTAGAGGTCAAGGTGTTAGGAGGTGTTGTCAAAGTAAGTTGGGTGAGTTGCAGCGGCGCATTCTGTGAATGGTGCAGATGGTGGATGTTGAGCCCAGAAATTGCGTTGAATCAATTACTGTACAACATGTGGGTTGGCCACCACTTTGTCCCAAAGAGCACATTGCCAGGCCAAGGCGCCAAGACTGAACCTCTGGGTCACGTTTATTTAAAGGTGAAATATACACAAGCAAAAGATACTGAAGCTATTAATTCATTACAATGACCACAGTGTATGAACAAATGTCCCCTCTGTCTGCTGGCTGTAAGGATGCTGTGTAAGGTGAGTTTGAGCCGTTTCTGCGCAGTTCCTCTTAAGCATGGCTCCACGTAACAAAACTTGCCTTAATTTGGCACATTGTCACTGAGACAGCGCTCAGCATTGTTAGACTGGGGAACAGCTTGAGGTTGGCGCTGAGGCACAGAGTAAGGTAGGGAGAGTTTGGCTCGGTATCGAGCAGTCATTTTTTTTTTATTCGTTCATGGGATGTGGGCGTCGCTGGCAAGGCCGGCATTTATTGCCCATCCCTAGTTGCCCTTGAGAAGGTGATGGTGAGCCGCCTTCTTGAACCGCTGCAGTCCGTGTAGGAAATTAGGGATAGCATAAGATCCAAGGAGAGGACATATAAATATGCCAGAAAAAGCAAAAAACCTGAGGATTGGGAGCAGTATAGGAATCAGCAACGAAGGACAAAGGGATTAATTAAGAGGGGGAAAATAGAGTATGAGAGTAAGCTTGCAGGGAACATAAAAACTGACTGTAAAAGCTTTTATAGATATGTGAAGAGAAAAAGATTGGTGAAGTCAAGCGTAGGTCCCTTGCAGTCAGAATCAGGGGAATTTATAATGGGGAACAAAGAAATGGCAGACCGAATAAATACATACTTTGGTTCTGTCTTCACAAAGGAGGACAACAATAACCTCCCAGAGGTGTCGGGGAACATAGGGTCTAATGAGAGGGAGGAACTGAAAGAAATCAGTATTTGTAGGGAAATAGTGTTAAGGAAATTGATGGGATTGAAGGCCGATAAATCCCCAGGGCCTGATAATCTACATCCTAGGGTACTTAAGGAAGTGGTCCTTGAAATAGTAGATGCATTGCTGGTCATCTTCCAAAATTCTATAGACTCTGGAACAGTACCCATGGATTGGAGGGTAGCTAATGTAACCCCACTATTTAAAAAAGATAGTCGAGAAAAAACCGGGGAATTATAGACCGGTAAGCCTGACATCGGTAGTGGGGAAAATGCTAGAGTCCATTATAAAAGATGTAATAGCAGAGCACTTGGAAAACAGTGACAGGATCGGACAAAGTCAACATGGATTTACAAAAGGGAAATCATGCTTGACTAATCTACTGGAATTTTTTGAGGATGTAACTGGTAGAATAGATAAGGGAGAACCAGTGGATGTGGTGTATTTGGACTTTCAGAAGGCTTTCGATAAGGTCCCGCATAAGAGATTAGCGTGTAAAGTTAAGGCACATGGGATTGGGGGCAAGGTATTGACTTGGATAGAGAACTGGTTGGCAGACAGAAAGCAAAGAGTTGGAATAAATGGGTCTTTTTCCGAGTGGCAGGCAGTGACTAGTGGCGTACCGCAGGGATCGGTGCTAGGACCCCAGCTATTCACAATATATATTAATGATCTAGACGAGGGAATTGGATGTAATATCTCCAAGTTTGCAGACGACACAAAGCTGGGTGGGAGTGTGTGCCGTGAGGAGGATGCCGAGAAACTCCAGTATGATTTGGACAGGTTGGGTGATTAGGCAGAAGCATGGCAGATGCAATATAATGTGGATAAATGCGAGGTTATCCACTTTGGTGTCAAAAACAGGAAGGCAGATTATTATCTGAATGGCAATAGATTGGGAGAAGGGGAAGTGCAACGAGACCTGGGTGTCCTTGTGCACCAGTCGCTGAAGGTAAGCATGCAGGTGCAGCAGGCGGTTAAGAAGGCAAATGGTATGTTGGCCTTCGTAGCGAAAGGGTTCGAGTACAGGAACAAGGATGTCTTGCTGCAGTTGTACAGGGCCTTGGTGAGACCACATCTTGAGTATTGTGTGCAGTTTTGGTCGCCTTATCAGGGGAAGGATGTTCTTGCCATGGAGGGAGTTCAGCGAAGATTCACCAGGCTGATACCTGGGATGGCAGGAATGACGTATGAGGAGAGATTGGGTCGATTGGGCTTATACTCGCTGGAGTTTAGAAGAATGAGAGGGGATCTCACTGAAACATATAAAATTCTAACAGGACTAGACAGACTAGATGCGGGAAGGATGTTCCCGATGGTCGGGGAGTCCAGAACCAGGGGTCACAGTCTAAGGATAAGGGGTAAGCCATTTAGGACTGAGATGAGGAGGAATTTCTTCACCCAGAGAGTGGTGAACCTGTGGAATTCTCTACCACAGAAGGCAGCAGAGGCCAATTCATTAAATAGATTCAAGAAGGAGTTAGATATATTTCTTAAAGCTAAAGGGATCAAGGGATATGGGGAGAAGGCAGGGACAGGGTTCTGAATTTGGATGATCAGCCATGATCTCACTGAATGGCGGAGCAGGCTCGAGGGGCTGAATGGCCTGCTCCTGCTCCTATCTTCTATGTTTCCATGTGTGGTGAAGGTGCTCCCACAGCGCTGCTAGGGAGGGAGTCCCAGGATTTTGACCCAGCGACGATGAAGGATCGGCGATATACTTCCAAGTCAGGATGGTGTGTGACTTGGAGGGGAACTTGGAGGTGGTGGTGTTCCCATGCGCCTGCTGCCCTTGTCCTTCTAGGTGGAAGAGGTCGCGGGTTTGGGAGGTGCTGTCGGAGAAGCCTTGGCGAGTTGTTGCAGTGCATCTTGTAGCTACCTGAGATACTTGATGCTCACAATGGGTGCGTAAGCAGAGCACTAATTAAAAAGCACAAAGTTCTGCTCGCCCATCGCCCCTGTGCTTGCTGACCTACATTGGCTCCCAGTTAAGCAACGTCCCCATTTTAAAATTCACAACCTTGTTTTCAAATTTTTTGATCACACTCCAGCGAAGAGCCTTGGGATGTTATAGTACATTAAAGTCACGATATTATTGCAAGTTGTTATTGTGTGTAAAAGAAACGGCAACATCCAAACTCCTCGCAGCTCTTTTCAGTAACTTCTCAGTTGTCTGAGGGTGGGTTATGTGGGAATAATTGCTCGCAAAGCCCTCTGGCATTTATTAACGAGGAGAATGGAGAACTAAAACTGTTGAGAAAGGCTGTGGTTTGGAAATGCTTTTCCTTCCTTTTCAAAAAAAGACAGATTTGCATTTCTATAGCGCCTTTCACGACCACCGGGCGTCCCAAAGCCAATGAAGTACTTTTTTTGAAGTGCAGTCACTGTTGTAATGTAGGAAACGCAGCAGTCAATTTGCGCACAGCAAGCTCCCACAAACAGCAATGTGAAAATGACCAGATAATCTGTTTTAGCGATGTTGGTTGAGGGATGAATATTGGCCCCAGGACACCGGGGATAACTCCCCTGCTCTTCTTCGAAATAGTGCCGTGGGATCTTTTACATCCACCTGAGAGAGCAGACGGGGCCTCGATTTAACGTCTCATCCGAAAGACGGCGCCTCCGACAGTGCGGCACTCCCTCAGCACTGCACTGGAGAGTCAGCCTGGATTTTTGTGCTCAAGTCTGTGGAGCGGGACTTGAACCAACACAACCTTCTTGACTAGAGGGCGAGGGAGCTGCCCACTGAGCTGGCTGACAGTCTTAAAAAAAAATGTTTCTCAAAAGTCAGAATGTTAACCATTTTTATGTGAACAAGGCGTGCATGAGGGCTTCGGGGCAGTTTAATAGTCTGTTTGTATTTGATACTTGACAACAAAACACAACTCTATGTCAAGCAATCTGTTAGATGTAGTTTATCTCCGCACTGCAGGATCTTGAAAACTTCAATATTTTCTCCCTTGAGTTCTCTTCTCCCCAGTGTAAAGACTCCCAGCTCCCTTTGACGCTCCTTATATCTCCAATGCTTAATCCAGGGTTTCAGTTAGAAGCTCCTCTAAAGCTAGCATGTTCTCAATCAACCCAATCTGTGTTTCATCCTTATGTCCTCCAGTTTGTCTTGAAGGTTTTGACGTTTGCTGGGCCCCGTTTCCATGGCTCCCAGTTGCCCTCCTCTACCTTGCCCAATTGGTCATTCTTCGCACATCATAGAATCCTACTGCACAGAAGGAGGCCATTCGGCCCATCGTGCCTGTACCGGCTCTTTGAAAGAGCTCTCCAATTAGTCCCACTCCCCCCTGCTCTTTCCCCATCAGATTTTTCTCCTTCAAGTATTTATCCAATTCCCTTTTGAAAGTGACTATTGAATCTGCTTCCACCGCCCTTTCAGGCAGCGCGTTCCAGATCACAACCACACGCTGGGTTAAAAAAAAAGAAAATTCTCCTCATCTCGCCTCTGGTTCTTGTGAGCCTGAACTGCACCTATTGGCAGGTTATTCCTTCTTCTGCTGTGATTTCCAGCAAAAAAAGTTTTTTGTTTTCCATACAGACCCCAGCATCTGCCACATTGTCTTTGATGTAATGTTTTCCTGACTGACCTGTTTGGACACCATCCACACCTTTGATTGCCGTGATTGTCTCTCTGCCGAGGTGTGATAAAGGGCAGTTGGAAAGATTAACTGTAATCATCTGGCAGTGTTCTCTCACTATATATGCTGTGCCTATATGTATCTCTTCACTTCACCTGACGAAGGAGCATCGCTTCGAAAGCTTGTGATTTCAAATAAACCTGTTGGACTATAACCTGGTGTTGTGCGACTTCTCACATTTGTCCACCCCAGTCCAACACCGGCATCTCCACATCTTCTTCTTAGGCAGTCCCTCGGAACCGAGGATGACTTGCTTCCACATTAAAAATGAGTTCACAGGTGACTGATGAGTCCAATGCGGGACCTACAGTCTCTGTCACAGGTGGGGCAGACGGTGGTTGAAGGGGTGGGGTGGGTGAGGTGCTTGGGTTGACGTGCGCTCCTTGCGCTGTTTGCGCTTGGCTTCTGCTTGCTCCCGGCGAAGAGACTCGAGGTGTTCGGCGCCTTCCCGGATGCTTCTCCTCCACTTTGTGCGGTCTTGGGCCAGGGATTCCCAGGTGTCGGTGGGGATGTTGCACTTTTTCAAGGAGGCTTTGAGGGTGTCCTTGAAGCGTTTCCTCTGCCCACCTGGGGCTCTCTTGCCGTGCCGGAGCTGTGAGTCTCGTATCGGGCATGCGGACGATGTGACCCGTCCATCGGAGCGGATCGAGCCTGATGATCCACATGCGCGCACTTGGCAGCAGGGATCACTTGATCGCGATGAGGGCTGGGAACCCTTGGCTGTGTTTTTCCTTACCGCACCCAGAGGCACTGAGGCCCGTTGTGGCCTCCGAAGAGCTGGCTGAGATCAGCACCAACCAAGATTTGACCCTGCGAGCTCGTCAGTATAACTCAAGTCACACACTGTGCAGTACGTGTACCAGCTGTCATCAGTGCGGCCTTTAGACCTCATCCTAAGCATCCAATCTTAACTCAGTCCCAAAGGATACCATTTAAATCAGGTTCAGTGATGGTTTCAGAGAGATTAAGTACACGTGTTTATGTGTTGTCATGACAACAAGCGTTCAAAGACTTTGATCTCTGAGCTTCTACAACAACTTGTATTACACGAGGTTTATAATTGCAGGCCAACAAAGGCAAGCTGTGATAGAGTGTTAATCCTTACCAATACCCAACATCCTTTGCAGCTTCTCCCCACCCCCCACCCCTCCCCCGCCTTTTCCTCTTCCGAAGGCTTCAGCTCTTTCCCGGCAGTAGGGTTTCATGGCCACTAGCTGGGGTCCAGCTCCTTGCCCCAGTGACCATTCTTCAACTGTGAGCCCAGGCGAGGAGTGCAGCCAGGCTCTTCGATCAGGCCTTTCATTGCCAAGTCCCTCCCATGGTGTTTTGTGAATACTCTTCAGACAGTCACTGTGGCAGTACAGTATTGAAGAAAGAAAGAGTGTCCTTACTCTACATTGCAGAAGAAAGAAAGAAAGAAAGAAAGAAAGACTGACTTGCATTTCTATAGCGCCTTACACGGCCACCGGACGTCCCAAAGCACTTTACAGCCAATGCAGTACTTTTTGAAGTGTAGTCACTGTTATAATGTAGGAAACATGGCAGCAAGCTCCCACAAACATCAATGTGTTAATGGCCAGATCATCTCTTTTTAGTGATGTTGATTGAGGGATAAATATTGGCCCCAGGACACCACAGGGAAAGGGAGGGATTTGGCCCATTGGGATTCTTTTTTTTTATTCATTCATGGGATGTGGGCGTCGCTGGCAAGGCCAGCATTTATTGCCCATCCCTAGTTACCCTTGAGAAGGTGGGGGTGAGCCGCCTTCTTGAACCGCTGCAGTCCCGTGTGGTGAAGGTACTCCCACAGTGCTGTTAGGGAGGGAGTTCCATGACTTGGACCCAGCGACGATGAAGGATCGGCCGATATACTTGCAAGTCAGGATTCTATACAATGAGAGTGAATGGGGAGATGTTTGGCCAATTGATATTCTATACAATGGCAGCCAATGAGAGAGAATTCGGTCCACAAAGATTCTTTATAATTCACAGAGATTATTCAATGTAGATAAGGATAAGGAATTCAGTGTGTGTTTACTGGGAGCTGGCGATATCTTAGTTGAACTATTCCTGTTCAATGGAACTAACAACAACAACTTGTATTTATATAGCGTCTTTAACATAGTAAAACATCCCAAGGTGCTTCACAGAAGCATTATCAAAAAAAATTTGACACAAAGTCACATAAGGAGATATTAGGGCAGTGGTAGGTTTTAAGGAGCGTCTTAAAGGAGGAAAGAGAGGTAGAGAGGTGGAGAGGTCTAGGGAGGGAATTCCAGAACTTAGGGCCCAGGCAGCTGAAGGCACGGCCGCCAATGGTGGAGCGATTAAAATCGGGAATGTTCAAAAGGCCAGAATTGGAGAAGCACAGAGATCTCTGAAATTTGTAGGGCTGGAGGAGGTGATAGAGATAGGGAGGGTCGAGGCCATGGAGGGATTTGAAAACAAGAATGAGAATTTTAAAATCGAGGGTTAGAGCGTGGTCGATGGGAGGCCTACCAGGAGTGCGTTGAACTATTCCAGTCTAGAGGTAACAAAGGCATGGATCCAGCATGGATTGAGGGTTTCAGCAGCAGATGAGCTGAGGCAGGGGCGGAGGTGGAGGTAGACGGTCTTAGTGATGGCGAGGTTATGTTGTCAGAAGCTTGTCTCGGGGTAAAATACGACACCAAGGTTGCGAACAGTCTGGTTCAGCCTCAGACAGTTGCCAGGGAGAGGGATGGAGTCGGTGCCAAGGGAATGGAGTTTGTGGCGGGGACCAAAGACTATGGGCTAGATTTTCATAGACCCGTGGAGGCGGGTTTGGAGGCGTGTGGGGGGTTAAAATTGCAAAAAGTGGCGGGCAGACCCGATCCCACCTCCATTCCGCCTCCACGCAATTTTGACAAAATCGGTCGCGGGGTTCCCGTCTCCGTCCCACCTCCAAGAGGCGGGAGAGGCCATTAAAGCCCTTAACAAGCCCTAAGTTGGCTCTGTAATGCCATTTTGAAACGTTTTAGCTAGTTCAACCCTTTTCCCACGTGAAGCACGCCTGATCTGAAACACGCCAGTGAAACCTGGCGGGAGCACAAGTGGATAGCTGACTATCAGCTGCAGGTCCACTATTACAACGGAGATGTGATGAAGGTAGTAGTAGTATTAGGTCTGAAAGTCACCTCTGATGTTGCTGCATTGAATGTCTTCAGAGACTGCCTGGCCTTTGCTGTGAGAGGACCTCGATCTCTCTTTCTCTCTCTCTCTCTCTCTCAACAGACTTCCATCGAGGTCCTCTCACAGCAAAGGCCAGGCAGTCTCTGAAAACATTCAATGCAGCAGCAATGATGGCATCATCAGAGGCGACTTTCAGACTGAAACCACTAATTGGTTCATGGGCTCCCACATGCTGGAACTCAATTGCCCAATTAAGTGAAAATTGCATCAATCTCCCACATCCAATTGCAGGCGGGTGGATAACATGAAATGTGGATGACACGACCCCAACCCGCCCCAGTATCAAAATCCAGCCCTATGGCTTCGTTCTCCCCAATATTTAGTTGGAGAAAATTTCTGCTCATCCAGAACTGTATGTCGGACAAGCAGTCTGACAATTTAGAGACCGTGGAGCGGTCGAGAGAAGTGGGGGTGAGGTAGAGCTGGGTGTCGTCGGCGTACATGTGGAAACTGACGCTGTGTTTTGGGATGAGGTCGCCGAGGGGCAGCATGTAGATGAGAAATAGGAGGGGGCCAAGGATAGATCCTGGGGGGACCCCAGAGGTAACGATGCGAGAAGAGAAGCCGTCGCAGGTGATTCTCTGGCTATGACTGGATTGATAAGAATAGAACCAAAGCCATGTGTTAGAACAGTGATACATGGATAATCCAAGGCTTTACTTTTCCCACATTTTTCCCCTTTATTCATGTTTGAAGACATTGATGCCTTGCTCAAGGCCTTCCAGTACTGCTCTCAAGTGACCATTCCTCATGTGTGAGCTGAAGCACCGTCTCACCACCTCCGTTTCTAGCATTTAAAAACCTTGTTAAAAAAAAAACATCTCTATGACCAACCTTTCTAATCTCTCCCTTCCGAGCTCGCCATCCAGCTATCTTACTTCATTTGTTTGCGGGGATCCTTAAGATGCTTGTTACGTTAACATGTTCCATAAATGCCAGTCGTTCTTTTTAGGATATTCAACTGTAGAGGTAGTTGTTTCTATTCATGCCCTCTCCTAAAATCCACATGCGCTCGCTTACTAGCAAGAATCATTGGATAGCGAAGAGGAGCCAGAACTCCCGCCCCAATTCTGCTCCCTCCACAAACCAGGACTAACTGCCACCCCTAGCATAGCTCAAGCTGACATCAACTAACCAGCACAGACCAGCAGTCGAACCCTGCACCTGCAGGGCCTGTTCCGGCTCAGCTACTCGCTGGGAGAGATAGGGGTTATTTAAACAATGTTCAACTGGGGATGGTTACTCTTGAATTGGCAGGGTGCGGGTTATTTAGAGTGAGGGGGGTGTGGGTTATTTAGAGTGAGGGGAGGGTGCGGGTTATTTAGAGTGAGAGGAGGGTGCGGGTTATTTAGAGTGAGGAGGGTGCGGGTTATTTAGAGTGAGGGGAGGGTGCGGGTTATTTAGAGTGAGGGGAGGGTGCGGGTTATTTAGAGTGAGAGGAGTGTTCGGGTTATTTAGAGTGAGGAGGGTGCGGGTTATTTAGAGTGAGGGGAGGGTGCGGGTTATTTAGAGTGAGGGGAGGGTGCGGGTTATTTAGAGTGAGGGGAGGGTGCAGGTTATTTAGAGTGAGGGGAGGGTGCGGGTTATTTAGAGTGAGGAGGGGGTGCGGGTTATTTAGAGTGAGGAGGGTGCGGGTTATTTAGAGTGAGGGGGGTGCGGGTTATTTAGAGTGAGGGGAGGGTGCGGGTTATTTAGAGTGAGGGGAGGGTGCGAGTTATTTAGAGTGAGGGGAGGGTGCGGGTTATTTAGAGTGAGGGGAGGGTGCGAGTTATTTAGAGTGAGGGGGGGTGCGGGTTATTTAGAGGGGGGGGTGCGGGTTATTTAGAGTGAGGGGAGGGTGCGGGTTATTTAGAGTGAGGGGGGTGCGGGTTATTTAGAGTGAGGGGAGGGTGCGGGTTATTTAGAGTGAGGGGAGGGTGCGGGTTATTTAGAGTGAGGGGAGGGTGCGGGTTATTTAGAGTGAGGAGGGTGCGGGTTATTTAGAGTGAGGGGGGGTGCGGGTTATTTAGAGTGGGGGGGTGCGGGTTATTTAGAGTGAGGAGGGGGTGCGGGTTATTTAGAGTGAGGGGAGGGTGCGGGTTATTTAGAGTGAGGAGGGTGCGGGTTATTTAGAGTGAGGGGAGGGTGCGGTTTATTTAGAGTGAGGAGGGTGCGGGTTATTTAGACTGAGGGGGGTGCGGGTTATTTAGAGTGGGGGGGGTGCGGGTTATTTAGAGTGAGGGGAGGTTGCGGGTTATTTAGAGTGAGGGGAGGGTGCGGGTTATTTAGAGTGGGGGGGGTGCGGGTTATTTAGAGTGAGGAGGGTGCGGGTTATTTAGAGTGGGGGGGGGTGCGGGTTATTTAGAGTGAGGAGGGGGTGCGGGTTATTTAGAGTGAGGGGGGGTGCGGGTTATTTAGAGTGAGGAGGGTGCGGGTTATTTAGAGTGGGGGGGGGTGCGGGTTATTTAGAGTGAGGGGGGGTGCGGGTTATTTAGAGTGAGGAGGGTGCGGGTTATTTAGAGTGAGGAGGGTGCGGGTTATTTAGAGTGAGGAGGGGGTGCGGGTTATTTAGAGTGAGGGGGGGTGCGGGTTATTTAGAGTGAGGAGGGTGCGGGTTATTTAGAGTGGGGGGGGGTGCGGGTTATTTAGAGTGAGGGGAGGGTGCGGGTTATTTAGAGTGAGGAGGGTGCGGGTTATTTAGAGTGAGGGGGGTGCGGGTTATTTAGAGTGGGGGGGGGTGCGGGTTATTTAGAGTGAGGGGAGGGTGCGGGTTATTTAGAGTGAGGAGGGTGCGGGTTATTTAGAGTGAGGAGGGTGCGGGTTATTTAGAGTGAGGAGGGTGCGGGTTATTTAGAGTGGGGGGGGGTGCGGGTTATTTAGAGTGAGGGGAGGGTGCGGGTTATTTAGAGTGAGGAGGGTGCGGGTTATTTAGAGTGAGGGGGGTGCGGGTTATTTAGAGTGAGGAGGGTGCGGGTTATTTAGAGTGAGGAGGGTGCGGGTTATTAGAGTGAGGGGGGTGCGGGTTATTTAGAGTGAGGAGGGTGCGGGTTATTTAGAGTGAGGGGGGTGCGGGTTATTTAGAGTGAGGGGGGTGCGGGTTATTTAGAGTGAGGGGGGTGCGGGTTATTTAGAGTGAGGGGAGGGTCCGGGTTATTTAGAGTGAGGAGGGTGCGGGTTATTTAGAGTGAGGGGAGGGTGCGGGTTATTTAGAGTGAGGGGAGGGTGCGGTTTATTTAGAGTGAGGAGGGTGCGGGTTATTTAGAGTGAGGGGGGTGCGGGTTATTTAGAGTGAGGGGAGGGTGCGGTTTATTTAGAGTGAGGAGGGTGCGGGTTATTTAGAGTGAGGAGGGTGCGGGTTATTTAGAGTGAGGGGAGGGTGCGGTTTATTTAGAGTGAGGAGGGTGCGGGTTATTTAGAGTGAGGGGGGTGCGGGTTATTTAGAGTGAGGGGAGGGTGCGGGTTATTTAGAGTGAGGGGAGGGTGCGGGTTATTTAGAGTGAGGAGGGTGCGGGTTATTTAGAGTGAGGAGGGTGCGGGTTATTTAGAGTGAGGGGAGGGTGCGGGTTATTTAGAGTGAGGGGAGGGGTGCGGGTTATTTAGAGTGAGGGGAGGGTGCGGGTTATTTAGAGTGAGGAGGGTGCGGGTTATTTAGAGTGAGGGGGGTGCGGGTTATTTAGAGTGAGGGGGGTGCTGGTTATTTAGAGTGAGGAGGGTGCGGGTTATTTAGAGTGAGGGGAGGGTGCGGGTTATTTAGAGTGAGGGGAGGGTGCGGGTTATTTAGAGTGCGGGGAGGGTGCGGGTTATTTAGAGTGAGGGGGTGCAGGTTATTTAGAGTGAGGGGAGGGTGCGGGTTATTTAGAGTGAGGGGGGTGCTGGTTATTTAGAGTGAGGAGGGTGCGGGTTATTTAGAGTGAGGAGGGTGCGGGTTATTTAGAGTGAGGTGGGTGCGGGTTATTTAGAGTGAGAGGAGGGTGCGGGTTATTTAGAGTGAGAGGGGTGCGGGTTATTTAGAGTGAGGAGGGTGCGGGTTATTTAGAGTGAGGGGAGGGTGCGGGTTATTTAGAGTGAGGGGAGGGTGCGGGTTATTTAGAGTGAGGAGGGTGCGGGTTATTTAGAGTGAGGAGGGTGCGGGTTATTTAGAGTGAGGGGAGGGTGCGGGTTATTTAGAGTGAGGGGGGGGTGCGGGTTATTTAGAGTGAGGAGGGTGCGGGTTATTTAGAGTGAGGAGGGTGCGGGTTATTTAGAGTGAGGGGAGGGTGCGGGTTATTTAGAGTGAGGGGGGTGCGGGTTATTTAGAGTGAGGGAGGGTGCGGGTTATTTAGAGTGAGGGGAGGGTGCGGGTTATATAGAGTGAGGAGGGTGCAGGTTATTCAGAGTGAGGAGGGTGCGGGTTATTTAGAGTGAGGGGGGTGCGGGTTATTTAGAGTGAGGGGGGTGCGGGTTATTTAGAGTGAGGGGAGGGTGCGGGTTATTTAGAGTGAGGAGGGTGCGGGTTATTTAGAGTGAGGGGGGTGCGGGTTATTTAGAGTGAGGGGAGGGTGCGGGTTATTTAGAGTGAGGGGAGGGTGCGGGTTATTTAGAGTGAGGGGAGGGTGCGGGTTATTTAGAGTGAGGGAGGGGTGCGGGTTATTTAGAGTGAGGGGGGTGCGGGTTATTTAGAGTGAGGGGAGGGTGCGGGTTATTTAGAGTGAGGGAGGGTGCGGGTTATTTAGAGTGAGGGGAGGGTGCGGGTTATTTAGAGTGAGGGGAGGGTGCGGGTTATTTAGAGTGAGGGGAGGGTGCGGGTTATTTAGAGTGAGGAGGGTGCGGGTTATTTAGAGTGAGGGGGGTGCGGGTTATTTAGAGTGAGGAGGGTGCAGGGTTATTTAGAGTGAGGGGAGGGTGCGGGTTATTTAGAGTGAGGGGAGGGTGCGGGTTATTTAGAGTGAGGGGAGGGTGCGGGTTATTTAGAGTGAGGAGGGTGCGGGTTATTTAGAGTGAGGGAGGGTGCGGGTTATTAGAGTGAGGAGGGTGCGGGTTATTTAGAGTGAGGAGGGTGCGGGTTATTTAGAGTGAGGGGAGGGTGCGGGTTATTTAGAGTGAGGGGAGGGTGCGGGTTATTTAGAGTGAGGAGGGTGCGGGTTATTTAGAGTGAGGGGGGTGCGGGTTATTTAGAGTGAGGGGAGGGTGCGGGTTATTTAGAGTGAGGGAGGGTGCGGGTTATTTAGAGTGAGGGGGGTGCGGGTTATTTAGAGTGAGGGGGGTGCGGGTTATTTAGAGTGAGGAGGGTGCGGGTTATTTAGAGTGAGGGGAGGATGCGGGTTATTTAGAGTGAGGGGGGGTGCGGGTTATTTAGAGTGAGGGAGGGTGCGGGTTATTTAGAGTGAGGAGGGTGCGGGTTATTTAGAGTGAGGGGAGGGTGCGGGTTATTTAGAGTGAGGAGGGTGCGGGTTATTTAGAGTGAGGGGAGGGTGCGGGTTATTTAGAGTGAGGGGGGTGCGGGTTATTTAGAGTGAGGGAGGGTGCGGGTTATTTAGAGTGAGGGGAGGGTGCGGGTTATTAGAGTGAGGAGGGTGTGCGGGTTATTTAGAGTGAGGGAGGGTGCGGGTTATTTAGAGTGAGGGGGGTGCGGGTTATTTAGAGTGAGGGGAGGGTGCGGGTTATTTAGAGTGAGGGAGGGTGCGGGTTATTTAGAGTGAGGGGGGTGCGGGTTATTTAGAGTGAGGGGAGGGTGCGGGTTATTTAGAGTGAGGGGAGGGTGCGGGTTATTTAGAGTGAGGAGGGTGCGGGTTATTTAGAGTGAGGGGGGTGCGGGTTATTTAGAGTGAGGGGGGTGCGGGTTATTTAGAGTGAGGGGAGGGTCGGGTTATTTAGAGTGAGGAGGGTGCGGGTTATTTAGAGTGAGGGGAGGGTGCGGGTTATTTAGAGTGAGGGGAGGGTGCGGGTTATTTAGAGTGAGGAGGGTGCGGGTTATTTAGAGTGAGGGGGGTGCGGGTTATTTAGAGTGAGGGAGGGTGCGGGTTATTTAGAGTGAGGGGAGGGTGCGGGTTATTTAGAGTGAGGAGGGTGCGGGTTATTTAGAGTGAGGGGGGTGCGGGTTATTTAGAGTGAGGGGAGGGTGCGGGTTATTTAGAGTGAGGGGAGGGTGCGGGTTATTTAGAGTGAGGAGGGTGCGGGTTATTTAGAGTGAGGAGGGTGCGGGTTATTTAGAGTGAGGGGAGGGTGCGGGTTATTTAGAGTGAGGGGAGGGTGCGGGTTATTTAGAGTGAGGGGAGGGTGCGGGTTATTTAGAGTGAGGAGGGTGCGGGTTATTTAGAGTGAGGGGGGTGCGGGTTATTTAGAGTGAGGGGGGTGCTGGTTATTTAGAGTGAGGAGGGTGCGGGTTATTTAGAGTGAGGGGAGGGTGCGGGTTATTTAGAGTGAGGGGAGGGTGCGGGTTATTTAGAGTGAGGGGAGGGTGCGGGTTATTTAGAGTGAGGGGGGTGCAGGTTATTTAGAGTGAGGGGAGGGTGCGGGTTATTTAGAGTGAGGGGGGTGCTGGTTATTTAGAGTGAGGGAGGGTGCGGGTTATTTAGAGTGAGGAGGGTGCGGGTTATTTAGAGTGAGGGAGGGTGCGGGTTATTTAGAGTGAGGGAGGGTGCGGGTTATTTAGAGTGAGAGGGGTGCGGGTTATTTAGAGTGAGGAGGGTGCGGGTTATTTAGAGTGAGGGGAGGGTGCGGGTTATTTAGAGTGAGGGGAGGGTGCGGGTTATTTAGAGTGAGGAGGGTGCGGGTTATTTAGAGTGAGGAGGGTGCGGGTTATTTAGAGTGAGGGGAGGGTGCGGGTTATTTAGAGTGAGGGGGGGTGCGGGTTATTTAGAGTGAGGAGGGTGCGGGTTATTTAGAGTGAGGAGGGTGCGGGTTATTTAGAGTGAGGGGAGGGTGCGGGTTATTTAGAGTGAGGAGGGTGCGGGTTATTTAGAGTGAGGGGAGGGTGCGGGTTATTAGAGTGAGGAGGGTGCAGGTTATTCAGAGTGAGGAGGGTGCGGGTTATTTAGAGTGAGGGGGGTGCGGGTTATTTAGAGTGAGGGGGGTGCGGGTTATTTAGAGTGAGGGGAGGGTGCGGGTTATTTAGAGTGAGGAGGGTGCGGGTTATTTAGAGTGAGGAGGGTGCGGGTTATTTAGAGTGAGGGGGGTGCGGGTTATTTAGAGTGAGGGGAGGGTGCGGGTTATTTAGAGTGAGGGGAGGGTGCGGGTTATTAGAGTGAGGG
Source organism: Squalus acanthias (assembly GCA_030390025.1). Classification (NCBI taxonomy): domain Eukaryota; kingdom Metazoa; phylum Chordata; class Chondrichthyes; order Squaliformes; family Squalidae; genus Squalus; species Squalus acanthias. The sequence goes on along the minus strand of CM059445.1, from coordinate 5,092,364 downwards.
GAGGGTGCAGGTTATTTAGAGTGAGGGGAGGGTGCGGGTTATTTAGAGTGAGGGGGGTGCGGGTTATTTAGAGTGAGGGGAGGGTGCGGGTTATTTAGAGTGGGGGGAGGGTGCGGGTTATTTAGAGTGAGGGGAGGGTGCGGGTTATTTAGAGTGAGGGGAGGGTGCGGGTTATTTAGAGTGAGGGAGGGTGCGGGTTATTTAGAGTGAGGGGAGGGTGCGGGTTATTTAGAGTGAGGGGAGGGTGCGGGTTATTTAGAGTGAGGGAGGGTGCGGGTTATTTAGAGTGAGGGAGGGTGCGGGTTATTTAGAGTGAGGGGAGGGTGCGGGTTATTTAGAGTGAGGAGGGTGCGGGTTATTTAGAGTGAGGAGGGTGCGGGTTATTTAGAGTGAGGGGGGGTGCGGGTTATTTAGAGTGAGGGAGGGTGCGGGTTATTTAGAGTGAGGAGGGTGCGGGTTATTTAGAGTGAGGGGGGTGCGGGTTATTTAGAGTGAGGGGAGGGTGCGGGTTATTTAGAGTGAGGGGAGGGTGCGGGTTATTTAGAGTGAGGGGGGTGCGGGTTATTTAGAGTGAGGGGGTGCGGGTTATTTAGAGTGAGGAGGGTGCGGGTTATTTAGAGTGAGGGGGGTGCGGGTTATTTAGAGTGAGGGGGGTGCGGGTTATTTAGAGTGAGGGGGGTGCGGGTTATTTAGAGTGAGGAGGGTGCGGGTTATTTAGAGTGAGGGGAGGGTGCGGGTTATTTAGAGTGAGGAGGGTGCGGGTTATTTAGAGTGAGGGAGGGTGCGGGTTATTTAGAGTGAGGGAGGGTGCGGGTTATTTAGAGTGAGGAGGGTGCGGGTTATTTAGAGTGTGGGGGGTGCGGGTTATTTAGAGTGAGGGGAGGGTGCGGGTTATTTAGAGTGAGGGGTAGGGTGCGGGTTATTTAGAGTGAGGGAGGGTGCGGGTTATTTAGAGTGAGGGGAGGGTGCGGGTTATTTAGAGTGAGGAGGGTGCGGGTTATTTAGAGTGAGGGGGGTGCGGGTTATTTAGAGTGAGGGGGGTGCGGGTTATTTAGAGTGAGGGGGGTGCGGGTTATTTAGAGTGAGGGGGGTGCGGGTTATTTAGAGTGAGGGGAGGGTGCGGGTTATTTAGAGTGAGGAGGGTGCGGGTTATTTAGAGTGAGGGGGGGTGCGGGTTATTTAGAGTGAGGAGGGTGCGGGTTATTTAGAGTGAGGGGAGGGTGCGGGTTATTTAGAGTGAGGGGAGGGTGCGGGTTATTTAGAGTGAGGAGGGTGCGGGTTATTTAGAGTGAGGGGGGTGCGGTTATTTAGAGTGAGGGAGGGTGCGGGTTATTTAGAGTGAGGAGGGTGCGGGTTATTTAGAGTGAGGGGAGGGTGCGGGTTATTTAGAGTGAGGAGGGTGCGGGTTATTTAGAGTGAGGGAGGGTGCGGGTTATTTAGAGTGAGGGAGGGTGCGGGTTATTTAGAGTGAGGGGGGTGCGGGTTATTTAGAGTGAGGGGGGTGCGGGTTATTTAGAGTGAGGGGGTGCGGGTTATTTAGAGTGAGGAGGGTGCGGGTTATTTAGAGTGAGGAGGGTGCGGGTTATTTAGAGTGAGGAGGGTGCGGGTTATTTAGAGTGAGGGGGGGGTGCGGGTTATTTAGAGTGAGGGGAGGGTGCGGGTTATTTAGAGTGAGGAGGGTGCGGGTTATTTAGAGTGAGGAGGGTGCGGGTTATTTAGAGTGAGGGGGGTGCGGGTTATTTAGAGTGAGGGGAGGGTGCGGGTTATTTAGAGTGAGGGAGGTGCAGGTTATTTAGAGTGAGGGGGGTGCGGGTTATTTAGAGTGAGGAGGGTGCGGGTTATTTAGAGTGAGGGGGGTGCGGGTTATTTAGAGTGAGGGGGGTGCGGGTTATTTAGAGTGAGGAGGGTGAGGGTTATTTAGAGTGAGGGAGGGTGCGGGTATTTAGAGTGAGGGGAGGGTGCGGGTTATTTAGAGTGAGGGAGGGTGCGGGTTATTTAGAGTGAGGGGAGGGTGCGGGTTATTTAGAGTGAGGGGGGGTGCGGGTTATTTAGAGTGAGGGAGGGTGCGGGTTATTTAGAGTGAGGGGAGGGTGCGGGTTATTTAGAGTGAGGGGAGGGTGCGGGTTATTTAGAGTGAGGGGAGGGTGCGGGTTATTTAGAGTGAGGGGAGGGTGCGGGTTATTTAGAGTGAGGGGAGGGTGCGGGTTATTTAGAGTGAGGGGAGGGTGCGGGTTATTTAGAGTGGGGGAGGGTGCGGGTTATTTAGAGTGAGGAGGGTGCGGGTTATTTAGAGTGAGGGGAGGGTGCGGGTTATTTAGAGTGAGGGAGGGTGCGGGTTATTTAGAGTGAGGGAGGGTGCGGGTTATTTAGAGTGAGGAGGGTGCGGGTTATTTAGAGTGAGGGAGGGTGCGGGTTATTTAGAGTGAGGGAGGGTGCGGGTTATTTAGAGTGAGGGGGGGTGCGGGTTATTTAGAGTGAGGAGGGTGCGGGTTATTTAGAGTGAGGGAGGGTGCGGGTTATTTAGAGTGAGGAGGGTGCGGGTTATTTAGAGTGAGGGGGGGTGCGGGTTATTTAGAGTGAGGAGGGTGCGGGTTATTTAGAGTGAGGAGGGGTGCGGGTATTTAGAGTGAGGGGGGGGTGCGGGTTATTTAGAGTGAGGGGGTGCGGGTTATTTAGAGTGAGGGGGTGCGGGTTATTTAGAGTGAGGAGGGTGCGGGTTATTTAGAGTGAGGAGGGTGCGGGTTATTTAGAGTGAGGGGGGTGCGGGTTATTTAGAGTGAGGGAGGGTGCGGGTTATTTAGAGTGAGGGGGGTGCGGGTTATTTAGAGTGAGGGGAGGGTGCGGGTTATTTAGAGTGAGGAGGGTGCGGGTTATTTAGAGTGAGGGGGGTGCGGGTTATTTAGAGTGAGGGAGGGTGCGGGTTATTTAGAGTGAGGAGGGTGCGGGTTATTTAGAGTGAGGGGAGGGTGCGGGTTATTTAGAGTGAGGGAGGGTGCGGGTTATTTAGAGTGAGGGGAGGGTGCGGGTTATTTAGAGTGAGGGGGGTGCGGGTTATTTAGAGTGAGGAGGGTGCGGGTTATTTAGAGTGAGGAGGGTGCGGGTTATTTAGAGTGAGGAGGGTGCGGGTTATTTAGAGTGAGGGAGGGTGCGGGTTATTTAGAGTGAGGGGAGGGTGCGGGTTATTTAGAGTGAGGAGGGTGCGGGTTATTTAGAGTGAGGGGGGTGCGGGTTATTTAGAGTGAGGAGGGTGCGGGTTATTTAGAGTGAGGGGGGTGCGGGTTATTTAGAGTGAGGGGGGTGCGGGTTATTTAGAGTGAGGGGAGGTGCGGGTTATTTAGAGTGAGGAGGGTGCGGGTTATTTAGAGTGAGGGGGGTGGGGTTATTTAGAGTGAGGGAGGGTGCGGGTTATTTAGAGTGAGGGGAGGGTGCGGATTATTTAGAGTGAGGGGAGGGTGCGGGTTATTTAGAGTGAGGAGGGTGCGGGTTATTTAGAGTGAGGAGGGTGCGGGTTATTTAGAGTGAGGGAGGGTGCGGGTTATTTAGAGTGAGGGGAGGGTGCGGGTTATTTAGAGTGAGGGGAGGGTGCGGGTTATTTAGAGTGAGGGAGGGTGCGGGTTATTTAGAGTGAGGGAGGGTGCGGGTTATTTAGAGTGAGGGAGGGTGCGGGTTATTTAGAGTGAGGGAGGGTGCGGGTTATTTAGAGTGAGGGAGGGTGCGGGTTATTTAGAGTGAGGGAGGGTGCGGGTTATTTAGAGTGAGGAGGGTGCGGGTTATTTAGAGTGAGGGGGGTGCGGGTTATTTAGAGTGAGGGGAGGGTGCGGGTTATTTAGAGTGAGGGGGGGTGCGGGTTATTTAGAGTGAGGGGGGGTGCGGGTTATTTAGAGTGAGGAGGGTGCGGGTTATTTAGAGTGAGGGAGGGTGCGGGTTATTTAGAGTGAGGGGAGGGTGCGGGTTATTTAGAGTGAGGGAGGGTGCGGGTTATTTAGAGTGAGGGGAGGGTGCGGGTTATTTAGAGTGAGGGGAGGGTGCGGGTTATTTAGAGTGAGGGAGGGTGCGGGTTATTTAGAGTGAGGGGAGGGTGCGGGTTATTTAGAGTGAGGGAGGGTGCGGGTTATTTAGAGTGAGGGGGGGTGCGGGTTATTTAGAGTGAGGGGAGGGTGCGGGTTATTTAGAGTGAGGAGGGTGCGGGTTATTTAGAGTGAGGGGAGGGTGCGGGTTATTTAGAGTGAGGAGGGTGCGGGGTTATTTAGAGTGAGGAGGGTGCGGGTTATTTAGAGTGAGGGAGGGTGCGGGTTATTTAGAGTGAGGGAGGGTGCGGGTTATTAGAGTGAGGAGGGATGCGGGTTATTTAGGTGAGGGGAGGGTGCGGGTTATTTAGAGTGAGGGGAGGGTGCGGGTTATTTAGAGTGAGGGAGGGTGCGGGTTATTTAGAGTGAGGGGAGGGTGCGGGTTATTTAGAGTGAGGGAGGGTGCGGGTTATTTAGAGTGAGGGAGGGTGCGGGTTATTTAGAGTGAGGAGGGTGCGGGTTATTTAGAGTGAGGGGAGGGTGCGGGTTATTTAGAGTGAGGGGAGGGTGCGGGTTATTTAGAGTGAGGGGAGGTGCGGGTTATTTAGAGTGAGGGGGGTGCGGGTTATTTAGAGTGAGGGGAGGGTGCGGGTTATTTAGAGTGAGGAGGGTGCGGGTTATTTAGAGTGAGGAGGGTGCGGGTTATTTAGCGTGAGGGTGGGTGCGGGTTATTTAGAGTGAGGGGAGGGTGCGGGTTATTTAGAGTGAGGGAGGGTGCGGGTTATTTAGAGTGAGGGAGGGTGCGGGTTATTTAGAGTGAGGGGAGGGTGCGGTTATTTAGAGTGAGGGAGGGTGCGGGTTATTTAGAGTGAGGGAGGGTGCGGGTTATTTAGAGTGAGGGGAGGGTGCGGGTTATTTAGAGTGAGGGGAGGGTGCGGGTTATTTAGAGTGAGGGAGGGTGCGGGTTATTTAGAGTGAGGGGGGTGCGGGTTATTTAGAGTGAGGGGGGTGCGGGTTATTTAGAGTGAGGGGGGGTGCAGGTTATTTAGAGTGAGGGGGGGTGCGGGTTATTTAGAGTGAGGGGGGTGCGGGTTATTTAGAGTGAGGGGGGTGCGGGTTATTTAGAGTGAGGGGGGTGCGGGTGTATTTAGAGTGAGGGGGAGGGTGCGGGTTATTTAGAGTGAGGGGAGGTGCGGGTTATTTAGAGTGAGGGGCGGTGCGGGTTATTTAGAGTGAGGAGGGTGCGGGTTATTTAGAGTGAGGGGGGTGCTGGTTATTTAGAGTGAGGAGGGTGCGGGTTATTTAGAGTGAGGGAGGGTGCTGGTTATTTAGAGTGAGGAGGGTGCGGGTTATTTAGAGTGAGGAGGGTGCGGGTTATTTAGAGTGAGGGGGGGTGCGGGTTATTTAGAGTGAGGAGGGTGCGGGTTATTTAGAGTGAGGGGGGGTGCGGGTTATTTAGAGTGAGGGGAGGGTGCGGGTTATTTAGAGTGAGGGGAGGTGCGGGTTATTTAGAGTGAGGGGAGGGTGCGGGTTATTTAGAGTGAGGAGGGTGCGGGTTATTTAGAGTGAGGGGGGTGCGGGTTATTTAGAGTGAGGGAGGGTGCTGGTTATTTAGAGTGAGGAGGGTGCGGGTTATTTAGAGTGAGGGGAGGGTGCGGGTTATTTAGAGTGAGGGGAGGGTGCGGGTTATTTAGAGTGAGGGAGGGTGCGGGTTATTTAGAGTGAGGAGGGTGCGGGTTATTAGAGTGAGGAGGGTGCTGGTTATTTAGAGTGAGGGAGGGTGCGGGTTATTTAGAGTGAGGGGAGGGTGCGGGTTATTTAGAGTGAGGGGAGGGTGCGGGTTATTTAGAGTGAGGGGAGGGTGCGGGTTATTTAGAGTGAGGGAGGGTGCGGGTTATTTAGAGTGAGGGGAGGGTGCGGGTTATTTAGAGTGAGGGGGGTGCGGGTTATTTAGAGTGAGGGGGGTGCAGGGTTATTTAGAGTGAGGGGAGGGTGCTGGGTTATTTAGAGTGAGGAGGGTGCGGGTTATTTAGAGTGAGGGGAGGGTGCGGGTTATTTAGAGTGAGGGGGGTGCGGGTTATTTAGAGTGAGGGGGGTGCGGGTTATTTAGAGTGAGGAGGGTGCGGGTTATTTAGAGTGAGGGGAGGGTGCGGGTTATTTAGAGTGAGGGGGGTGCTGGTTATTTAGAGTGAGGAGGGTGCGGGTTATGTAGAGTGAGGGGAGGGTGCGGGTTATTTAGAGTGAGGAGTGTGCGGGTTATGTAGAGTGAGGGGAGGGTGCGGGTTATTTAGAGTGAGGAGGGTGCGGGTTATTTAGAGTGAGGGGAGGGTGCGGGTTATTTAGAGTGAGGGGGGGTGCGGGTTATTTAGAGTGAGGGGAGGGTGCGGGTTATTTAGAGTGAGGGGGGTGCGGGTTATTTAGAGTGAGGAGGGTGCGGGTTATTTAGAGTGAGGAGGGTGCGGGTTATTTAGAGTGAGGGGGGTGCGGGTTATTTAGAGTGAGGGGGGTGCGGGTTATTTAGAGTGAGGGGAGGGTGCGGGTTATTTAGAGTGAGGGGAGGGTGCGGGTTATTTAGAGTGAGGGGAGGGTGCGGGTTATTTAGAGTGAGGGAGGGTGCGGGTTATTTAGAGTGAGGGGGGTGCGGGTTATTTAGAGTGAGGAGGGTGCGGGTTATTTAGAGTGAGGGGGGTGCGGGTTATTTAGAGTGAGGGGGGTGCGGGTTATTTAGAGTGAGGGGAGGGTGCGGGTTATTTAGAGTGAGGGGAGGGTGCGGGTTATTTAGAGTGAGGGGAGGGTGCGGGTTATTTAGAGTGAGGGGGTGCGGGTTATTTAGAGTGAGGGGAGGGTGCGGGTTATTTAGAGTGAGGAGGGTGCGGGTTATTTAGAGTGAGGAGGGTGCGGGTTATTAGAGTGAGGGGGGTGCGGGTTATTTAGAGTGAGGGGAGGGTGCGGGTTATTTAGAGTGAGGGGGGGTGCGGGTTATTTAGAGTGAGGGAGGGTGCGGGTTATTTAGAGTGAGGGGAGGGTGCGGGTTATTTAGAGTGAGGAGGGTGCGGGTTATTTAGAGTGAGGGAGGGTGCGGGTTATTTAGAGTGAGGAGGGTGCGGGTTATTTAGAGTGAGGGGGGTGCGGGTTATTTAGAGTGAGGAGGGTGCGGGTTATTTAGAGTGAGGGGGGGTGCGGGTTATTTAGAGTGAGGGAGGGTGCGGGTTATTTAGAGTGAGGGGGGTGCGGGTTATTTAGAGTGAGGGAGGGTGCGGGTTATTTAGAGTGAGGAGGGTGCGGGTTATTTAGAGTGAGGGAGGGTGCGGGTTATTTAGAGTGAGGGGAGGGTGCGGGTTATTTAGAGTGAGGGAGGGTGCGGGTTATTTAGAGTGAGGGGAGGGTGCGGGTTATTTAGAGTGAGGGGAGGGTGCGGGTTATTTAGAGTGAGGAGGGTGCGGGTTATTTAGAGTGAGGGAGGGTGCGGGTTATTTAGAGTGAGGAGGGGGTGCGGGTTATTTAGAGTGAGGAGGGTGCGGGTTATTTAGAGTGAGGGAGGGTGCGGGTTATTTAGAGTGAGGGAGGGTGCGGGTTATTTAGAGTGAGGGGAGGGTGCGGGTTATTTAGAGTGAGGAGGGTGCGGGTTATTTAGAGTGAGGGGGGTGCGGGTTATTTAGAGTGAGGGAGGGTGCGGGTTATTTAGAGTGAGGGGAGGGTGCGGGTTATTTAGAGTGAGGGAGGGTGCGGGTTATTTAGAGTGAGGGGGGTGCGGGTTATTTAGAGTGAGGGGAGGGTGCGGGTTATTTAGAGTGAGGAGGGTGCGGGTTATTTAGAGTGAGGGGGGGTGCGGGTTATTTAGAGTGAGGGGAGGGTGCGGGTTATTTAGAGTGAGGAGGGTGCGGGTTATTTAGAGTGAGGGAGGGTGCGGGTTATTTAGAGTGAGGAGGGTGCGGGTTATTTAGAGTGAGGGGAGGGTGCGGGTTATTTAGAGTGAGGAGGGTGCGGGTTATTTAGAGTGAGGGGGGTGCGGGTTATTTAGAGTGAGGGAGGGTGCGGGTTATTTAGAGTGAGGGGAGGGTGCGGGTTATTTAGAGTGAGGGAGGGTGCGGGTTATTTAGAGTGAGGGGGGTGCGGGTTATTAGAGTGAGGGGAGGGTGCGGTTATTTAGAGTGAGGGAGGGTGCGGGTTATTTAGAGTGAGGGGGGTGCGGGTTATTTAGAGTGAGGGGAGGGTGCGGGTTATTTAGAGTGAGGAGGGTGCGGGTTATTTAGAGTGAGGGGGGTGCGGGTTATTTAGAGTGAGGAGGGTGCGGGTTATTTAGAGTGAGGGGGGTGCGGGTTATTTAGAGTGAGGGGGGTGCGGGTTATTTAGAGTGAGGGGAGGGCGGGTTATTTAGAGTGAGGAGGGTGCGGGTTATTTAGAGTGAGGGGGGGTGCGGGTTATTTAGAGTGGGGGGAGGGTGCGGGTTATTTAGAGTGGGGGGAGGGTGCGGGTTATTTAGAGTGAGGGGAGGGTGCGGGTTATTTAGAGTGAGGAGGGGGTGCGGGTTATTTAGAGTGAGGAGGGTGCGGGTTATTTAGAGTGAGGAGGGTGCGGGTTATTTAGAGTGAGGGGGGGGTGCGGGTTATTTAGAGTGGGGGGAGGGTGCGGGTTATTTAGAGTGAGGGGAGGGTGCGGGTTATTTAGAGTGAGGGGGTGCGGGTTATTTAGAGTGAGGAGGGTGCGGGTTATTTAGAGTGGGGGGAGGGTGCGGGGTTATTTAGAGTGAGGGGAGGGTGCGGGTTATTTAGAGTGAGGGGAGGTGCGGGTTATTTAGAGTGAGGGGGGGTGCGGGTATTTAGAGTGAGGAGGGTGCGGGTTATTTAGAGTGAGGGGGGGTGCGGGTTATTTAGAGTGAGGGGAGGGTGCGGGTTATTTAGAGTGAGGGAGGGTGCGGGTTATTTAGAGTGAGGGGAGGGTGCGGGTTATTTAGAGTGAGGAGGGTGCGGGTTATTTAGAGTGAGGGGAAGGGTGCGGGTTATTTAGAGTGAGGGGGGTGCGGGTTATTTAGAGTGAGGGAGGGTGCGGGGTTATTTAGAGTGAGGAGGGTGCGGGTTATTTAGAGAGAGGAGGGTGCGGGTTATTTAGAGTGAGGGAGGGTGCGGGTTATTTAGAGTGAGGGGGGGTGCGGGTTATTTAGAGTGAGGGGAGGGTGCGGGTTATTTAGAGGTGAGGGGGTGCGGGTTATTTAGAGTGAGGGGGGGTGCGGGTTATTTAGAGTGGGAGGGTGCGGGTTATTTAGAGTGAGGGAGGGTGCGGGTTATTTAGAGTGAGGAGGGTGCGGGTTATTTAGAGTGAGGGGGGGTGCGGGTTATTTAGAGTGAGGGGGGTGCGGGTTATTTAGAGTGAGGGGAGGGTGCGGGTTATTTAGAGTGAGGGGGGGGTGCGGGTTATTAGAGTGAGGGGGGTGCGGGTTATTTAGAGTGAGGGAGGGTGCGGGTTATTTAGAGTGAGGGGGGGGTGCGGGTTATTTATGAGTGAGGGGGGTGCGGGTTATTTAGAGTGAGGGAGGGGTGCGGGTTATTTAGAGTGAGGGGGGGGTGCGGGTTATTTAGAGTGAGGGAGGGTGCGGGTTATTTAGAGTGAGGGAGGGTGCGGGTTATTTAGAGTGAGGGGGGGTGCGGGTTATTTAGAGTGAGGGAGGGTGCGGGTTATTTAGAGTGAGGGGGGGTGCGGTTATTTAGAGTGAGGAGGGTGCGGGTTATTTAGAGTGAGGAGGGTGCGGGTTATTTAGAGTGAGGAGGGGTGCGGGTTATTAGAGTGAGGTGGGTGCGGGTTATTTAGAGTGAGGGGGATGTGCGGGTAATTTAGAGTGAGGAGGGTGCGGGTTATTTAGAGTGAGGGGGGAGTGCGGGTTAATTTAGAGTGAGGGGAGGAGTTCGGTTATTTAGAGTGAGGGAGGTTGCGGGGTATTTAGAGTGTGAGGAGGGTGACGGGGTGATTCCAGAGTGAGGAGGGTGGGGTTATTTAGAAGTGAGGGGGAGGGGCGGGTTATATTTAGAGTGAGGGGAGGTGTGCTGGGTTATTTAGAGTGAGGGGAGGGTGCGGGTATATTAGAGTGAGGGGCGGTGCGGGTTATTCTAGAGTGAGGGAGGTGTGCGGGTTATTTAGAGTGAGGTGAGAGTGCAGGTTATTTAGAGTGAGAGGGGTGCGGGTTATTTAGACGGTGAGGGGGGTGCTGGTTATTTAGAAGTGAGGGGGGGGTGCGGGTTATTTAGAGAGAGGGGGGGAGGGTGCGGGTTATTTAGAGTGAGGAGGGTGCGGGTTATTTAGAGTGAGGGGAGGGTGCGGGTTATTTAGAGTGAGGGGGTGCGGGTTATTTAGAGTGAGGGAGGGTGCGGGTTATTTAGAGTGAGGGGAGGGTGCGGGTTATTTAGAGTGAGGAGGGTGCGGGTTATTTAGAGTGAGGTGGGGTGCGGTTATTTAGAGTGAGGGGAGGGTGCGGGTTATTTAGAGTGAGGGAGGGTGCGGGTTATTTAGAGTGAGGGGGAGGTGCGGGTTATTTAGAGTGAGGGGAGGGTGCGGGTTATTTAGAGTGAGGGGAGGGTGCGGGTTATTTAGAGTGAGGGGAGGGTGCGGGTTATTTAGAGTGAGGGAGGGTGCGGGTTATTTAGAGTGAGGGGAGGGTGCGGGTTATTTAGAGTGAGGAGGGTGCGGGTTATTTAGAGTGAGGGGAGGGTGCGGGTTATTTAGAGTGAGGGGAGGGTGCGGGTTATTTAGAGTGAGGAGGGTGCGGGTTATTTAGAGTGAGGGAGGGTGTGGGTTATTTAGAGTGAGGGGAGGGTGCGGGTTATTTAGAGTGAGGAGGGTGCGGGTTATTTAGAGTGAGGGGGGTGCGGGTTATTTAGAGTGAGGGGAGGGTGCGGTTATTTAGAGTGAGGAGGGGTGCGGGTTATTTAGAGTGAGGGGAGGGTGCGGGTTATTTAGAGTGAGGGGGGGTGCGGGTTATTTAGAGTGAGGGGGGTGCGGGTTATTTAGAGTGAGGAGGGTGCGGGTTATTTAGAGTGAGGGGGGTGCGGGTTATTTAGAGTGAGGAGGGTGCGGGTTATTTAGAGTGAGGGGAGGGTGCGGTTATTTAGAGTGAGGAGGGGGTGCGGGTTATTTAGAGTGAGGGAGGGTGCGGGTTATTTAGAGTGAGGGGGGGTGCGGGTTATTTAGAGTGAGGGGAGGGTGCGGGTATTTAGAGTGAGGAGGGTGCGGGTTATTTAGAGTGAGGGAGGGTGCGGGTTATTTAGAGTGAGGAGGGTGCGGGTTATTTAGAGTGAGGGGAGGGTGCGGGTTATTTAGAGTGAGGGGAGGGTGCGGGTTATTTAGAGTGAGGGAGGGTGCGGGTTATTTAGAGTGAGGGAGGGTGCGGGTTATTTAGAGTGAGGAGGGTGCGGGTTATTTAGAGTGAGGGGAGGGTGCGGGTTATTTAGAGTGAGGAGGGTGCGGGTTATTTAGAGTGAGGGAGGGTGCGGGTTATTTAGAGTGAGGGGGGGGTGCGGGTTATTTAGAGTGAGGGGAGGGTGCGGGTTATTTAGAGTGAGGGAGGGTGCGGGTTATTTAGAGTGAGGGAGGGTGCGGGTTATTTAGAGTGAGGGAGGGTGCGGGTTATTTAGAGTGAGGGGAGGGTGCGGGTTATTTAGAGTGAGGGAGGGTGCGGGTTATTTAGAGTGAGGGGGGTGCGGGTTATTTAGAGTGAGGGAGGGTGCGGGTTATTTAGAGTGAGGGAGGGTGCGGGGTTATTTAGAGTGAGGAGGGTGCTGGTTATTTAGAGTGAGGGGGGGTGCAGTGTTATTTAGAGTGAGGGGAGGTGCGGGTTATTTAGAGTGAGGGGGGGTGCAGGTTATTTAGAGTGAGGGGAGGGTGTCGGGTTATTAGAGTGAGGGGGGGGTGCGGGTTATTTAGAGTGAGGGGGGTGCGGGTTATTTAGAGTGAGGAGGGTGCGGGTTATTTAGAGTGAGGAGGGTGCGGTGTTATTTAGAGTGAGGGGAGGGTGCGGGTTATTTAGATTGAGGAGGGTGCAGGTTATTTAGAGTGAGGGGAGGGTGCGGGTTATTTAGAGTGAGGAGGGTGCGGGTTATTTAGAGTGAGGAGGGTGCGGGTTATTTAGAGTGAGGGGGGTGCGGGTTATTTAGAGTGAGGGGGGTGCGGGTTATTCAGAGTGAGGGGGGGGTGCGGGTTATTTAGAGTGAGGGGAGGGTGCCGGGTTATTTAGAGTGAGGGGGGTGCGGGTTATTTAGAGTGAGGGGGGTGAGGGTTATTTAGAGTGAGGGGGGTGCGGGTTATTTAGAGTGAGGGAGGGTGCGGGTTATTTAGAGTGAGGGGGGTGCGGGTTATTTAGAGTGAGGGGGGTGCGGGTTATTTAGAGTGAGGGAGGGTGCGGGTTATTTAGAGTGAGGGAGGGTGCGGGTTATTTAGAGTGAGGAGGGTGCGGGTTATTTAGAGTGAGGGGAGGGTGCGGGTTATTTAGAGTGAGGGGGGGTGCGGGTTATTTAGAGTGAGGAGGGTGCGGGTTATTTAGAGTGAGGAGGGTGCGGGTTATTTAGAGTGAGGAGGGTGCGGGTTATTTAGAGTGAGGAGGGTGCGGGTTATTTAGAGTGAGGAGGGTGCGGGTTATTTAGAGTGAGGGGAGGGTGCGGGTTATTTAGAGTGAGGGGGGTGCGGGTTATTTAGAGTGAGGAGGGTGCGGGTTATTTAGAGTGAGGAGGGTGCGGGTTATTTAGAGTGAGGGGAGGGTGCGGGTTATTTAGAGTGAGGGGAGGGTGCGGGTTATTTAGAGTGAGGGGAGGGTGCGGGTTATTTAGAGTGAGGGGAGGGTGCGGGTTATTTAGAGTGAGGGGAGGGTGCGGGTTATTTAGAGTGAGGGGGGTGCGGGTTATTTAGAGTGAGGAGGGTGCGGGTTATTTCGAGTGAGGAGGGTGCGGGTTATTTAGAGTGAGGGGAGGGTGCGGGTTATTTAGAGTGAGGGGGGTGCGGGTTATTTAGAGTGAGGGAGGGTGCGGGTTATTTAGAGTGAGGGGGTGCGGGTTATTTAGAGTGAGGAGGGTGCGGGTTATTTAGAGTGAGGAGGGGTGCGGCTTATTTAGAGTGAGGAGGGTGCGGGTTATTTAGAGTGAGGGGAGGGTGCGGGTTATTTAGAGTGAGGGGAGGGTGCGGGTTATTTAGAGTGAGGGGAGGGTGCGGGTTATTTAGAGTGAGGGGAGGGTGCGGGTTATTTAGAGTGAGGAGGGTGCGGCTTATTTAGAGTGAGGAGGGTGCGGGTTATTTAGAGTGAGGGGAGGGTGCGGGTTATTTAGAGTGAGGGGAGGGTGCGGGTTATTTAGAGTGAGGGGAGGGTGCGGGTTATTCAGAGTGAGGGGAGGGTGCGGGTTATTTAGAGTGAGGAGGGTGCGGGTTATTTAGAGTGAGGGGGGGTGCGGGTTATTCAGAGTGAGGGGAGGGTGCGGGTTATTTAGAGTGAGGGGGGTGCGGGTTATTTAGAGTGAGGAGGGTGCGGATTATTCAGAGTGAGGGGAGGGTGCGGGTTATTTAGAGTGAGGGGAGGGTGCGGGTTATTCAGAGTGAGGAGGGTGCGGGTTATTTAGAGTGAGGGGAGGGTGCGGGTTATTTAGAGTGAGGGGAGGGTGCGGGTTATTTAGAGTGAGGAGGGTGCGGGTTATTTAGAGTGAGGAGGGTGCGGGTTATTTAGAGTGAGGAGGGTGCGGGTTAGTTAGAGTGAGGAGGGTGCGGGTTATTTAGAGTGAGGAGGGTGCGGGTTATTTAGAGTGAGGGGGGTGCGGGTTATTTAGAGTGAGGAGGGTGCGGGTTATTTAGAGTGAGGGGAGGGTGCGGGTTATTCAGAGTGAGGGGAGGGTGCGGGTTATTTAGAGTGAGGGGGGGTGCGGGTTATTCAGAGTGAGGGGAGGGTGCGGGTTATTTAGAGTGAGGGAGGGTGCGGGTTATTTAGAGTGAGGGGAGGGTGCTGGGTTATTTAGAGTGAGGGGAGGGTGCGGGTTATTTAGAGTGAGGGGAGGGTGCGGGTTATTTAGAGTGAGGGGAGGGTGCGGGTTATTTAGAGTGAGGGGGGTGCGGGTTATTTAGAGTGAGGGGAGGGTGCGGGTTATTTAGAGTGAGGGGGGTGCGGGTTATTTAGAGTGGGGGGGGGGTGCGGGTTATTTAGAGTGAGGGGAGGGTGCGGGTTATTTAGAGTGAGGAGGGTGCGGGTTATTTAGAGTGAGGGGAGGGTGCGGGTTATTTAGAGTGAGGGGGGTGCGGGTTATTTAGAGTGAGGAGGGTGCGGGTTATTTAGAGTGAGGGGGGTGCGGGTTATTTAGAGTGAGGGGGGTGCGGGTTATTCAGAGTGAGGGGAGGGTGCGGGTTATTTAGAGTGAGGGGGGTGCGGGTTATTCAGAGTGAGGGGAGGGTGCGGGTTATTTAGAGTGGGGGGGGTGCGGGTTATTTAGAGTGAGGGGGGGTGCGGGTTATTTAGAGTGAGGGGAGGGTGCGGGTTATTTAGAGTGAGGGGGGTGCGGGTTATTTAGAGTGAGGGGGGTGCGGGTTATTCAGAGTGAGGGGAGGGTGCGGGTTATTTAGAGTGAGGGGGGTGCGGGTTATTCAGAGTGAGGGGGGGGTGCGGGTTATTTAGAGTGAGGGGAGGGTGTGGGTTATTTAGAGTGAGGGGGGTGCGGGTTATTTAGAGTGAGGGGAGGGTGCGGGTTATTTAGAGTGAGGAGGGTGCGGGTTATTGAGAGTGAGGGGGGTGCGGGTTATTTAGAGTGAGGAGGGTGCGGGTTATTTAGAGTGAGGGGAGGGTGCGGGTTATTTAGAGTGAGGAGGGTGCGGGTTATTTAGAGTGAGGGGGGTGCGGGTTATTTAGAGTGAGGGGGGTGCGGGTTATTCAGAGTGAGGGGGGGGTGCGGGTTATTTAGAGTGAGGGGAGGGTGCGGGTTATTTAGAGTGAGGGGGGTGCGGGTTATTTAGAGTGAGGGGGGTGCGGGTTATTCAGAGTGAGGGGGGGGTGCGGGTTATTTAGAGTGAGGGGAGGGTGCGGGTTATTTAGAGTGAGGGGGGGGTGCGGGTTATTTAGAGTGAGGGGAGGGTGCGGGTTATTTAGAGTGAGGAGGGTGCGGGTTATTTAGAGTGAGGAGGGTGCGGGTTATTTAGAGTGAGGAGCGTGCGGGTTATTTAGAGTGAGGGGAGGGTGCAGGTTATTTTGAGTGAGGAGGGTGCGGGTTATTTAGAGTGAGGAGGGTGCGGGTTATTTAGAGTGAGGGGAGGGTGCGGGTTATTTAGAGTGAGGGGAGGGTGCGGGTTATTTAGAGTGAGGGGGGTGCGGGTTATTTAGAGTGAGGAGGGTGCGGGTTATTTAGAGTGAGGGGAGGGTGCGAGTTATTTAGAGTGAGGGGAGGGTGCGGGTTATTTAGAGTGAGGGGGGTGCGGGTTATTTAGAGTGAGGGGAGGGTGCGGGTTATTTAGAGTGAGGAGGGTGCGGGTTATTTAGAGTGAGGAGGGTGCGGGTTATTTAGAGTGAGGAGGGTGCGGGTTATTTAGAGTGAGGGGAGGGTGCGGGTTATTTAGAGTGAGGGGAGGGTGCGGGTTATTTAGAGTGAGGGGAGGGTGCGGGTTATTTAGAGTGAGGGGAGGGTGCGGGTTATTCAGAGTGAGGGGAGGGTGCGGGTTATTTAGAGTGAGGGGAGGGTGCGGGTTATTTAGAGTGAGGGGGGTGCAGGTTATTTAAAGTGAGGGGGGTGCGGGTTATTTAGAGTGAGGGGGGTGCGGGTTATTTAGAGTGAGGGGAGGGTGCGGGTTATTTAGAGTGAGGGGAGGGTGCGGGTTATTTAGAGTGAGGGGGGTGCAGGTTATTTAGAGTGAGGGGGGTGCGGGTTATTTAGAGTGAGGGGGGTGCGGGTTATTTAGATTGAGGGGAGGGTGCGGGTTATTTTTGGGAGGTCTGACCTGGGCCTCTTGACCCTGTCTGTGTTCGTCCCCTCTGTGTGAAGTCGTTGAATCAAAACTGGCTGAGCCCCTTCCCACGCCTGAGTTGAGGTCGGTGCGATGTGGCCATGTCAAGCAATGCGTTAGATGTAGTTTGTCTCCACAGTAATTAAACTTGTAAACTTCAATACAGTCTCATCAGCGTAACCACTCGCAGCTCCCTTCGACTCTCCTCGTATCTCCTGTGCCTAATCCAGGGTTCCACTTTGCAGGTGCTCTGTAGTCGCTGTAGGACAGTAACTGGCGGACATCCTTCTGTTTTTGAATCTCCCCGCTCTGTACAAACTCTAGACAGATTTATACTCTATTTGCTGCCTACGGACCTCAATATTTTATTTGTCTTCATTTCCTCGTTAGCTTCATTGAGTTATTTTACAGCAAATGACAGATCACTTTTCGGTGCTGTGTCTTGTATTTCCAGTTTCAGGCCCTTGGCCCCCATCTCATGAATGCATTTGTAACTGGGATGGAGATCTTTTCGATTGTGCTTTGGGGGATGGGGGGTCACTCGATGGCTTCTGTCCCTGACTGCTGCGCGTCCCTTAATCGTATTCCGTTGCTAGCACTGAGAGATGTGTGATCTCCTCTTCAGCGAGCAGGGAAGTGGTACCTGACACCTCCTGCGAGCTTAATTCCCTCTGCAGCTCCGCTAAGCAGTCACAACAACAACTTGCATTTATATAGCGCCTTTAATGTCGTAAAACATCCCGAGGTGCTTCACAGCAGCATATTCAAACAAAATTTGACACCGAGCCACATAAGGAGATATTAGGGCAGAGGTAGGTTTTAAGGAGCGTCTTAAAGGAGGAGGGAGAGTTAGAGAGGCGGAGAGGTTTAGGGAGGGAATTCCAGAGCTTAGGGTCTCGGCAGCTGAAGGCACGGCCGCCAATGGTGGAGCGATGGAAATCGGGGATGCGCAAGGGACCAGAATTGGAGGAGCGCAGAGATCTCGGTGGGTTGTAGGGCTGGAGGAGGTTTCAGAGATAGGGAGGGGCGAGGCCATGGAGGGATTTGAAAACTAGGATGAGAATTTTAAATCCTCACACTATTCTGTCAAGCTGTTGTTTGCCAAGTTGGAGTTCGCTGTGCATCAGAATCGTAAACATCGGGAAGCATGTTAGGGGAAACCTGCATAACTGTGTGAAACATATTACATCTGCACGCACTCCCTATTAACCTTTGTGTCAGCTGTGACTCAGTGGGTAGCACTCTCTCGCTTACTGAGTCTGAAGGTTGTGGGTTCAAGTCCCACTCCAGAGACTTGAGCACATAATCCAGGCTGACACTCCAGGGCGGTGCTGAGGGAGGGCTGCACTGTCGGAGGTGCCGTCTTTTGGATGATATGTTAAACCGAGGGGCCCCGTCTGCCCTCTCAGGTTAACGTAAAAACTCCCATGGCACTATTCGAAGAAGATGTGGGGAGTTCTCCCCGGTGTCCTGGCCAATATTTATCCCTCAACCAACATCACTAAAAACAGATTATCTGGTCATTATCACATTGCTGTTTGTGGGACCTTGCTGTGCGCAAATTGGCTGCCGCGTTTCCTATAGTACAACAGTGACTGCACTTCAAAATTGGTTGTAAAATACTTTGGGACCTTCTGATGTTATGAAAGGTGCTAAGTAAATACAACTCTTCCAATCCTTTTCCAAGTCCATATTTATAATGGAAATAAAATGCTTATGTAAGCATTTCATGCTGTAATTGCTCCCTCCCACACATCCCCACACTAACCCCCTTCCCCTAAGCCACCCCACCCTCCCCCGCCACCCCTCACCCGTCCCACCCAACGCACCCTCCCAACCCTACCACATGGGGCATGCTTTTAGGGTGTGCTAAGATGATATCTAAATGCAAGTTCTCTGGATATTAAATCTCCATAGGGGACAGTGGGTAGGGGGGGCTGAGCTACAGTGACCTGAGAGAGACTCCAGTAACCTGAGGGGAGTTGAACCAGGCACCAGTGACCCGGTGGAGCAGCACCAGTCTGACCAGCACCGCTGAACTCTCAGTGGAGTTCTGTTATAAATATTGGAACCCAGCAACTGATTAATAAATCAATCTGTGGGCGCGTGTGAACACAGCTCTTGGAGAGAGGTGTGCTGCTCCGTCACACGCCTCTGATTCCCTCCCAGCGATCTTGAGGTCGTAGAATCTTACAGCACAGAAGGAGGCCATTCGGCCCATCGTGCCTGTGCCGGCTCTTTGAAGGAGCTACTCAATTAGTCCCACTCCCCCCCCTACTCTTTCCCCAGAGCCCTGCAAATTTTTCTCTTCCTTCAAGTATTTATCCAATTCCCTTTTGAAAGTTACTATTGAATCTGCTTCCACCGCCCTTTCAGGCAGCGCGTTCCAGATCACAACAACTCGCTGCGTAAAAAAAATTCTCCTCATCTCCCCTCCCCCCCCCCCCGCTCAGTTCCTTTGCCAATGACCTTAAATCTATGTCCTCTGGTTAGCGACCCTCCTTTTTTTTAATTCGTTTTTATGGGATGTGGGCGTCGCTGGCAAGGCCAGCATTTATTGTCCATCCCTAGTTGCCCTTGAGAAGGTGGTGGTGAGCCGCCTTCTTGAACCGCTGCAGTCCGTGTGGTGAAAGTACTCCCACAGTGCTGTTAGGGAGGGAGTTCCAGGATTTTGACCCAGCGACGATGAAGGATCGGCGATATACTTGCAAGTCAGGATGATGTGTGACTTGGAGGGGAACTTGGAGGTGGTGGTGTTCCCATGTGCCTGCTGCCCTTGTCCTTCTAGGTGGTAGAGGTCGCGGGTTTGGGAAGTGCTGCCGAAGAAGCCTTGGCGAGTTGCTGCAGTGCATCTTGTAGATGGTACACACTGCAGCCACGGTGCGCCGGTGGTGGAGGGTGTGAATGTTTAAGGTGGTGGATGGGGTGCCAATCAAGTGGGCTGCTTTATCCTGGATGGTGTTGAGCTTCTTGAGTGTTGTTGGAGTCGCACTCATCCAGGCAAGTGCAGAGTATTCCATCACACTCCTGACTTGTGCCTTGTAGATGGTGGAAAGGCTTTGGGGAGTCAGGAGGTGAGACACTCGCCGCAGAATACCTAGCCTCTGACCTGCTCTTGTTGCCACAGTATTTATGTGGCTGGTCCACTGGCTGTTTCCTGCCACAGGAAACAGTTTCTCCTTATCTACCCAATCAAAACCATTCCTGATTTTGAACACCTCAATTAAATCTCCCCTTAAGCTTCTCTGCTCTAAGGATAACAATCCCAGCTTCTCCAGTTTCTCCGAGCATCTTGCAAGATTTCCATTTGGTTTATGCGGCTGTCTCAGAGGAGAACTGATATCAATCGATGACCTTCTCAGTTCCCCATCCCCCTCCCCATGTACTCAACCTTCTAAATTTACTCATCAAAACCAGACCCCTTACACTAAAGCCGTGTTAACCATCCCTCTGAACTTTACCCCAGGTCTCTGGTAACCATGGTTACTGCTTGGGGAGTTCACAAAAAAGCTGAGAGCCTCTAAGCGCCCGATTCAAATCTAGGCATCAGACATCGCCAGAGTGAAAGGGTTGAGATGGACAAACCTCCACTCAGCCAAACCACACCCACCACCCTGGCAAATGGACAGAACATCGAGCACGAACCCTGAAGGGTGTGTAATCTCCCCAGCCCCGTTTTCCTCTCGGCACTCCTGCTCCCACCTCGTGACTATCTGGCGCCCAAGTTCAATAATAATGTTATTGGTGTTAAACAGCGGTTATTGGGGTTAAACAGCCAGCTATTGGTTAAACAGCTGGTTAGTGGAGTAAACAGCCAATTAATGGGGGTTAAACAGCCGATTATTGGGGTTAAAGGTCCGGTTATTGGAGTTAACAGCTGGTTATTTGGGATAAAGGTCCGGTTATTGGGGTTAAACAGCACTTATTGGGGTTAAACGGCAAGTTATTGGGGTTAAAGGGCAGGTTATTGAGGTTAAACAGCCGGTTATTGGGGTTAAACAGCCGGTTAGTGGGGTTAAAGGGCAGGTTATTGGGGTTAAAGGGCAGGTTATTGGGGTTAAAGGGCAGGTTATTGAGGTTAAACAGCCGGTTATTGGGGTTAAAGGGCAGGTTATTGGGGTTAAAGGGCAGGTTATTGAGGTTAAACAGCCGGTTATTGGGGTTAAAGGTCCGGTTATTGGGGTTAAAGGGCAGGTTATTGGGGTTAAAGGGCAGGTTATTGAGGTTAAACAGACGGTTATTGGGGTAAAAGGTCCGGTTATTGGGGTTAAAGGGCAGGTTATTGGGGTTAAAGGGCAGGTTATTGGGGTTAAAGGGCAGGTTATTGAGGTTAAACAGCCGGTTATTGGGGTTAAAGGGCAGGTTATTGGGGTTAAAGGGCAGGTTATTGAGGTTAAACAGCAGGTTATTGGGGTTAAAGGGCAGGTTATTGGGGTTAAAGGGCAGGTTATTGAGGTTAAACAGCTGGTTATTGGGGTTAAAGGTCCGGTTATTGGGGTTAAAGGGCAGGTTACTGGGGTTAAACGGCAAGTTATTGGGGTTAAAGGGTAGGTTATTGAGGTTAACCAGCCGGTTAGTGGGGTTAAAGGGCAGGTTATTGGGGTTAAAGGGCAGGTTATTGGGGTTAAAGGGCAGGTTATTGGGGTTAAAGGGCAGGTTATTGGGGTTAAACAGCCGGTTAGTGGGGTTAAAGGGCAGGTTATTGGGGTTAAAGGGCAGGTTATTGGGGTTAAAGGGCAGGTTATTGGGGTTAAACAGCCGGTTAGTGGGGTTAAACGGCAGGTTATTGGGGTTAAAGGGTAGGTTATTGGGGTTAAACAGCAGGTTATTGAGGTTAAACAGCCGGTTATTGGGGTTAAACAGCCGGTTATTGGGGTTAAACGGCAGGTTATTGAGGTTAAACAGCCGGTTATTGGGGTTAAACAGCCGGTTATTGGGGTTAAACAGCCGGTTATTGGGGTTAAACAGCAGGTTATTGGGTTAAAGGGCAGGTTATTGGGGTTAAAGGGCAGCCACTGCTCCCGCTCTCCTCCTGTATCACTGCTCTCACTCTCCCTGCTGTCTCTCTGTAACTGAAGGCGTTAGGCAGCCAGCTCTGTCACTCCCCACCCTGTATATTAACACTGGGTGAGCAGTTACTGCCTACTTCACCGGGTGACGGTCGTGTCGTGGTTATGTTATTGGACTGATAATGAGAGTTCGAATCCTACCATTGCAGTTTGAGAATTTGAATGCAGTTTGAAAATCTCTGGAAATAAAAAGATGGCAACAGTTAAGAGGACCATAAATCTGTCGGATTTTCGTGTGCACCAGCCCCTTCTCAAGGGCATCGAGGGATGGGCAATAAATGCCGGCCTTGCCAGCGACGCCCACATCCCGAGAATGAATTCGGAAAACTGAACCTAGTCTGTTGGAATTTTACAGAGCAGGAAAGGGTTTTATTTTACAAAGTGTTAGCAAGAAAAACATTAAACTTCCGGCAAAATGCCATGTTAAATTAGCAGTGAGACCAGACTGAAACATTGACGGTACTTGACGCAGTGTTCTGAGATTGTATATGAAGTTGGAGGATCCTGCATTTACATAGCGCCTTTCACAACCTCAGGATGTCCCAAAGCATTTCAAAGCCAATGAAGTACTTTTTGAAGTGTAGTCACTGTTGTAATGTAGGAAACGCGGCAGCCAATTTGAGCACAGCAAGCTCCCACAAACAGCAATGTGACAATGACCAGATAATCTGTTTTTGTTATGTTGGTTGAGGGATAAATATTGGCCCCAGGACACCGGGGATAACTCCCCCTGCTCTTCTTCGAAACAGTGCCACGGGATCTTTTACGCCCACCTGAGGGAGCAGACGGGGCCTCGGTTTAACGTCTCATCCGAAAGACGGCACCTCCGACAGTGCAGCACTCCCTCAGCACTGCACCGGAGTGTCAGCCTAGAGATTTATGACCTTTTGTTTCCTCCTAGAAGCTGGCAGCTGTCCTTCATTCTGCCAGTGTATTTCACACTTCTTTCAGCCTTAATTTGTCACATTAACATCACCTCTAGCCTTGCATATCTCTTAATGTCTCTTAATTTCTCTTCATCTCCCCCTTTGTTCCTTTATCCCCTCCCCCTTTTCCCAGCTTTACCCTGGCCTTAAATCTATTTGATTTCCGGCTCTTCCCAGTTCTGACGAAAGGTCATCGACCTGAAACGTTAACTCTTTCTCTCTCCACGGATGTTGTCTGGCCCGCTGAGTTTTTCCAGCGTTTTCTGTTGTTATTAGAGATTTATGTGCTTGAGTCTCTGGAGTGGGACTTGAACCCACACAACCTTCTGACACAGAGGCGAGAGAGAGTGCTACCCACTGAGCCACTGGCTGAAAACAGAAAGGATTTGCCATTGGAATGCAGTAGAATGCAAAGCGATTTGCTGTTGGGATGATGTAGAATGGGAAGGGAATTGGTCCCGGGGATTCTAAGTCTGCAGCGGACTCAGTGTGCTCGTTTCTTTTCCTTTTGTCAGTTTTGTTTTTGCAGCAGCAGCAGCATTGCCTGAGATAAAATGCTATGTTTAGCCGTGGTCACGTTTAAAAAAAAAAATCACTCAGCATATATAATTCATAGATCGAGGCATGCGTAGCATTGATTTCCAGAGTGAAGGTTTGCACAAGATGAAAGTGTGTCAGGCCCTTTCCAGGGTGGAGCCTCTCGCTGCAGCGCGGTACAGCGAATGTAAAGGGGCTGGAGCTGCTCACCACTCGGGATTGCGTGTGTTCACTCGGAGCGCAACCACAGTTACAGTTGGATAAAGCTCTGGTTAGACCGCATCTGGAAGACTACATTCAGTTCTGGGCACCGCACCTCGGGAAGGACACGTTGGCCTTGGAGGGGGAGCGTCGCAGATTCACCAGAGTGATACCGGGGCTAAAAGGGTTACTTTCTGAGGACATGTTGAACAGACTAGGCTTGTATTCCCTCGAACATCGAAGATTAAGGGGTGATCTAATTGAGGTGTTTAAGATGATTAAAGGATTAGATAGGGTGGATCGAGAGAGGGAGTCAGTGGGGGAGTCCAGAACAAGGGGACATAACCTTAAAATTAGAGCTCGGCTGTTCAGGGGTGAAGTCAGGAAGCACTTCTTCACTCAAAAGATAGTGGAAACCTGGAACTCTCTCCCCCAAAAAGCTGTTGAGGCTGGGGGTCAGTTGACAATTTCAAAACTGAGATTCTTGTTAGGCAAGGGTAGTAATGGTTATGGAACCAAGGCGGGTAGATGGAGTTAAGATACAGATCAGCCAGGATCTAATTGAATGACGGAACCGGCTCGAGGGGCTAAATTGCCTCCTCCTGTTCCTATTACGAGGGCACCCCAGAGGTCGAAACCATGCTGCACCGTACCAGACTGCTCTAAATAAAAACGGCCGCTGTTTGCTCTGATCGAGCTCCATCGCCAGTAGCCCCCGCCTTGTCACATTTGCTCTCAGCGCAAGTCGTCGGGGAGTCGGGTTCCCAACTCTGGTTGGGCATATTCCTGGAGGTTTCACCACATGAGCTCTTGTCTCCATGGGCCATTGCCCAGTAAAACAACCTTTTTTTCCCCCCTAATAAGTGAAAGTGTTCAAAGAAATTGGAAAAAAACCATATTTTGTTGACTGCCTCCTATGATTTTTTCTCCCGGGTGTTGCTCCCAGCAGTGTCCTGGAGATTAACCCTCGATTCCTGGAGACTTCAGGCCAATCCTGGAGGGTTGACAACCCTATTTGGGAACCTTCCAGGGTGCAGCAGCGGCGGTTTTTTTATTGGTTGCCTCTATTTTGTCTCCTTCCCTGGAGCTGCTGACTCTGGCTGGGCTATAGTTTCCAGGGTGTCGCTAACGAGATTAAATTTGATACGATGTGGGATTTAAAACCAGCACTGCGGGCCAACATTCAAGCGCAGAGCTCGAGAAAGGCTCCATTTCAAAGGGAACGAGGGAAGCGCTGAAAGAAATTGACAAGTCGAGAGCGCTCGGGGGGAAAAAACCTCAGTTGAGGACAAATGGAACGCTCCTTCAGGACGACTGCCCCCCAGCACGCAGCGTGAGGACAAACCAAGAGCGAAGCGGATTAAACAACCGTCCAACCGTCGACGAAGCCAAACCTACTGAAGTAAGAAGAGCTAACCCCACAAAAACCTGCAGGATAAAAGGGCGAAGGAAACCGCTGGGCAGAACGCAGAAATACCTGAAAAATGTTACAAAAGAAAAGACAGTCAAACGAGCAAAGAGTGAATTTGAAATGAGCAACGCTGTCGGTAAATGCAACATTATTGCAACGACAACTTGCATTTCTATAGCACCCTTCACGACCTCAGGACGTCCCAAAGCGTTTTACAACCAATGAAGTACTTTTGAAGTGTTGTCGCTGTTGTAATGTAGGAAACGCAGCAGCCAAATTGTGCACAGCAAGCTCCCACAAACAGTAATGTGATAATGGCCCAGATCATCATGTTTTTAGTGATGTTGGTTGAGGGATAAATATTGACCAGGACACCGGGGAGAACTCCCCCTGCTCCTCTTTGAAATGGTGCCGTAGGATCTTTTAACACCCACCTGAGAGAGCAGACGGGGTCTCGGTTTAACGTCTCATCCGAAAGGCGGCACCTCCGACAGTGCGGCACTCCCTCAGTACAGCACTGTGAGTGTCAGCCTAGATTATGTGGTCAGGACTTTGGAGTGGGGCTTGAACCCACAAGCTTCTGATTCAGACAAGAGTGCTACCCACTGAGCCACGGCTGACACTTAGAATGTTGATAAACCACGCAGTGTTTCACATGGGGGAACTCGATCTCTGTCACCTCCTCCAGCCCCACAGCTCTCCAAGAACTCTGCGTTCCTAAGCTCTGGCCTCTTGTGTATACCCCACTCCCTTTGCCCCACCATTGGCAGCTGTCCCTTCAACTGTTTGGGCCCTAAGCTCTGGAATTCCCTCCCTAAACCACTCCATCTCTCTCTCCTCCTTTAAGACCCTCCTTAAAACCTAACTGGGTTCAGCATTGCAGATTGCTCTCGTAGGTGAGTTCTTGCTCCCTGTGACCCAGTGTGTGCATTTACCTGCCCAATAACTAGCTCATTTGTAGCGTGGCTACTGCTTATATCACTGGTTATATCACTGGTTACATCACTGGTTACATCACTGGTTATATCACTGGTTATATCACTGGTTACATCACTGGTTATATCACTGGTTACATCACTGGTTATATCACTGGTTACATCACTGCTTATATCACTGGTTATATCACTGGTTACATCACTGGTTATATCACTGGTTACATCACTGCTTATATCACTGGTTACATCACTGGTTATATCATTAAATATATCACTGGTAACATCACCGATTATATCACTTGTTATGTCATTAATTATATCACTGGTTATATCACTGGTTACATCACTGGTTATATCACTGTTATATCACTGGTTATATCATTAATTATATCACTGGTTACATCACTGGTTATATCATTAATTATATCACTGGTTATATCACTGGTTATATCACTGGTTACATTTACATCACTGGTTATATCACTGGTTATATCACTGGTTACATCAATGGTTATATCACTGGTTATGTCATGAATTATATCACTGGTTATATCACTGGTTATATCACTGGTTATGTCTTTAATTATATCACTGGTTATATCACTGGTTACATCACTGGTTATATCACTGGTTACATTTACATCACTGGTTATATCACTGGTTATATCACTGGTTACATTTACATCACTGGTTATATCACTGGTTACATCACTGGTTATATTACTGGTTATATCACTGCTTATATCAATAATTACATCACTGGTTATATCGCTGGTTACATCACTGGTTGCATCGCTGGTTATATTACTGGTTACATTACTGGTTATATCACTGGTCAAATCATTAATTATATCACTGGTTTCATCACTGGTTATATCACTGGTTATATCACTGGTTACATCACTGGTTATATCATTAAATATATCACTGGTTACATCACTGATTTTATCACTTGTTATGTCATTAATTATATCACTGGTTATATCACTGGTTACATCACTGGTTATATCACTGTTATATCACTGGTTATATCATTAATTATATCACTGGTTATATCACTGGTTACATCACTGGTTATATCACTGTTATATCACTGGTTATATCACTGGTTACATTTACATCACTGGTTATATCATTGGTTACATCACTGGTTACATTTACATCACAGGTTATATCACTGTTTACATCACTGGTTATATCACTGGTTATATCACTGCTTATATCAATAATTACATCACTGGTTATATCGCTTATTACATTACTGGTTGCATCGCTGGTTATATTACTGGTTACATCACTGGTTATATCACTGGTTAAATCATTAATTATATCACTGGTTATATCACTTGTTACATCATTGGTTATATTACTGGTTATATAACTGGTTAAATCATTAACTATATCACTGGTTACATCACTGGTTATATTACTGGTTATATCACTGGTTACATCACTGGTTAATCATTAATTATATCACTGGTTATATCACTGGTTACATTTACATCACTGGTTATATCACTGGTTACATCAATGGTTATATCACTGGTTATATCAATAATTACATACTGGTTACATCACTGGTTATATCATTAATTACATCACTGGTTATATCACTGGTTACACCATTGGTTATATCACTGGTTACATTTACATCACTGGTTATATCTCTGGTTATATTGCTCTTCATATATCTGGTTATTTCACTGGTTACATCACTGGTTATATTACTGATTACATCACTGGTTACATCATGGGTTATATTACAGGTTATATCACTGGTTATATTCCTGTTATATCTCTGGTTATATCGCTGGTTATATTACTGGGCATATCGCTCATTATATTTCTGGTTATATCACTGGTTTCATCACTGGTTATATTACTAGTTATAAAACTGGTTACATCACGTGTTACATCACTGGTTATATCACTGGTTACATCATTAATTATATCACTGTTTATACACTGGTTACATTTACATCACTGGTTATATCACTGGTTGCATCACTGGTTATATCACTGGTTATATCAATAATTACATCACTGGTTACATCACTGGTTACACCACTGGTTAAATCATTAATTATATCACTGGTTATATTGCTGGTTATATCACTGGTTGCATCACTGGTTACAATCTTGTTTATATTACTGATTTACATCACTGGTTATATCACTGGTTACATCACTGGTTACATTTACATCACTGGTTATATCACTGGTTATATCACTGATTACATCACTGGTTATATTACTGGTTATGTCATTAATTATATCACTGGTTACATCACTGGTTATATTACTGGTTATATCATTAATTATAACATTGGTTACATTACTGGTAATATCACTGGTTACATCACTGGTTACATCACTGGTTATATCATTAATTACATCACTGGTTACATCACTGGTTAAATCATTAATTATTTCACTGGTGAAATCACTGGTTACATCACTGGTTACAGTTTCATCATTGATTACATCACTGGTTATATTACTGGGTATATCATTAATTATATCACTGGTTACATCACTGGTTATATCATTAATTATGTCACTGGTTTAATCACCAGTTACATCATTGGTTATATCACTGGTTTAATGTACAACACTGGTTATATCACTGGTTACATCACTGGTTATATCATTGGTTACATTTACATCACTGGTTATATCACTGGTTTTATTACTGGTTATATCGCTGGCTATATCACTGGTTACATCACTGATTATATAACTGGTTATATCACAGGTTATATTACTGGTTATTTTACTGGTTATATCACAGGTTACATCACTGGTTATATCACTGGTTACATTTACATCACTGGTTATATCTCTGGTTATATTACTGGTTACATCACTGGTTATATTACTGGTTACATCACAGGATACATCACTGGTGATATTACTGGTTACATCACCTGTTATAGCATTGGTTTATCACTGGTTACATCACTTGTTATATCACTGCTTGCATGACTGGTTATATTACTGGTTACTTTACTGTTTGCATCACTGGTTATATTAGTGGTAATATCACTAGTTACATCACTGGTTATATCACTGTTTATATCAATGGTTATATCATTATTTATGTCGTTTGTTACATCACTGGTTATATTACTAGTTATATCACTGGTTACATCACTGGTTACATCACTGGTTATATCACTGGTTAAATAATTAATTATATCACAGGTTATATTACTGGTTACATTTACATCACTGGTTATATCACTGGTTACATCACTGGTTATATTACTGGTTATATCACTGGTTACATTTACATCACTTGTTATATCACTGGTTATATTACTGGTTATATCACTGGTTATATTGCTGGTTATATCATTAGTTATATCCCTGGTTACATCACTGTTTACATCACTGTTATATTACTGGTTATATCATTAATTATAACATTGTTTTCATTACTGGTTATATCTCTGGTTATATCACTGGTTACATCACTGGTTTTATCACGGGTTACATCACTGGTTATATTACGGGTACATCACTGGTTATATCATGAATTACATCACTGGTTATATCACCAGTTACATCATTGGTTATATCACTGGTTACATTTACATCACTGGTTATATTACAGGTTTTATTACTGGTTATATCACTGGTTTCATCACTGGTTATATCACTGGTTGCATTTACATCACTGGTTACCTCACTGGTTATATCACTGGTTACATCACTGGTTATATTACTGGTTACATCACTGGTTATATTACTGGTGATATCACTAGTTACATCACAGGTTATATCATTAATTATAACATTTGTTACATTACTGGTTATGTTACTGGTTATATCACTGGTTACATCACTGGTTATATCACTGGTTATATAATTAATTACATCTCTGGTTATATCACTGGTTACATCATTGGTTTTATCACTGGTTATATTACTGGTTATATTACTTGTTATATCACTGGTTACATCACAGGTTATATCACTGGATACATCACTGGTTACATTTACATCACTTGTTATATCACTGGTTATATTACTGTTAATATCACTGGTTATATTGCTGGTTATATCACTGTTTATATCACTGGTTACATAACTGATTATATTACTGGTTATATCACTGGATACATCACTGGTTATATTACTGGTTACATCACCGGTTATAGCATTGGTTTATCACTGGTTACATCACTTGTTATATCACTGGTTACATCACTGGTTATATTACTGGTTACTTCACTGGTTACATCACTGGTTATATTACTCGTTATGTCACTGATTACATCACTGGTTAAATCACTGGTTACATCACTGCTTATATTACTGGTTATATCACTGGTTACATCACTTGTTATATCACTGGTTATATTACTGGTTATATCACGAATTATATTACTGGTTACAACACTGGGTATATCACTGGTTCCATCACTGGTTATATAACTGGTTTCATCACTGGTTATATCACTAGTTAAATCACTGGTTATATCACTGGTTATATCATTAATTACATCACTGGTTATATCACTGGTTACATCATTGGTTATATCACTGATTACAATTACATCACTGGTTATATCACTGGTTATATTATGGTTATATCACTGGTAACATCACTGGTTATATTACTGGTTATATCACTGGTTACATCACAGGTTATATCACTGGTTACATCACTGGTTACATTTACATCACTTGTTATATCACTGGTTATATCACTGGTTATATTACTGGTTATATTATTAATTATATTCCTGGTTACATCACTGTTTACATCACTGGTTATAACATTGGTTATATTACTGGTTATATAACTGGTTAAATCATTAACTATATCACTGGTTACATCACTGGTTATATTACTGGTTATATCACTGGTTACATCACTGGTTAATCATTAATTATATCACTGGTTATATCACTGGTTACATTTACATCACTGGTTATATCACTGGTTACATCAATGGTTATATTACTGGTTATATCACTGGTTATATCAATAATTACATCACTGGTTACATCACTGGTTACACCATTGGTTATATCACTGGTTACATTTACATCACTGGTTATATCTCTGGTTATATTGCTCTTCATATATCTGGTTACTTCACTGGTTACATCACTGGTTATATTACTGATTACATCACTGGTTACATCATGGGTTATATTACAGGTTATATCACTGGTTATATTCCTGTTATATCTCTGGTTATATCGCTGGTTATATTACTGGGCATATCGCTCATTATATTTCTGGTTATATCACTGGTTTCATCACTGGTTATATTACTAGTTATAAAACTGGTTACATCACGTGTTACATCACTGGTTATATCACTGGTTACATCATTAATTATATCACTGTTTATACACTGGTTACATTTACATCACTGGTTATATCACTGGTTGCATCACTGGTTATATCACTGGTTATATCAATAATTACATCACTGGTTACATCACTTGTTACACCACTGGTTAAATCATTAATTATATCACTGGTTATATTGCTGGTTATATCACTGGTTGCATCACTGGTTACAACCTTGTTTATATTACTGATTTACATCACTGGTTATATCACTGGTTACATCACTGGTTACAGTTA
The DNA here is from genome assembly GCA_030390025.1 of Squalus acanthias. Lineage (NCBI taxonomy): Eukaryota > Metazoa > Chordata > Chondrichthyes > Squaliformes > Squalidae > Squalus > Squalus acanthias. Next base: position 5,061,724 of record CM059445.1, on the reverse strand, counting down.
CATCACTGGTTATTTCACTGGTTATATCATTAATTATATCCCTGGTTACATCACTGGTTACATTTACATCACTAGTTATATTACTTGTTATATCATTAATTATAATATTGGTTACATCACTGGTTACATCACTGGTTATATCATTAATTACATCACTGTTTTATATCACCGGTTACATCATTGGTTATATCACTGGTTACATTTACATTACTGGTTATATCACTGGTTACATCACTGGTTATATTACTGGTTATATCACTTGTTATGCCTCTGGTTATATCACTGGTTACATTATTGGTTACATCACAGGTTATAACACTGGTATATCACTGGTTATATCACTGGTTATATTACTGGTTATATCATTAATTATATCCCTGGTTATATCACTGGTTACATCACTAGTTATATTACTTGTTATATCATTAATTATAATATTGGTTACATCACTGGTTACATCACTGGTTATATCATTAATTACATCACTGTTTTATATCACCGGTTACATCATTGGTTATATCACTGGTTACATTTACATTACTGTTTATATCACTGGTTACATCACTGGTTACATTACTGGTTATATCACTTGTTATGCCTCTGGTTATATCACTGGTTACATTATTGGTTACATCACAGGTTATAACACTGGTATATCACTGGTTATATCACTGGTTATATTACTGGTTATATCATTAATTATATCCCTGGTTATATCACTGGTTGCATCACTGGTTATGTTACTGGTTATATCATTAATTATAACATTGGTTACAATACTGGTTATATCTCTGGTTATATCACTGGTTACATCATTGGTTATATCACTGGTTACATCACTGGTTATATCACTGGTTACATCACTGGTTATAAGATTAATTACATCACTGTTTATATCACCGGTTACATCCTTGGTTATACCACTGGTTACATTTACATCACTGGTTATATCACTGGTTATATTACTGGTTATATCACTGGTTACATCACTGGTTATATTACTAGTTATATCACTGGTTACATCACTGTTTATATTACTGGTTATAGCACTGGTTACACCACTGGTTATATTACTGGTTACATCACTGGTTATATCACTGGTTATATTACTGGTTATATCACTCGTTAAATTTCTGGCTATATCACTGTATACATCACTGGTTAGAACACTGGTTATATCATTGGTTATATCACTGGTTACATCACTGGTTATATCACTGGTTACATCACTGGTTATATCACTGGTTATATTACAGGTTATATCATTGGTTACATTTACATCACTGGTTATATCACTGGTTACATCTCTGGTTATATTACTGCTTATATCACTGGTTACATTTATATCACTGGTTACATCACTGGTAACATCACTGGTAATATCAATGGTTACATCACTGGTTATATCACTGGTTATATTTCTGGTTACATTTACATCACTGGTTATATCACTGGTTATATCAATGGTTATATAACTGATACATCACTGGTTATATCAATGGTTATATCACTGCTTACATCACTGTTACATCACTGGTTATATCAATGGTTATATTCACTGTTACATCACTGGTTACATCACTGGTTACATCACTTGTTACATCACTGGTTATATTACTGGTTATATCAATGGTTACATCACCGGTTATATCATTAATTATATTTCTGGTTATATCACTGGCTATATCAGTGGTTACGTCACTGGTTATATCACTGGTTACATCACTGGTTACACCACTGGTGACATCATTAGTTACACCACTGGTTATATCATCAATTATATCACTGGTTATATCACTGGTTATATCACTGGTTACAACACTGGTTATAGTACTGGTTAAATCACTGGTTACCTCACTAGTTATATAACTGGTTACATCACTGGTTATATCACTGGTTATACCACTGGCTATATCACACACCCTAGCCTGATCTTCCTCAACAAAAGAGAGTTGTAAAATAAGCTCTTCACTAGACGATGCTAAATAGTTGGCTTAAACTGTAAGTCAATGAAGTGAACAGCAGCAATACTAGACTGTAGATTTTACGGTAATTATAAACTAGGCCTCCTCAACTTGATAGAAAATAACAAAGAGTTCCACATAAGGGATTAATCATAAAAATAAAAGCCATGGGAATCCAGGGGAGAATATGGGACTGGATAGAAGCCAGATAAAAATTAAATTGGGAGTACTTGAGAGAGGAAGAGGGCAATGTGGAGCACCCCAGAGGTCAGTGTCGGGATGGGGGTGGGGCTGAGTGGGGTACCCCAGGGGTCAGTGTCGGGATGGGGGAGGGGCTGAGTGGGGCACCCCAGGGGTCAGTGTCAGGATGGGGGAGGGGCTGAGTGGGGTACCCCAGGGGTCAGTGTCGGGATGGGGGAGGGGCTGAGTGGGGTACCCCAGGGGTCAGTGTCAGGATGGGGGATGGACTGAGTGGGGTACCCCAGGGGTCAGTGTCGGGATGGGGGAGGGGCTGAGTGGGGTACCCCAGGGGTCAGTGTCGGGATGGGGGAGGGGCTGAGTGGAGTACCCCAGGGGTCAGTGTCAGGATGGGGGAGGGGCTGAGTGGGGTACCCCAGGGGTCAGTGTCAGGATGGGGGAGGGGCTGAGTGGGGTACCCCAGGGGTCACTGTCGGGATGGGATGGGGGCTGAGTGGGGTACCCCAGGGGTCAGTGTCGGGATGGGGGAGGGGCTGAGTGGGGT